>JADLZN010004263.1:302503-619357 GCA_018155175.1 Sinocyclocheilus anophthalmus | reverse complement strand
AAGCACTTTATAGATGTTGCGCATGGTAACCTCCCGGCACTCTACAGCACGGAGCTTATAGTACAAGGTATCAGTTTCACAGTTCCACTGAAGTACAAGCACTGATTCATGGTTGAGGGCATTACCCTTTGCAATCCATTGCTCAGCACTGTCAGATCTGGTTGCCGATGGTAGATGACTAATGGCTGAGGGTGTATTGCTGGCCCATTGCCGGAGTTCAAATCCTCCTTCTTCTAAAACACTCTGCAGCTGGTCTACCATGAGCCTTGCTTCCTCTACTGAAGGCAGATTTTGCAGATAATTGTCAACATAGAATGCCTTCAGTACTGCATCACGTACCTTTTCACCAGTCTGACTATTCTCCAGGATGTGCTTCTGCAAGGCTAAGACAGCACAACATGGGCTACTAGTGGTCCCAAAGGGAAGAACTCGCCATTCATAGATTCTGGGCTGCACTTCTCTTAGTAGATCTCTCCATAAGAAACGGAGAAGGGGCCTATCTTCAGGAAGGTCAATCTGCTGGAAACTTTCCCCCCCCCCCCCCCCCCCCCTTATGTCACTACTGATACGATAAGACTGTTCCGGATCTTAGTAGCACAGCCATAATGATACTCATTGTTGTCACCTGGAAGTAACAATTCATTTAGATTGTTCCCTTGAAACTGGAATGAACAGTTGAAAACCACTCGATGTTTTCCATTGTGTTCAACCATATGATGTGGAATATACCAACTCACTTGCGTATCTTCTGCTCCTGACTGCAGTTCAGCAATATAGCCTCCGTGCTCCAGTCTTTTAATCTCAGCCTGGTAGATAGCTGCTTGATCGGGGGACTTACTGAGACGACGCTCTAGACTTCTTAACTGAGGCATTACTGCTGCTTTAGGTGCACAAAGAGAGGGCATATTTTGCACTCGGAGCAGTGGGGTAGCATACCGCTGAATCCCATCGACATCAACTCTAGAAGTTCTTTGCTCCAGTAGTTTTAGTGACTGCTGGTCTTGTACTGATCGAGTACTCATTTTCTCATCTCGCCAAGGAAGGACATCTATTTGCCAGAGTCTTTCAACTTGTTCATGCAACATAGCAGAGGGTGACCAACTTGTTGTGAACAGACATTGTTGCTCTGTAAGATGATGTTGCAAAGCTTGAACTGGTCCTTGCATAGTCCATCCAAGGAGAGTTCTAGTCGCAGCAGAGCCCCCTGGTGGACCCAAGCGAACTGGCTCAACCGGGGTAATTAAATGAGGGCAGTCAGATCCTATGAGCAAAACTGGATGAGCAGCTTCAATTTCTCGGAGGGGAAGTCCTCTAAGATGACGGTACCTTCTCCGTAAAGCTTTGACAGGATGACAGTGCACTCCAAGCCCCAACTCTGATGCAGTGAAGGCTCTGTTGATCTGATATATCTTGTTTGGCTGGCAGGCTGGTGAAAGGTTAAATGAAACAGCCGCCCCATGCAGGATCTTTAATTCTTGTCTGACTGTGCGCAGGGGCAAGCCCTCTGGCTTATCTTTCAGTTGGGTTGCTGCAGTATTTAACAAGATGGTTCTTTCGGAGCCATCATCGAGAATGGCATAAGCATTCATGGCTCGATTTCCATTTCTTAGAATGACTTTACATATCTTTAACAGTACCTTACGACTTTCTGGGGGCTTGTCAATGAATAACACCTCATTGGCGGCCTCCCCCATGACAGGGCTAGCACATGGATCTTCCCTTTCCATTGCTTTCTCCTTGTTCCATGCATTAACCTCATGAAGAACAAGCGAGTGACGACCATTGCATGTTTTGCAGTGCATTTTTAGGTTACACTCTGATGCTCTATGGCCCTGTCCACAGCGCCAGCATCGGTTGTGCCCCTTGATCCAATTCTGCCTCTGAGATTTGGAAAGTTGAGAGAAATTTACACAGGTATTCAAAGTGTGTTTGTCGTTATCACAATAAGGGCAGTAAACCTTCCCCTTTGTGATCTTAGCTGTGACAGCTGCAGAATTTGTTGCTGATGAAGTGAATTTCTCAGTGCCAAGCAGAACTTCTGTCCCTTTGTGGAATGATTTCACCTTCCTTGACATATCCCTGGACAAACTGGTTGAGTATCCTCTGCCCGAATGGCTTGCATACCTTGTGGAATCTTCTTGAACTTGGATTTCATATTCTAACCAGTCTGCTAAGTTAAGGAGGGTAGGAATCTTCACCTCTAAAGGATAAATAAATCTTCTGAAACTGCTGCGCAGATCATGTGGCAATTTACTCAGAAGTCTGGACACATGCGAGCCACATCTTAATTCCACCATGCCAGGCTTACCTAGCTGTCTCAGCATTCCCACCAAAGATCTCACCCTCAGAGCATACATTCGAAAAGTTTTAATATCTCCAGTGATGATGCTGGGCCCATCCATCAATTCCACTATGCGCTGCAATGCTAACTGATGTGGCTGGCCATACTGTTGATTGAGGGCATCCATAGTGTTGGTATAAGGATGACGTGAACTGCTGTAAGATTCAGCAATTAACTGAGCCTCTTCAACCTTGAGATGTTCTAGCAAGATATGAAACTTAAAGCGTTCTGTAGCATCAGCTGGAAGAATGTTTTCTAAAGCAATCTTAAGCCGTGCAAACTCTCTGGGGTTTGGGTGAATCAGGTCCGGAATTGTAGGAGTGGGGCCACGATATACTCTTTCCTGCTCAGTAGGTGGACTTGGGGAGTGGTGGTGCCATTTCTTTTTCCTAGAAGACAAGTTGTGCCGTGGTCTGGAAGAATATGGTGTATAACTTCCTACAATCTTGGCTTGCTTTCCTCCACCTTTTCTCAGATAAAATTGTCTATCAATTGTTGGACTGGTATTAACCTTCTTTCGCCTGGATGAGCTCAGGGACAAGTTTCTCATGCCATCAACAGAAGAGGACAAACTTTCTTGATTGCTTGAATACTCATAGCTCTCCACACTTTCTGCTGAACTACTATCTTGTGATGCATCGTGAGAGGCTTGGGCATAGTTTGGCTTTGCTCCAGGTTCAGTTGCTCTTGGCTTTCTTGGGGCTGGAACTGGTTTAGGGCGATCTAGGGCTTTGGACTGAATAGGTACAGGAAGGGTAGACAATGCCTGAGGAGGTTGTGACTGTTGATTTTGCCAACTTAACAATTGTCTCACCTCTGCTTGAAGTTGAGACATCTGTGTCGTGAACTTGGCGTTGGCCTGCTTAAGATCATCTCTTTCCTCCTTCAGCTGCTGAACTGTAGTAATCATGTCCTTTTGCTGTTTCTTTAAATCAGCATTTTCCTCTCGGAAGGTTTCCACCCTGCTGATCCATCGATCTGCCAAAGAGAAAGGAAAAAAAAAAAAAAAAAAAAAAAAGAAAAAAAATACCACTGTTGAGGCCTGTGATAATCCTATGTGTGCTGCCACATGTGGGGTGTCCATCCTGACATCCTCTTCAGGTGACACAGCACAGGGGAATTTATGGGAATAGCTGGGTGGTGATAAGGATCTATGTAGATTGTAACCAGTCAAATCATAATCCTGCAAGTGTGCAGGTAGAGATGATTGTCTCCTGGGCCGCTCAGCAGGCACATCGGATGGCTGCATCTCCATAACTGTGGAAAACTCTAACTCCGGCTCGAAGGACCATAAAGAAAACTGGTAAAGCTAAACCAGTTGGGGTTGCCAGTGGGGGGGACTAGTTCACCACAGATGTCCGGTCAGAGACATAAAGATGCAGTTTAAGGTTCTTGATGCTTTTATTTTCTCCACAACCATTCCATGAATGTCCCATCAATGTTGAGCACGTAAGTGCAAGACATTACTTTGGTGCTTCCATGTGTGTGGTTTGGTTCATCTAACATACGCACACAACACCAAACTTGAGAAAAGCATCAAGTCCATTTTGCTTTCACCTACTCTGTGAGGGCTATTTCTACCAAATGTTAATCACTGCCACCTGCTGGAAATGGGAGGAGCTTAGTGTCTTTAGGTTGCTGCGTTGACAGCACATTCAAACAGTGGCTGATCGCCAGAACATTTCAAAATAAAAGTTAATTTGCAGCGGGCCTTTTTAACAATATGTTTGATTACCATTCGTATACCATGGTGTTTAAATTGTAAAGGTGGTGTCTTTGATGCTTCATTGGTTCTGTTTAAATAAAATGCACGATTAGTGTACCTATAAACTTTGTTGTTGTTATGAAAAATTCCCAGTTTCAATCATCATTTATGTTTCTATATTATTGTAATATTTTACAAATTAATTTAATAACATAATTTCTTCCAACATTCCTGTGTAAATGCATTTAATCTGCCTTTGTGAAGCATTAAACATTCTGTGTAAATGTACCTGTGATTATACAATGCCATTTGGACATTTAAGGCACACTTTAAAATAAAAGAATTTCTTTGCATATGAAACCATGACAAAATATGCATCTGCAAACAAACTATGTGAGACCTTTTCGTAGAACTAACTCACTTTTCTGAGTCATTTACTTTTGGTCAGAACTGGTCCCAAGGTCACTTTATTGGATATACAGTATGAAGTCAGTTTACTATGGTGTAGCTCATCACATTTACTGTGTTTCGCTCACATTTGAGAACCAGTGTCCAAATGCTTTTTGTCTTAATGTTGAAATATATATCTGTTGTTTGATTGTTTTAAATATAATTATTTATTTTTTGTGTGAAATGTGTTGCTTCAAAACTATGCTTTTGCTATCTTTGTGTAAGGGTAGTTGACAAACAGGCAGTAAAAATGCTTTTTTTGAAAAGAAAAAAAAAACCTTTTTTGAAAAAGAAAGAAAAATATAAAGGGTCACCAACTTCATCAATTCTTTCACTGCTTTTTAAAAAAAAAAATTTTACTGACCTGAACCATAAATTTGTCCTATGGTGTGACAAAGCAAAAATTAAGAAAAAAATCTTAATATATAAATAGCATGAGAGATGTAACTTCATTGTTAGACACTTATTTTCATACAGTGTTATTTATTTAATATGAAATTATTATTAACATGTTTTTTTCACCATGACTTGTTGGACGATTTCAAGACAAACTTTGACAACAAGACAAACTTTGCTGTCATTCGTTCAAAACTGCTGAAAATTATAAAATTTTAAGTTGAGTGATATTTGGATCTCCCCTATTACAATACTCAACTGTTTTTTAAGATATTTTGAGATAAAAACAAATCTGTGGTTCTTTAATGTGTGTCCACACATAGGACCTTAGGTCACACTAAGGACCGAAATGGTAGTTATTAAATTCTTTCTAGTTTAATTTTGAACATGTCAAAAGAGAAAGAAAGTTTAATTTTGATACAAACAATATCAACATGTTTTTTTTTTTAAATCAACAAAATTCAGTCTCTTAGTCAATCAGTATGTCACTGAAACTTTTGTAGCCCCCCTGCTGCATGTGTGGCACAGCTAAATATGATTGGTATACAAACTATATTCATTGAGATGTGAATGCATTTTTTTTTTAACTATATGGCTACTCTTTTTAAGGCATAATTTTTATTGTTTACTTTCTGCATTGTTCTCTTAGGATCTCCTCCTTTCTGGTGGATACCTGTTACTTTTCTCTATATATTTCCGTGTCCTCTCTTTTCCACTAATTACTCTCTCTCAGTTATTTCTGTTTCGAAAACAAAGCATCACATTTTATGCTTATTTTCATGACAAGTGAAAGTTTTCTGTAAAAACATCAGAAAATAGTTTAATGTAATTATTGCATTTAAGAACACTGAAAATGATCAAAAAAGAATAAAAATGAGTTAAACAAATCTTATTTAACTATTTAAAATGCTTTTAAAAGAGACCTTGTCTTCTGGTGTGACATCTTTGTCCTGTGGTGTGACAGTACAGGCGTCACACCAGAGGACATTTTCTGTCACACCAAAGGATGTTTCAGCCTTTTGTGTCCACCTTGCTATGCGGACTACACCTGTCATTAGCGGTTAGCAAAACACATTTGCATAATTTTCCATGGTTATGTAGTTTAACATGCATTTTAACAAAAAAATATAATTTAGGGGTGTCACACCAAAGGACAACAAAACGTAAAATATTTGAGAAAAGTTAAATATTTGAACAATTCTGAGACAAAAATTGACCATGTGCACATGTCATAGGCTTGACAGGGGGCTTCAATAACACGATAATGAATGGGGTCCTTCAACTAATTAAAGTTTTCTCTGGAATTGGCCGATTTAAAATCAGGATATGGTGTCACACCAGAGGACATGGTTTTCAGAGACAAAATGTATCAAGTTCCTACCCTTTCAGAAATATATGGATGAAAAAATGATTGCCATTTACTAAAATAGACACTTGTACGATTGTGCCGGTGGTATTTATTAACATTTTTATGTTTTTTCTTTTTTAATTTATAAAAGTCGTAATTTATTGAACCATGCTTGAGACAGTCACACCATAGGACAATTTTGAGATTTGGCTCACAAATTAAAAAAATCGAATAACACTGCAGCTTTTATAACATGTAGGACAAAGAAATGTTTAACCAATTACTGCATTTTAAATAACGACAATATTAATTCTATTAATTTTTATCTTGTGGGACCGTTAAAATGCCATGTCACGTCATCAACCTGTAAAAAAAACAGGTCCGTTTATTTGATATTTTATCAAATGCAATTCCATTTGTACATCTTTAAGGATGGCTTTAGACATCCATTCTAGTTTAGTTTGCATGTGTTATGTAGAGAATGGTGGTATGTACACCTTTCATCAGGTTATCAGTGAGCTCATGTGTGACTGGAGTCTGCTGCTTGTGGTCATGCTGCTTGCAGGACTATGAGTGACGACTGATGCCTAAATGCAGTGAGTTTAAAAAGCCCTTTTCAGCACCATGAATGAAACAAGAGATCGGCCACTGCTAAAGAGGAAATACTCTTAACTCAAATCTCTAATCTGGTTGTAAGGTCCATGTATCATGTCTTGAAGTCTGTCTTGTGAAGAACAAATCATACAGTGCTTTGCTTTGCTTTGTCATATATGGCTATTGGGGATTTGGGTTTATATAGAGGTTAAAGCTGCAGTCCGTAACTTTTTTTGGTTAAGAATAATCCGAAATCAATATTTGAGCAAGTACATAACCAACCAGTGTTCAAAACTATCGCCTTACTTTAGCCCAATTCACAACGGTCAGTTTATAATAATGTTTTTTAATTTGAGTGGTATGGGTAGGTTTTCGTGGGAAATTCGAGCATGCCGCTACGTCATTACGTCACTTCTGTAAACATAAAAAGTTGTCCCGGCTACTAGGCTATCTATCACATGTGAGGATCCTGCAGGTGACGGATCGTTTATAGACTTTTCTCACAGCAGCCAGAATAACTTAATTATCATTTTGATGGCAGATTGTAATCCAGAAAGGATTATATGAAACACTAGTGAATGAAATTAAATTATATTCCAGTTTTAAATGTGCTTCTGATTACAGATAGCACATAATTTCTGAATATGAAATTAGATTGTGCAGAAATTGAAATCTACACGCTAATACACACTATACTCATAGTCACCAATGCTGATGTTGTTAACATTAATCATTTGAGAATAAAGTATAACAATAATAATAATTTGAACGGTTTGATGTCATATGAGCTAACCGATCTTTAGATTAATCACATTGGTAAGCGAGATTAGGGTTAATGCTTTTTTTTCCTCATTGGTCAGAACACATGTGGCAACGTGTTACTTTACTTGTTTCAATGCACTATACGATTGAAAATTCGTAATTTGGTCATGTTCCAGACTAGGCTATAATCTGTGATTGGCCGAAGTTACAGTAAATATCCACACCGGTGCCGTGACTGACTGCCACACATACTCTTCAGAACATTAGATTCATCCGCGCTGGGGAGCCACGTGCCTCCGCACAACCCAGGCAAGCTAGATAATTCCTCACACAGCTGCAATTCCAGGTTTTCAAACAGAGCTGGCGACAAAGAGGCAAAACTTATGAGGCAAAACTTATTAAGACTTTTTTTTTTTTGATTTGGAAGGATGACCTTTTATTATTAGATGTACTTGAAGGGGAGAATGAAGAAGTGGAGTCTTGTAGGATTTATTTGGTCGTGCAGGCAAGGGATGGAAAGTTAATCAACTGCTTGTTCTCTTCACCCTTGATGTCCTGTGGGGATCAGGTGGGAAAAATGCAGCCCTCCATGGGAATGCTTCACCCCAGAATCATCCATCAGTAATGGGTCTGACTGTGTTTGTGCACAATAGGGTGGGGTCATCTGTGGATAGTGCTTGGAAGGGGAAAGTTAGGAGATTTGGACAGTCTGAGACTTGCCCATTTTCCCATAATAGGCTGAAACAAGGCAGAAGGTGAATAAGGGATGATGCAACATCTGAATGTCCCAGTCCCACTATTCTTCTGTAATATTTTTTTCACTAATAAATGCAGTATTATGCATAACAAATGAAGTGTTGTTTAATTTAATGTGATTTGTGTCTGTGCAGGTCTCTTGCTGAATTGATAAACTGATTTTTCCTTCTTTACAGAGGGGTTCAACACACATCTGAATCTCTTCACACAAAGAGTGGATTTACTTGAGCAGCTCTCAGGCTTAGTACTGACCAGCAGGAACGTGACCTTTTATGAGGAGGACCGGGGATGTCCAGTGCTGGACATTGGCCTGTATTCCACACTCGCTATGCCCACCCAGGAAGCATTTGGAAGGTTTGACAAACATGTATTTACTTTTTATTTATTTATTTTTGCATTTTTCTTCTTCTTTTTCAGTATGATTTTATAAAAAATGACCTTAATTTTTTTAAATTTACACTATTGTTCAAATGTTTGGATTTAAATATATATAATGAATACTTTCATTCAACAAGGGTGCAATAAATTGTTCAGAAGTGTCGTAAGAACATTTATATTGATACAAAAAGTTTTCAATAAATGCGTTCATGTTAAATTTATATAGTCCCCCCCCCCCCCCCCCAAAAAAAACTGTGCACGTTTCTATTAAGCAGCACGATATATTCAACTGTAATAATAAGAAATACCAACGTTATATTAGAAATGAGTTTTTTTTGGTTTTTCGGAGGATCGTTGTGACCTACAGCGCTGGATAATGGCGCTGGAAAAAAAAAAAAATTCAGCTTTGCCATGTCAGGAATACATTTCATTTTTAAAGTATGTTAAAATAGAAAACAATTATTTTAATTTGTATTATTATTTCACAATTTTACTGGGTTTTTAATATACTGTATTTTTGATCAAATAATGCAGCCTTTGTGAGCATAACGGTGTCAGATTTTGCTGTAATTGGGCTGAGCCGTGGTTTGGGTGACTCACTCACTGTATCGATTGTCCTCTATAAAATAAGTAAGCTTGATCACAGTTCTTATGGGGAGAAGACTTTATTGAAGGTAGCAGTTCTTCAGCAGCGATGTTAGCATGTCATCCTTCAAACAATCTTAACCCAAAGTACTGTCTGTGTGACCAGACTTTATACCTGGTACCAAATGGCCTTCAAACAATAGGTATCGGTCTATTAGGACCTCCTACTGGAGAACTAACAATAGACAGGATAGAAGGGCCATCCTGTATATTTCGTTTACATCTTTACAGATTACATCAATACAGAGTCACAAGGTGACATATCAGATGTTGATTACACAAGAAAGAACTATACTAAAATACACAAAATCCTTTAATTGTAGTTTTAAATGGTAGTGTTTAAGTTCTCTCATTTCTAATTAAATAATTTCTGCCTTGATACTTAACAAAGTGTCTGTGTGTGTTCACAGCTTTGCAGATGAATTCAGTGTGCTGATTCAATTGCGGAGCTCACAGGAAGAGGACCGGAGTGTGTTGACTTTGCTGAACTTCTATAATCACATTTTACTCCAGATCCGTATAGGTCCACACAGCATCACCTTCATCACCACTCAGCAGCGCGACTATGAGTACAAGCGCCATCTTAACACATGCCTCTGCTCTGAGCAATAAGCTTTACTTTAAGCTTAGTTGAAATAACACTGTTCCCTTTGATATTTGAAACCATGGCTGTCTTCTGAACATGAGGTGTTTTCCTCTGGCTTCAGGTTTTCAGTGTCAGGACTGTCTGACTCGCAGTGGCACTGGATCTCAGTTGGGGTTGCATTTGAATGGCTGGCTGTCTATGTGGACTGTGTGCTGGTGGAGAAAGTGAGCTGGATGTACCCGTACATGGGCATCACTACAGATGGCCTGCTGATGATGGGGGGAATCCTGGAGGGATTTGAGACACCTTTTGAGGTATTCTTCATTTGTTATATGCAAGGGAATGGAAAGACACATAACTATAGTCAGTGTCAAGAATCCATCATGCCTGGGCAGCCAGCCTTTCCTAAAGTCATTAATTAAACACTAAATATGTCTTACTACAACAGAGTGTGTAGAAGAATGTTTATTAAAGAAACTAGAGATATCCTGTTAAAGTAGCACAAGCAATGCGTCATGGGAAACATGTCTGGCTGCCACACCAATTTGCTTTTCAGCTGTGAAAACCATCATCTCAATGACTTAAACTTAAAAATGAATGATTACAGAGCAGCATGCCAAGAGTTTCAATGGCACTGAATGCCTACAATGGGTTTTTGCCAACGACTGTGATATCAAGTTCACTATTCATCCTAAATCAATGAGGCATGTGAGTGAACGTTTGACCAACACTCTTGTGAAATCAGTGCTCAGCTAATGGATTTGTTATGTGGTTGATGTCATAGCTCAGATTTGTCTTTGACTTCTATGTCTGTTTTCACAGGGAGAGTTGAGACAGATGACCTTCATAATGGGAGATGCAAATGCTGCCAAGGATCATTGTGCTCTTCATCAGCACTTGTGTGAACCAATGAAAGGACGCAGCTTTCTTAAGACAGAAAGTAGCACTGAGGTAGAGTTGAGTTGACTTTGTGTACTTGAAAGCAGTTATACAAATAGTAAGATCTTTTTCAGTTGATGTGTGATTTTTTTTTTTTTGTCATTATCTTGTAAAATTACTGCAGAAAAGGTAGAGAGATTTTAAAATTTTATCATCAATGAAAAGAGACCAAAAAAGTGCATCGTGGACAATTAAATTATTTTAATTAAAACATACTGTTCATGAAAATTAGACAAAATAATACACTGAGTTATTAACAAATCACGATGAATGTTTTTGAAGGAGAAAAATCTAAATGAGATTTTTTAATGGTCATGTTGTCATTCAAATGTCAGTCATAGTCGATAATGTTATAGATATATAAAACGTTTGAATATTTGGGTTAATTTTGCACTTTCTTGAGCAACATTGCAAAACTAGATTTTTTCTTAAATTAAATGGCATTTTAGTTTGAGTAAATAATTTTAAAGTAAAATTAATGAAAAAACTTAATTAACAATTTAAATAAATAATAACTCTACTTCCACCCAAATATAATTAATGCAACATTTTACCTGAAAACTGTGTAAAATGTGGCTCTGTTTAGTCTTTCCCTGCGTCCCAGTGTTCATACTATCCATCCTAAATAGTATGTGAGAATAGAATAAGTGTGTCCCAAAGCATAGTATGTTGAAAAGATCCCCGGATGGTCTACTATTTCAGGTCGATTTTTGAAGTGTGGATCCATGCACACTCTTGACGGCTAATATTACCCACAACCCATTGCGCTTTGGTGAAGGATTCGGTTCAGAACTACAAACATGAATAAAAAGTGTTAAAAAAAACTACAAACATGGCGTATGTGCGCAACTGACAGTTAAGTAGAGAGGTTTAGATAAAGGGGTTTGAGTTACTAATAATAAACATTTAACCTGGTAAAATATATATATATTTATTTCATGTTATCTGCGTTATATTTCCTCTGCAACAACAATGTGAACTTTTATAAACATCCGTTTGGCCATTAACTTTTAGAGTTCTCCGCATAAAGACCCACGGCTGGCAGATCAACGTGCTACATCTTTTCTCTCTGATGCGGTAGGAAGTTAAATTAAGTGAAAGATGACAAGATGATTGACAGGCCAGTTTACAGTGACGGGGTGCATGTAATGCGACAGAGCGCTCAGTTAAAGACGCAATTGTATGACATGATAGTATGTCCCAAAGCTTGCCTACTCTTTTACTACACACTCAAAAGGGTGTACTTTTTCCTCACCAAAACAGTACATACTTTGAGGGCGTAGTATAAGTAGGCACATTGGAACGCAGCATATCATTGCTCCGGACACAGCAATATTGGCTAAACCAGTGATGTGAGTTTGAGTCTGTTTGTAGACCAATGGCAGATAGATGGGGGGAGTGTTTCGGAAGTTTTTTTTTTTGCAATTGATTTTTGTGATGCTATTGGCACAGAAATGACAACCTTCACATTTCATGTCATTAAAATATTTCCATACTGAAAGTAATTCACCCTCCATTCACTCTACAGAGCCCTTTGTCATCCTCAGCTGGTTCAACAGCAGCAGCTTTCTCATCAAAACCCTCTACTGCACAGGGGGGGGGGGGGGGGGGGGATGAGACTGTCAATATCCTTCATTTTCAGGGCTCAGGCCTGAACCCAGAGAATCACATGGTGCGGTAAGAGATAACAAGAAACATCCTAGTGTTAAAGGGTTAGTTCACCCAAAAATGAAAATTAGCTTGTGTTTTACTCACCCTCGAAGCATCCAAGGTGTATATGACTTTCTTCTTTCAGACGAATCCAGTCGGAGTTATATTAAATTGTCCTGGCTATTCCAAGCTCTATCATTGCAGTCAGCGGGTGTTTGCAGTTGAACAGTCCACAAGTCATAAAATAAGCTTCGCTATTCGTATAGAAACGTGCCGCAGACGGCTTCCGTGGGATGAATAAAGGCCTCCTGTAGCAAATTGATGTGTTTTTGTAAGAAAAATGTCCATATTGCAAACGTAATAAATACTTTTCTCTCACTTCCGCTGACTGTCATACACTAAAGCAGTTTCGGCGGATGACGTAAGATGCGTGGTGTTGCGTGATTAGTGACTAATGTGGAGAGAGAATAAAACAAAATGCCGGTCACGAATTAGAAGTACAAACCGAAGATTTGCAAAGAAAAATGTTGGAGGATTTCGATATAAACCTTTGCTAAGTAAGGAACTTTGCTTCCTTGCTCTATTAAACAAACTCGCGAGACTAGCATATCTCAGAGGCGCGCGTGCTGCGCATACGTGCTGCGTCATCCGCCGGAACTGCTTCAGTGGATGACAGTCAGCGAAAATGAGAGAAAAGTGTTTATTACATTTGAAATATGGATATTTTTCTTACTAAAAATCATGGATTCGTTACAGGGGGCCTTTATTCATCCCCCAGAGCCGTCTGCGGCACGTTTGTATTATTATTATAATTTTTTTTATTTACTTTTTATTAGATTTTCAAAAGAACACACACACACACAAATAAATAAAAATAAACCATAACCGAACAAAACAAAAATAAGAAAAATTCTGTCAGCACTACCTACCTATAAGATGAATACTTGCCTACCTACATGACATAGTAATACCCTTAATATGAGTACTTCACAATTCTAAGGAGATACATCTTACTACCTAATGAACAGGTAACAAATAAATTCTACAACTCTTTGCCAAGCCTGTACCGTTCTTGGTTTAGCTTTGTTAAATCTAGCTAAAGATCATTCCATATTAACTATATGTTGCATATTCAATAACCACAGTTTTGAGATGTCTGCCTTAGTGTCCCACCAAAGTGCGATTATTGTTTTCTTTGGTGCAGTGAAACCCAAAAAAAGAGTCCTTTTTGTCCATTGTGCCAAGGTTCAAAGAAGAGATATCATTCAGCATGCACAGGCAAGGATCCGGAGTGATCTTACAGTTAATCAGTTCTTCTAAGTCCCGACAAACTTGAGTCCAAAAATGACTGATTACTGAACATTCCCAAAACATATGATACATTGTACCAACTACAGATTTTTGACATATAGTGCAGTTAGGATCAGATGTTAATCCCATTCTGTATCGTCTATATGGCGTCACATAAGCTCTATGGATGGTTTTAAAATGAATAAGTTGGTGACTCCAATTTCGAGATGTTTCACTCATATTTTACCATACCATAAGCCAATCAGGATGAAGTCCAGCCTGTTCTAAATCCTTTTCCCACACTACCTCAATTGACAAACGTTTACACTGTGTTTTTAAAAGAGAGTTATGAATTTGGGAAACCAGGCCTCTAGACTCTTTTGCAGGATCAAACAATCCTGCCATTGGGTGCGAAGGTAGTGATGTGTTCTATGGAACTCTGTAAGCCTTCGTGGCTGATCTCAGTCTCAAATAAAGAAAAAAAAGAAGAACCAGGTATGTCACCATGTACCGTTTCAAACAGTTTCTCTGCTTTTTTCCATACTGCCAAACAATTAGCAATTATAATGCCAAATTTAACTTTAAATTTCTTGCCTTTTAAATCTGTGTATGGAAGATCTTGCAGCCTATTAGGCTGCACCAACACGGTCTCTATGGATTTCCAAGGCACGTTACAATTCTCGTCCATCCAGACCCTTAAAGCTCTTAGTTGAAATGCCCAGTAATAAAGTTTTAAGTTAGGGAGAGACAACCCTCCCATCAATTTAGGATGCTGCAAAGTGGAAGAATTAATTCTAGCTCGTTTATTGTTCCATATGAATTTGGAGATCAAAGATTGGGTTTGCTCAAGAAACTTAGATGGAGGAGAAATTGGAATCATGAAAAACAAGAAATTGTGGCGAGGAAGAATCTTCATCTTAACAATAGAAATTCTTCCTTGAAAAGAAATTGGGAGAGTATTCCAACGCTGTAGATCTTCTGTCACCTTTTGAGAGATTTCCCTATCATTTTTGTGAATAATTTCTGATAACTTTGCGTACATTTTAATTCCTAAATAAGAAATAACATTACTTACAGGAATGGAGGGAGGATATTGAACATTAGTGGCAGATGAATTTAGAGGGAGTAGTGTGGATTTCTGCCAATTTATTTTATAACCTGCTAAATTCTTAAATTCATTGAATGGGGATAACACTTGTGAGATTGATACTTTGACGTTGGAGGGGAACAAAATAATGTAATCTGCATAAAGTGATATAGAATGTGGTATATAGATTTGTGCTCTCTTATGGCTTGTGCAAGGGGTTCTAATGACAACGCAAATAATAAAAAGTCCACAGTGGATGAAGAAACACAAAAGAAAGAGGGCAGCCTTGTTGTGTGTCCCTTCTGCAATGGAAAAGGTAAAAACTGACATGTGCCTATGATAACAGAGGCCAGGGGAGTTTCGTATAAGATTTGTATCATAAATAAAAATCTTGGACCGAATCCCAAATGTTTCATTACTGCCCACAGGTATGGCCACTCCAGCCTGTCAAAGGCCTTTTCTGCGTCCAAAGAGAGCACAGCCCAGTCTTCAGTAAGCAATTCTGCCATCTCCAAAATGTGAAACAGTCTGCGGACATTATGTGCTGCCAAACGACCCCTAATAAAGCCTGTTTGATCAAAATGGATTAATTTATCCATTACCTTATCCAATCATAGCACAAGAGCTTTGGCATATAATTTAGTATCTCCACATATCAGTGATATGGGGCGATAGCTGGAGCATTCCATGGGATCTTTTCCATCTTTTAACAGTAATGTTAAATTATACTTATTAATGCTCCTACTGTGTCCCACAAAGCCAGATAAAGCTCAGGGGGAATTCCATCTGAGCCCGGAGATTTCCCTTTTTGAAGAGGTTTTACTGCTATCTTTAACTCCTCCAGTGTTAGGGGGTCCTCCAAAAAATCTATATCTACCAATTGCAATTTTGGTAGTAATGCTATTAAGAAAGGTTTTGCGTTTATGCAAATCTACAGGATTATCAGAAGTGTATAAACTCTTGTAAACCTCATAAAATACCTGATTAATTTGTTTGGGCTCTGTTACAATATCACCCTCATTATTTCTTATGGAGTTTATTGAGCATTTTGCCTCATTTTGTTTCAGTTTCCACGCCAACAACTGACAAGGTCTGTCTCCCTGAAAATAATATTTTAGTCTGGTTCTATGCAAGATGAACTCAGCTTTATACAAAGACCGAGAATTATATTCCCCCCTTAAAGCGAATATAATATTACTTTCTTTGCTGAATTGTACTTTTTGTTGTCCTTCCAAAGTCTCCACCTCTTGTTCAATCTCTGACAGTCTCCTCGTTCTCGATGCTTTAAATTTTGAAGAGAAAGCTATACAAAACCCTCTTATAAAACACTTGCAAGTCTCCCATAATATCTGTGGATTTTTACAATGTGATCTATTAACCTCCAAGAACTCCTTAATCTGTTGATTAATTTGATTAATTTCAACAAGAGCACATACACATCTTCCATTCATCAGATTCTATGTATAGTCTATTTGTCACGGTTCATGGGTCCGGACGGTCTTTCTGCGTCTTGTCATGTGCCTGTTGTTCGTACGTCATTCGTTAGTGGTTGCAGCTGGTGCTCAATCAGAGCGCGCCAGCTGCAACTCGTTAGCGAGTCCTTTATAGGTCACCCTGTTCAATGTGTGTTTGTCGGTTCGTTATTCTCATGTTCCTGTCTCCCTGTCAGTTCTCTGTTTCCAGTTCTCGCTCAGTCAGGGTACGGATCTTCAGCCTTCTCCTTGGTTTGGTCAAACGCAGTGGTTGAAGGGATTTCTCTGTGGAGCTCTGATTCGGACCAGGACCCGAGGATTATCACCTTGTGTCTCCGTTATTTGTGATTACAAAATAAACCTTACCTTTTGCACTCGCACTTGGATCCTGACTCTTCTCTGCCGTGACACTATTGATATCTGTAATTTCCTACGTACTAAGATTAGAACTCCCTTTGTTTTAGTGTCAGCACAGGAGTGTGCCACCAACTTGAATTGTCTGTTTTGAAAACAAATGGACATCGACAGATTTTAAATGCGACTCTTGAATTAATGCTATGGATACAGATTTAAGTTGTAAGAATTCCAAGCATCTTGTGCGCTTGATAGGAGAGTTCAGCCCGCGTACATTCCAACTAATAATATAAAGCCCCGCCATTCAGACAAAGAGAGTAACGTACATGATACAGAATGGGATTTTGAAAGCACATCTCCATGTGACCAGACATTGTTTATGATATCTAACATCCTAAGTAAACGAACAATTGTACTGACAGTTATAACTATGTACACCAGCCGCCAGGTCATGTATAGCGACCCCGAGGCTTGAGAAGAAAAAAGAAAAACAAAATCATGAGCCGTGACTCTTTTTGGACGGCGATGCAATTAACTTAATTTCCTCATTCCCCGATTTCTTCACACGGCATCCCGTGCGTTAAAAATGCATTTACATAAACACAAATAAACAGACTGAACCTTCGTAGCGTCCAAACACACAATGTCTTTCAGGGGAACGTACCATAACTTTCAACCTAGGTAGTCATCTCCTGCCCATCATCTTCCCAGGAATTGCGTTGATGTCCCATCATCGAAGCTGTTGCTGATGGTTTCTTTAATGGAGTTACCGGAATCTTCTTGGAGTCGAGGGATTTCTCTGCTTCTTGTGGTGTTTTAAAGATCAGAGATTGACCTCGGTGTGTCAATATGAGCTCAGCTGGGTAAACGAGGAATGGCCTGAGACCAAGGGTGATCATCTTCTTTCGAACTTGGTTGAATTCCATCCGCTTTCTCACCATCTCGTTACAAAAATCGGGATAGAAGGATAGGATCCGTTCCTTGTGTTTCACAGGGTAAGCCTCCCTCGCACCTTTCAGAATTGCCCGACGATCAGTGTAATCCAGAAGTTTGAAAATCAAAGTGTGAGAGCGCAAGAATTCAGTTTCCCTCCTGTTGTAAAGGTTTCTCCTCTCTCAATTTTGATCTCACGACCAGCCAGGGAGGGTATCCACAATGGTAAAAACTTCTTGAGAAACCCAATCGGGTCCGATCCCTCTTCGGATTCTGGTAAGCCCACTAGCCTAAATTCGAGCGGCGGTTCCAGTCTTCCATCTCCGTTAATCTTGCGGAGAGTGATACAATCTGTTGATCGTGGTCTCTAATATCTTGATTTTGAGCTCGTACAGTGGCATGGAGGGAATCAAATCGAGAGTTCTCTTTTTGTAAGGATTTACCCAGCTCTTCAACGTCGCGTGCGAGACCGCTGACAGATTCATTCGCCTGCTTGACTTGACATTTCAGATCTGTTAGTTGTGGTATCACCAAGTTATCTACAGCCCCTTTGACCGCTGCCTGAACTGCCTTATCGAAGTGCTGTTGTTGCTCTGTCAGGGCCTGTTTAACAGCTCTTAAGATGGCGCCGTCGAGTTCCTCGGTTGATAGGCCTATGGTTTCTTTCGGCCTTTTCTTAACCGGGGAATTTGTACATTCTCTTTTTGTTGCAGATTTACTAGACGACATTAGTAATCAAATGAGTACGATTCTTAGCACGGAATTCCTCAATATATTAACTTTATGGGGATTTGAGGACGAGCCTAGAAACTTACAGCCACATCGCTGGTCGAGGTCACGTGACTCTCCGGCACATTTTATTACGAATGCACAAGCTTTATTTGACGACTTGTGGACTGTTCAACTGCAACACCCGCTGACTGCAATGATAGAGCTTGGAATAGCCAGGACCATTTTTAATATAACTCCGACTGGATTCGTCAGAAAGAAGAAAGTCATATACACCTAGGATGCTTCGAGGGTAAGTAAAACACAAGCTAATTTTCATTTTTGGGTGAACTAACCCTTTAATTACAGGCCCAAAAGTCAGTTTACAAGCGATTTGTGTATGATTTATAGCATAAAAACTCAGATACAGCCACGGTGAGTAATTATGCAATGTACAATGTGGGGAGAATGAACCTCAACTGGAGGAGAGAGATGGATTTTAGAGGTCAGGAAATTAAATAAATGGTAAAGAAGGGATCACTCGGACTTCTCATTTGTCCTCATAAAGCTGTTGCTGTATGTTCCTACATGGGGAGGGTGATAATAAATTATCATCATGGGAACTGTCATTTCAGCACGGTGCTGTAACAGAAAGAAACTGTGCTGAGACAGTGGGGCCATGTTTGATAAACACCCCGTCTGGGAGAGTAAGTAAGGGCAGCCTGAGAATTTGCTGGTATACTTCAGGAACGGCTCCAAAGCTTGCAAATCGCCTGGAAAGTTATTAGACACCTATATTGCTTTGCACTTTAAGTGAGCTCTGTGCACTGCATGACATACTTTTAGAAGTTTCCTGGGCTGACATGTTACATATATTATGAATTGATTGTTAAAAACTGCACCTCACAAGCTTCGGTTTATGATTGCACCTACTATATTTTGCTAGACACTGTCTGCATAGTTGGCTGTGGGTGTAGCTTCATCCACAGTCCTCTGTTTGGGTGTTTCATGGAAACTATGGATGTACAATATATCATGATTCAGTATGGTAAATTATATCATACAGCATTTTTAATTTATTGGTATCTGTCAGCATTGAATATTTAATTTTAGTCAAAGTTGTTGTCATGTACAAAGTACTATGAAAATCTCTCTTCTCAGAAAAAAAGTTCTCCACAGACTATAGGCAAGACCGAATACAATAGACAATACTGGTATGAACAAAAATTCACATACAGTATATGCAGAGACAATAAAATGACAATGCCATTAATAAGGTTGCGAGAGTGACAGTGTAAAGTATAGAGTTATTGAGCCCCACATTTGACATGCAGGAAAAAATAGATATTGCGGCCGCAACTTTAAATTGTTCCCACAATTTAGTAATTAGTGGCCAAGTTTTATGAATTAATTCCCTATTTCTAGGTAAAATTTTTCATACTGTTCATTCTAATGCTGCAATGCCTAAAATCACTTTTATCTTTTTAAATTTTTTGTTTAATTTTTTATTTATTTTGACAAAATAACTATTTTAATACTGGCCATTTATTAGTTATTGGCCATTACATATACATATAATTATTGGCTTTTCAGTATGAGCTACAGTTTTGATATCAATGCATTCCTAATGGAAACTTGTAAAAGTGTTTGAGTTAGAATGACAAATCTAAATAAAATCTAGCGCATGACAAGAGGAAATATTATATCCGTTAGTTGTTCAGAGAGTAGAAAAAATAGATGTTAATTGAAAAGATTTACTCTTTATGTAGACATGAACATTTTGTACATATTCCTTGAAATTATTGAGATAAATATTCAGCATTAACTGTTCTCTGAACACATTTTAAAGTGTTCTGAAATAGCTGTAATGATTTTATTATTTCATATCTGTCAATGAATTTCACTTCATTACGCCAGCATTTGGACCATGACTGATGTCACAAAACATACCATAATGATCATCACTTATCATGATTACAGGTGAAGCAAGTCTCCAAAAAGCAAGTGAAGCCAAGCTCATTTGGCCCATTATAGCCAGTAGGAACTGAGATAACAGTGTTCTGGTATGGTTTCACACACTACAAAGAAAACAGTTGTATTATTTAACCGTGAACTGCTTTAAGGTCAAAGATCAAGATCATCTTCCCCCAGGAGGTAACATTTTACACAGGGGAATTCCAGTACCATCCCATTTATCAGAGATGGTGCAGAGCTCACCCCTGCATCTGAATATGGTTTAGTTTGAGCACATTGAGGCATAATTTAGGCTGGCTTTACATAATGTTGTCCATTATCAGCTAACCAAAGTTTAATGAACTACTGGAGGACAATACTGCCACACTTGACAAAATGCTGTCCTCCCTTAAACACCAGGTAATTAGTGAGCAGCATTTGAGAATTGTGGCAGATATAATCTTAGATTTACTTTTGTGTTAAAGGGGTCATATGACGTTGATAAAAAGATGTTTATGTGGTTTAAGGTTTAAAAAACACATTATTTTCCACATACTGTACATTATTGTTTCTCCTCTATGCCCTGCCTTTCTGAAGCGCTTCAACTTTTACAAAGCTCATCGGTCTGAAAAGCGAGGTGTGCTCTGATTGGCCAGCTATCCAGTGCGTTGTGATTGGCCGAATACCTCAAGCATGTGACGGAAATGTTACGCCCCTCACCATACTGTGATGCCCTGTCCGGCCGGAGCTACGAGACAAAACCAATAAAACCCATTACAAACGAGGCATTTGTAGCATCCAGTGGGGACATAATTACGGATTATAATGACTTATACTGTCTTTTTACGTGTTGCGTAGCATCGCGCTGCGTAAACATAAAACCATGTCTGCATTTGTGATTGGAGAAACGACAAACAACTAGCACTGCTCTTCACTACTCAAAACTTGTGTTTGAATCATCAGTGGCAAATCCTTTAAATATGAAAAACGTACTTACAATCTGTGAGGCAGCATATTGTAAGAACACTGGCATTGTAGGGTACTCTCCCAGGAAACAGTCCTTGTCCTAAAATGCACTGCACACATCTGAATAATTGGTTTGAACTGTTCTGGAACAGTGATGTAAATAAAACTTAACCACTGATTTCTAGTAGTGTTCTCTTTTGGAAGGCCAAACAAAGTAGTTTCGCTTCACAATGAATCACACTGTGTCTCACAAGACATGGCGGCGGCGGTAACAATACTACTGCGAGAATAAAAGTTACGTCATCTTTCTTTGCGTGAACATTTGGGTAGTGTTATGCAAATCTTCCCACATAGTGACGTAGATATATGGGGCGTGTTAGAACGAGCCGTTTTGGTAGGCGTGGTTAACTCTTAACTTTAATAAAGAATATCTATTTGGATTTGAGACTTCAGTCTTTGCAAATTTAGGGATCTTATCTATTCACAATCAGCTTGTAACACTACAAAGAGAAAGGAAAATTTAAATCGCATCATATGACCACTTTAATATCGAGCATTCCTGTATGAAGTAAATATAGATGAGGCAGAGAAACTGTGGGAGTTCTGTTCTGCACATATCCATCAGCACAGCAAGGAAATGTTCCTGGATATGTTTGTCTATCATCCATTTATTCTGGCCTCATAAAGGTTAGGCATGTAATTATGATGTTTGCACTGTAATTTAGTGCACCCTTCTGAAGCTAAAAAATAAGTTATAAAGTAGATATAAACTTAGATAAAGTGTGAAGTTTTGTTTAATATTCACCCATAAAGAAATTTAGGTTTACATAAACGCACATTACTGTAGGGTCCAAAAGTCCACATTAAAATTCTGGGATCCATAATATAATTTAAACCAGAAAATAAGCTGAAAGATTTAGTTGTTTTAAGTACATACCTAATATCCGTAACCAATGCTAAAAAAAAATAATAATACTGAATTGGAACGTTCATCAAAAAATAATGTAAAATTTCAAATTAGGCAAATTTAATAACCGATATGGTAAGAATAATTGCGTAATATCCTCAAAAAATGTTTTGCCTTTGGTCTCTAGTAGTTCTTATGAACCATGGTAGATACATTTCCCATGAATATGTCAGATTTGAAAAAAGACGTTCTCCTAGGGTTCAGACCGAGCACAATTATCTATATAAATAGTTATCTATACAATTATCTAGCTAATTTCTAATCGCGATACACTATGTGATTGCCGAATTACGGTAATCATTCAAAAAGCGGAAATTAATCATCAAGTCCACGTAGTAATTCGTTGTGCTGAGAGCGTTTTTTTTTTTTTTGGTTTTTCTTTCTACATGTTATCTTAAGGGTTTTTCCATTATTTAAATTTTAGTTTTAGTATAACATTATAATACCTTTCATATTTTTACCTTTTTATTTAAAGAAGAAACCAACCCGATGTATGTTTGACATTTGAGGCTTAATACTATAGAAAAGCACTAAATGTATTTCAGTTAGAGTGTTTTCAGCTTGTATATTTTCATATAAAAAATATGGCATGCAATTGCTTCAAACAATGGTATAAACATCAATCAATGTAAATTGTGATAATCGTAATTTAATAATCGCAAGTACAATGTCAAGGGAATAATCGATAATTATGATTTTTGTCATAATCGTGCAGCCCTACCATCTCCCATCATTCCTTGTGGTTTCTGCTGCTTGATTAATTAGGCTATTTGGAATCATGACTTCCAACACCCACCACCAGTGAAACTGAGAAAACCTCAGAGTCAGGGTCCCACAGGAAAGTCAAGCAAGAGCGTTTTCATCTGTGATTGATCTCCTTGAGTTACCTCTGTTACTATGGCAGCCATTACCACTAATCCTCTCTGTTTTAATGACCTTGTGGTCACGCAGCATCCCACTGCTTTGATTCTGAGAGCTGGAGGTCTGCTTAAAAACTTGCTTTGAATTAAACCAACCTCATCAAGTTTATTTCTGGAACAAATGGTCATTTCTAATTGATGGTTCACCAGTGCTTTCATAAATCTGTTTCTTCTCTGCTGCTTTTGTGTGTGTGTCAGTCTCAGCAGGCTTCAGTTGTCTGAATGTGTTTTCTATTTGTCACGGTTCAGCAGTGACGGAGAAATTCTTTGTTTATGCAAAATCTAAAGTAGGTTCTAATTTGGCTTTGATATGAAGTTTCCAAGCATGTGTCCTTTTTGTCTCTCTTATCTATCAAGCTGTTAAGCTCTAAAACTGACAGAGCACATGAAAGTAGCCCATATGACTCCTACTATATTCCAAGTCTTTTGAAACCAGTCACTATGTTTAAGGAAAAACTGAAATGTATCCATTGGCAATCTTCACCACTGTAGCTTTCAAATGTCATTCATGTTCTCATTATCACAGATAATACGGCATGTCAAAGGTTTTACTTCAGTAATGCCAAACGTCATTGGTTCATGTGTCTCATAACCAATTTTGGCCAAATGAGATTTGAGATCTGCAGTGGAGGGTGATTTAGCTTTCTGTTAGTCACAGAAGACTTGGAATATAGCACATGGGTCATATATGGAGCACTTTTATGATACTTTTATAGTGTGCTTTTAAAAATGTTTGTACCTTTGCTCACTATTGACTTTTATTGTATGGAATTTTGGGAAACAGGCAACAGAACATTATGCCTCTAAAATGTCCTTTGTGTTCCATGCAGTAAGAAAGGAAGCATGTCTAAGGAAAGACATGGGTGGTGAGTAACTGATGATAGATTGTTTCTCTTCTTGGATGAAAACTGCTTTTTCAGTTTGTTTTAAGTGTGCAGCAGCTTGGAGCGTCCAACTTAAAAGACATCAGCATCCATATTTGAAATTGAAGCAAATTACAAAGTAGCATAAAGCTACCGTTTTTTCAAAAGTTTTTGCAAAAGTAGGTGATTTATAGAGCACATTTAAAATTCAGCGTTACACTGACCAAAGTGGTGAACAAAACCAATAATAAAATACAGGAAATTCTAAAATAAAGTAAAATTTTAAAAACAATAATAATAATAAAAACAAATGATATCAGTAATAACAACAGTTTCACATTCAATTAATAGGCGAGAGAGTAAAAATGTGTCTTAAATCTAGACTTGAAAATAGAAACAAGAAGCGCTCCTAATGTCAGGTGGCAACTGATTCCACAAATGTGGAGCAGCGACTGCAAAGGCTCTGTCCACTTTTAATTTAAGTCATGACCGAGGGACATATAATAGAGCTTTATATAGTTTTTGGCTCAGAAGTATTTTTTTTTTTTAAAGAAATGCATACTTGATTAGTAAGGGAGGCCACAGTATTATCTTTTTACTGTATTTGATCAAATAATGGAAGCAGAATGCGGTGAAATATCCTTCGAGCCTTATGTTCAAAATAAAAAGTAGATAAATAAACATCTACTGATCCCAAACTTTTGAACAGTGGTGTATATCCTGTCACCCTCAAGATAACCTAATAGCTCATTTTGTTCTGCAGACATGATTCAAATAGGACACAAATAGGACAAGTGGATGTTGCACATTTTATTTGGGTGCTGTTCATCTTAATGGCTGCCTGAAGGCTTAGTTGGCTTGAGTGTGTGACGCCTGGGCGCAGCTCCTGTGTCTGAGAGGTTCTCTCTCTGGGAGGGCACTTGGAGAAAGCTTGCACTGTCTGGGATCTTTAGCAGGGATACAGAGACTGTGGTGCAGTGTGTATCTCCAGCAATCATGGTGTGCTGTGTCTTTATGGGATGTTACCTTGTACTAGATCTGCTTCTGCTTGGATTGCATGTGGAGGGCAAATGGAAAGCTATGGTAGGAAACAAATACATGTCTTTCTTTTTAATTGTGCTTCAGTTCATTATTCATTATTAGATGGTCAGATTTTGTTTGGATGTTTAGTGCAAGTATCGTGCACAATTTTTTTATATATTAAAAGTTGTTTTATGATCTGTTTTTATCTAATATTCGGCTTGTTTATTCTAAAGACAAAAAATGTAAATGTATAATATCACATTGTATTGAGTTTAAACGGCTCTTGTATTAGTTGACGTGTCTAAACTTTCAGAGAGGTGAGTTTAGAGCTCTTTGTCTCATTGTTCATAAATCAGCAATGGAGACCTTCCTGTGAACATGTTCACTTGCTGAACAGGGATAAACTAAGAGGGCAAATGGACTGGGAACTGCAGTTTGAATGGAGGTTAAGGAGATCGTAAGACATCAATAAAATTGGAGGTGAACAACATGTTAAGTGGGTGTTTTGGTCCAGATAATCTGATTGACCTGAGGTGCTGAGGTCATTGGTAGCCAAGTAAACTGTATACTGTCTAGTTTTCTTCTTCTTTACCAGTTGCACCCTGATTTCCTTTCTGATGATCCACAAAAATGTTCCAGGTGAGTTTCTTGATGGGAGTGTCAGATTTGCCCAGCTGGGTCCCTCAACAAATGACCTGCAAGGATTTCCCTCATACCTGTGTCTTAACCATGATTTATGGTGTCTCTCTTCATTATTCACTGTTGGGTCAGCCGTGATGAACACTGATAATATCCTTCCCTGGGCCTCGAGGTCCAAACTCTGACATTGTGCTTTATCATTTTCCAGTCTCTTTACCAGTTTTTATCTGTAAACCTCCAGACTGAGTTAGTAGTTATGACATCTGATACTGATGTCTCAGGCACTTTCAGTTTTAGATCTTTAGCATTATAGAGTTTCAGTTTGAAACCGATTTATTGTCATTGTCAAGTATTGTACAGAGCCAATGAAACTGCATCTAACCAGAAGTGTCATCGTTAGATAGAATATAAATAAATGATGGTAAACCACAAATGACAGTGTAGTGAAGAGTGAAAGTGGAAGTGACATCTGCAAACGATGCTGAAGTTTTCTCAGAACTAGCTTCACTTTTCTGAGCCATTTTTGTGACTATTCAAATAACTTGTCTCAGGGTCATTTTAGTAGATGTATAAAGTTAGTTTCCTTGGGGTTTACACAGATGTTGTAGTTCACACCTGCCCGAAGATGTATTTCACTGCAAAGTTTGACAACCAGGAGAAAAAAAATTAACTATCTTAATTTTTAAACGAATGTCTATATAGTTTAAAGCCTTGCAAACTTATTTTTGTCAAATGTTTTGCTTTACCCTTACATTGTGTTTGGGTTATTTTGATCTGGAGAGGATTTTGTTTTTCCTGAAAATGGTAGTTCATGTTATCACATTGGTCAAAAACCTGTCGACTTCACTCACACAGGGTATAATTACTTCCCAAATTTTTGGGATAATTTTTGTACTTGGATTGTTTTCCCCACCTTGTTACACTTGTGGTCAAAAATGGCTATGAATCTCTTTTTACACTTTAGTATCACCAAATATTGGGTTCAATCTTTTTGTCAACATGTTTTCAGTTAGCACAGATTTTGTATTTCTTTTTAGAACTGATTGGTCATAGGCCTCATTGATCTGAGCTTAGGTAATCGTTTTGAGTGGGAAAAAAAATCATATTGTGGATAATTTTGTAAAAAATTTGCACTGTTTATCACACTAGTGTGCTCTAATGTTTAACCGTGAAGTTTGTTTTGAAATGGTTTTATATTGTACAAAATGGAACAAAGTCACAGAAATGACTGATCTACAAAATATAGCTTATAAGTTTCTCGTTATGCTGTATTATCACCAAATATTGGATTCAATCTTATTGTCAACTTGTTTTCTTTCAGTTAGCAAAGGATTTGTCTTATGTTCCAGTAATTTCCTCTCGCTCTTCTTAAAAAAAAAACAACCAAAAAAACTATTGTACCCAAACCTTTCAACAATAAAGTATGAGTAAAATGGAGTAACATTTTTGGTGTTTTATTGTAGAAACTAGCTATTTAAACCCATTTAAACCTAAACACGGAATATGCAGAACATCTACTCTCAAACATCCTCTCAAACATCCCACTGGCTGATCTTCTGAACAAAGTGTAATTGTGTCTTGTAGCATCTGGTTCTGCTCCAGCTTCTCTCACAGGAGTTGTTCCAGTGTTCGGTACAGTTCTAGCCAAAGATGTAACCTGTAGCACTAAGGAGGGTAAAACAATTATTTGGGGAGCTGTGTCACCCTTGAGAGGATCAAGTGTCCCTCTCCTCTGAGGCAGCCGCCTTACAGTGTCAAGTGCCTGACTGCTCTTTCTCTGTAGCTTATTGTTAGAGAAAGAGAGGAAGACAGTAGGATGGAGCCTCTGGGTCTCTGAGCTCAGAATCACGTGTGGGCCATTGCCTTATCGCAATTGATCATTTTTCTGCTTTGTGCAATATGCACTTAATTTTTTATTGTACCTGATTTGGTGATCATCTGGCACTTGTTTCTGGTTTGAACAGAAAATGCAGAAAGGGTGCTCAATTCCATCCTGTCTGGATGTTTTGGATGCTTTTCTCCATGATTAGATATTATAATTAGAATAACTGCTGCCATGATCAATAAAAAATATACACACACATTGTTTCTTAGGTGGAATTTGGTTTTCCACCTGCTTTCTCTGGACAGTAATAATGCAATCATTATACTTACCAGCTAAGTAGCACTGACTTCAGTGAATAGGGTGCAAACACTAGGGTTCTGTAAGGAATAACATTGAAATGATTTAAATACCCACAGTGCAGCATTGTACCCGGTTAATCTGGATTGCAGATGATTAATGAGTATGACGTAATGGATTATCCCCTTAGCATTTTGTTAATGTATCTTGTTTGCCATGCAAAAATTTATTTACTCAGTCTATTTTGTTCTCTTCCAGAACTCCAGTGTCTCTTCTAAGAATGAAGATCTTCATAGTAAATGGGAAATTTCGTCTTATCTGAACAGAACTTCAAAGCATTCACTTCGTGGCTTTGTTGTGGTGGACGAGTCTGACCTTCTCACGTCTCCCGCCATCAGCACACATAGCAGGTATAAGGACACCAGTGACAAACAGATCCAGTCCACCACCTTGAAATCATCAGAGGAGAACTTTGCCTCTCAAAAACTGAAAACAGATTTGGGTGAAGGCCGTTTTGCGCGGCTCCCTTTGAAGCCGTCTAGGGACATTGCTGACCTGGATTCTATTTTGAATGTGAAGACATCAGCTGGTCAAAAGGATCTGGTCAGGCCTACAGTCCACCCTGAGTTAAACCAGCTGACTGAAGAAGGTTTCTTACTTCCTTCAGAGAGCTTTGATGTAATTAAAAAGCCTTTGGTCAGTGTTCACTCAAAAAAAGGATATGAATCGCTTGTAGGCAGTGGACAAGCTGACTACAAGTACTCAAGCAAGAAAAGAGTTGCATTTAAACATGGTGATGTTATATTAGGCATGGATGGAAGGAGATACCAGCTCCTCAGTGGACCTCCAGGGCCTGTTGGACCACCAGGCAAAAGAGTGAGTTACCACAACTAAAATCATGTTTTCCATGATTTTCTAACTGTAATATGTGCAAAATTGGAATCTGTATCCAAAAAACTTGAAATTCATTTCTGTATATGCCATAGAAAACACAAATTTAAGTTTATTATAGTGGTGAATCTCTTTTCAGAGGGGTAATGTATAGAAACAATTACATTCAAATGAATTAAATGGGTTAATTTAAGGGTTTAAATTATTTTATAAATTTACTTGTATATTCTTTAAAAAAAAAAAATAGTCCATTTGAATGTACAAAACTATTGACCAAGCAATAAGATGATAATTGCATGGTCACATTAGTGAAATTTCATCCGCAAAAACGGTCCACTGCCAGTGTTGGTTGTTTGAGCTACAAACAGACCCGTTATGAACTCGTCACTTTAAGCTAGTCTGAAAACTAACTCTTATTGTCACTATGTAATCAAACATATTTTGGTCATGTTTCGAAATGCATCATTGTCGAAATCTGAATGTTATGTAATCTTTTAATGGAGTATAGACGAGCAGTCCTTTGTCTATGCTTCACATCTGTAACCATACATTACTACATCTGCCCTCTTCTGAATGATAGCCTTCCAGTATGAAAACCAAATATAAGGCCGTAGTTCTAAATGTGCACTTTGCAGGGTTTGCGATTTGGCAGCACTCTACAAATTGGCATGTCTGAGAGAGTCGCATTACGTAATATACATAAGATTAAAAAGGGCATGGACCTATAAATATTAATTGACTCATGAGTCTTATGGACATCTTCTACTGTGTCATGATGTCCATGCTTACATTTGAACATGGAAGCCAATCCTCTAAAACTAAGAATGATGGTTGATGACAGTAACCTCACACTTTGTTGTGATGAAATGCTTTTTATAAATGCCAAAGTCCCAGAAAGTTTCTTCATATGCAGGACCCTCAGTTTAAGATTGCTTTTGTTGTTTGCACAGGGGTGTGTAGGGAAAAGGGGCTATATTGGATACAAGGGTGATAAGGTGAGGAATTTACATTTCATACAACTCATTACATTGTTCTGCGAGGATGGCATCACACTGATTTGTACCTGTATGTCCTATAAGGGTTCTCAAGGAGTCAGAGGAGCAGATGGCCCAAGGGGCATACCAGGACCTCCAGGTCCACCAGGACTCCCAGTCCTCTACCTTTGGAGGAACACAGAGGAGGATTGGGCTGCATTTAGGGTAGGCCTTAATACGCCATATTCTGGAGCATCTTTTATAGGTTAGGCTTCACTGTTTGTAGTCTGACAAGCCACAGATGTCATTTACCGCAGTTTAAATCAACTAAACTGGCAAAAATATTATGAATCTAGATAAATTAGTCGATCATCCTGCCCATCCCTACCAAACATGAATGTGGTGCAGTGAGCCACTGCACTGTGTCTTTCAAACTGCTGGATGAACCAGGCTTTCAATGTTCCTGCCAGACTTCGTATTCTATCTATTTGTGACTCTCTATTTTTGAGCATATATTTAAGCGTAATTGTAAAACCTCAGTTTTGACCTCCCTGTAGATTCTCATAGCTCAAAATGTTTGTGAATATCTGCTTATTATAGTGCAGTGGCAACTTGGTATTATTTAATGTTGTTGTTTTTTGTTTTTTTTGTGGAGAAACTCCAAATGTTGTTTTTTCATCATCATTTGGCAGAATCCTCGAACATGATGGATGAGTTTAGTGCTCCAAAGAGGAGTCGTGTGTGTATTGAGTCATGGGTGGTAGGTGAGGGAGTTGTACTTTCATAAAGAGTGAGACTTTATGTACATTCTAAGACCATGTCTTTTCTGTGCTGCCCCACAGGTTTCACCATTTGAAATACCTTCACTTGAAGGATGATTTGATTTGATTTGATAATTTATACGAAAAAGCCATTTATGTTATTATTTTAGCCCAGTTCATCAGGGAAGCTATTTAAGTGCTTCAATATGGAAGATCAGATTTCGTATGGTGTAATGTATAATTTGGCTATTCTTTAGGAAAATGAAGTCAATTTATTTTGTACATATTTTTGGCAAAAATTATTAACCCAATTTTCCATATAAATCTTCACTACACTGGCATTTTTTATTAAATAAGTAAATTGTTTAAATATTTTTTTACCTTTTTTTCTTAGATTTTTGTCACTGATCAATGATAAAAAAATATTTAAATGCTATTTTTTTTTTTTTTTTTAGATCATTAAATTCTTGCAATGTTTAAGTGTGAATGACATTGTAAGGTTTTTAATGGTCGCCTCCAGGCCTTCCACGGTTTTCCAACTGTTTCATCTCTGATTTATAGCATTTGTCCCTTGTGCATATGTCATGTTTAGATGGATGTGGCTGAATGGAACTGATTCTGTGGTGATTAGGGGCGATTTGTCTTTGAAATACTGTAGACTGAATCCTTACAGACATTGTTTGTGTTGATGGGGCTTTACTGTTTACCCAGGTTGAACTCTGTATAATGGTTGCAGTGTTGTGAGGAGGTTTTGACAGATGTTTAGATCCCTCTGTTTCAGTGGGACATGCGGAGGCAAGTGCACTGGGAGGTCCGATTCCCCAACTTCTCTTAAACTCACCTTCACTGGATCACCAGTGAGCCGAACTCTGCCCTGTTGCCAAATTGAGCATGTGCCAAGACAAATGTTGTATAAAGCGGAGGTGGCCTGGGTGATTTAATAAAAGCATGACAGAGACTGTGTGTCTATGTGGGTTCAAGGCCTCAGCTTTTCCAGCCCACACTGCAGAGACAGCGGACACTGTCCCTCAGTTCTTCTCCTCTATTTGAACAGGAACGATGCCTTTCAACACTCCCTAGTTTGTGTTTCTTATAGAGATGAATTGAAACATACAGGCATTAAGTGTTATAAGAGTTTAGATTGAGGATTTGTTTTTTTCTTCCTCTTAACGCCAGTCAGGTACAACATTTCCCATCATCTCTCGTATGCGGTCTGAATTGTATTTATGCAGTCATGCATATGCTAGGTCTGAAACCGCTTGTTTGTTTGCTCATTTAATATTCATTACATAGTGAATGCCACATGTGGGAGTAAATGAGTCAATTGAAACAGCCTAAACAGTCACAAAACAATAAAATAAATACATTTAAAAAAATGTGTGTTCGAAACATGTATAAGCATTGTTTTGGTAGTGTTTATTATGTTCTTATGTACTATTATTGTATTTATTAATATTTTGAATTAACTTTTATTTGTACATTTTCAGTGTTCATTTTTAGTATTAGTAATTTTTTGATATGCTATTGTCATTTTTATTTCTATTTATTTTTATTTCAATTTGAATATTTTTATTACTTCAACTTAAAACTTATTTTGTTTCAGTTAGTTGGCAAGGCAATATTTCTAATTTTGTTTTTTGATTTTTAAGTTTAAGTTATTTTTAATAGTGATGCAATGTTGTGATGCAGTAAATGTTATGTGACTGTTCATACTATGTGTTTGTTTTGTAGAGAACGTCTTATTACCAGTTGCTGGCAGCTGAATGGCCAGTAAGTATTTGAAAGTAGAATAAATTAGCAAAACGTCATTATAATATATGCATGTGGTCTCTCTCACTAAACCCTTTCTCTCTGATGCCCTGCAGAGACAGACAGGACACCCTGGACCAGTGGGTGAGATGGGGAGACCAGGTTTACCTGTGAGTACACAATCAAACATACAGAACATCTTTAATGCAGACTGAATTGTTGCAGAACCTGTGTTGCAGAGTATAAACAAATCGAGGGTCATTGTGCACTAGTACGGTTTACCATAATATGACAGATGATGTTACAAACAGATTCAATTTGAGTTTATTTCTGTTTAGCATGTTGGTATATAGTACTGTGATTTGGTTTATTTCTGAAGGGGTTACCTGGAGAACCAGGTCAGACAGGACCACCAGGCCGAAGAGGCGATATGGTACTTCTTCATTACAGTATCTCTGTGTGTGTGTGCGTGCGTGTGTGCGTGCGTGTGTGTGTGTTCATAATAGCCATGAGAGTTCATTGGTATCTTCAACAACAGTTAAATGTTACTATGAGGTACACTACTGTTAAAAAGTTTGGGGTAAATATGATTTTTTTTTCAGATTTTTGAAAGAAGTCTCTTATGCTAACCAAAGCTGCATTTATTTGATGAAAAAATGCAACAAAAACAGTAATATGATGAAGTTATTGTTATTTAAAATAACTGTGTTCTATTTATCCATATTAAAATTTAATTTATTCCTGTGATGGCAAAGCTACATTTTAAGCAGCCATTACTTTGGTCTTCAGTGTCGCATGATCCTTCATAAATCATTCTAACATGCTGATTTGGTGCTCAAGAAACATTTCTTGTTGTTATCAATTTTGATAACAGTTGTGCTGCTTAATATTATTATGGATATATATTATATCTTTTTTTGTGGAAACTACTTTTTTCATGATTCTTTGATGAATAAAGTTCAAAAACAGCATTTATTTGAAACAGAGTTTGATTGTAACAATGTAACAGTCTTCATTTTTGATCAGTTTAATGCATCTTTAATTAATAAAAGTATACATTTTTTCAAAAGAAAATCTTACTGACCCCCATACCTTTAAACATTAGTGCAGATTTATGTAAAGCACCTAATGGATTACATTACAAGCAAGCACTTTATAATAGGGTGGCATTGGACCCAAGGGTGTTCGAGGCCGAGCAGGGACTCAAGGAAGAGATGGAGAGAAAGGTCCAGATGGAGCGATAGGATCTCCAGGTGTCCCTGGTCTAAAGGTGAGACTGAGGCCATGGGACGTCTACAGTAGCTTGTGTAGTAGTTGTAAAAGTTCAAGTTGGGACACTAGTGTGAATATGGTAATGTTTTTGGATAGATTCTGTAAAGCTATTAATTGTAGCTGTGGAACATATGTACTTCAACTGCGGAAAACCATGTTTTATATTTCTGGTTGTGGATCAAGGGTCCTCATGGTTACAAAGGTGACACAGCGTCCCCTGGTGAGAAAGGAGATGAGGTACATCATGTATAGGCAACATAATATTCTGAAATACACTCCCATGTAACTGCCTCACACAGGATTATAATATATTTATCTACATAAAGCAGTTTTTCTGCCTCTATGACCAGGGTTTTACTGGTGCTCCTGGCCCCAGAGGAGACAATGGACAGACTGGCCAGAAGGTAAGGAAACCTGCATCTGAAGTATTTATAATTCATTTAATTTGTATGTACAGTGTATATACAGTATAGAAAATTAATACCTATACTGCCCTCTAGTGGATGGGGAGGAGACACTACCACTAAAAAGTATTATTTTTTTGAAGTTGTAATGTAGATCTTGAAAAATCCATGATTGGTTATGCCTTTGTTGTTTTCCTTTTATTTATATATGTATATATATTTATAGGGCTCAAAAGGAGACATTGGGTTTACTGGCTTTTCTGGTCCTCCAGTGAGTAAATCACTTCATATTCTTGAACTGCTACTTTTAAATATTATTACTAGTAACTTGTGTTAGTATCCTTAGATATATTTATATATATATAACATTTTTTTAAAGGGACCGGTTGGTTTACAAGGTTTTCAAGGGATTCCTGGGCCACCTGGTCCTAAGGTGATTAATTTAATTCACAATTTATTTTAACATATTTTTACATTCATCTTGACAGTAAGTATAAAAATGTTGTTTTCATAGGGGGATCCAGGAAATGATGGAAAACGTGGTCCTCCTGGGACAGTAGTGAGTCATTAATAACCCCTTTTTTAATAAGAAATAATCACTGTCCTCAATTCAGTTTTCCCAAAAAAATTGTTTGTTTTTGGTTATAACGGATATCCATTTTATAATTTTTTACTTGGATGAAACATAGTTTGAAGAACTTTCTTTAAGTTTTCATAAGAGTAACAAACACTCTTAACAGAGAGATTTTTTATGGATCCTACTTAATAATGCTCAGTTATGTGTTTGTGTCTTGCCAGGGAGCACCAGGTGCTACAGGATTGGTTGGTGCACAAGGTGTTAATGGCTCAGAAGTAAGTGATTGGCACTTGCTTACTGAATTTGTAGTGCAGGTTCGTTGCTTAAAGGGATAGTCTACCCAAAAATGTACTCACCCTCATGTTGTTCTAAACCCATATGACTTTCTACTATGGAACATAAAAGAAGATATTTTGAAGAATGTTTGTAGCCAAACCGTTTTGGTTCCCAGTGACTTCAATTGTATTTCTTGCCCTTAAAAATGGAAGCTAATGGGAACCAATGTTGGTTTCATTACCAACATTCTTCAAAATATTTTTTCAGGTTAACAGAAGGGAAATAAAATGGTCGAGAGCGTTAGGATAACACAAGGGATGAGTAAATAATACAGATCTAGTACAAACTATCAAAGAAAAGAAAGACAACATTATCTGAGTATTCCACCTACAAGTTTTGAAATCTGATTGGAAGTTGATTGACTTGGTTATAAACCAAAACACTTTTGCTGTTACAGGGGGATATTGGACCTGCTGGCCCTGTGGGGCGGAAAGGCCCTCAGGTATACAACATTGTTTTGTGTCATTGTTTCATGAAGTCTGTTCTTAAAAAAATACACAGAGGCTGAAATAATGCAAAACCTGTTCTGATTGTTCCTCCTAGGGGCCTAGAGGGATCGAGGGAGATAGAGGCCCACCTGGTCATTCAGGATCACAGGTACATTTTTGTAGAAATGCATATATTCCTACAACTAAAAAAGTTGGAAAAACACACAAAATATGTGTCTTTTGTGACATTTAATCAGAAGTAAGATTGTTCATGGATGTTTTTTCCACAGGGATTTAAAGGTCAGGCTGGTCCACAGGGTCTCAGAGGTTACAGAGTAAGTTTTAAAACTTTTCCTGTGTACATGTAGAATATGTACAATTACATGTGTTATGTGTTTATGAAACGCATAATCTATGGATGCCCTAGATGTTTTTGTTTGTGGTCAGGGGCCAGAGGGTCCAGCAGGTAACAGAGGGCTACAAGGCATTGAAGGGCCCATGGTGAGTCTGTTTGTCAATATAATAAATGTAAGCTAGAGGAAAACATTTATACAATTACTTATAAACTCATACAACAGGCCTTCAGCAACCAATAGAAAACATGTTATGCATTGTATATGTTGTAACTGATTAACATACAAGAGATGCATATTTGGACTGAATAAAGTTACTCTGACTTTAAAACTCCATTAAATTTCACCCAGCAATATTGCAAGTTGCTGCTGTGTTCTGGCAGGCTAAAAAAAATGCTTTCACTACAGATGCCTTGAAAAAAAATTAAACCATGTTTTAGTAATACAATAATATGATTGGTCCTTTTTAGTGAATTATTATTGGGTTTTTTTGTCTGATGAGAATTCAGAAAAAAATGAGTATGCTAAATGTTGTAGTTAGAAGATACCATTCAATCAATCAATCAATCAATCAATCAATCAATCAATTATTTAGGGTGCAACTGGAGATCCAGGTCCAAAAGGCTTTCCAGGTGTCACAGTAAGATATCTGATTTAAATCTCACTGTATTTATTTGACATTTTAGTAAACATTTGTAAATATATGTCCTTTATCATACATTACCTCAATAATGAATGCCTCTATTCAGGGTAATAGAGGACCGGATGGAGAGAGAGGTGACCGAGGACCCAAGGGGAAAAAAGTAATCACCAGCACACAATAAATTCAACACAATGCATAAAAAAAAATCTAAAGCTTTAAATGCATAATTGGAAGATTCAGTTAATTGCCTGTTTATGATTATACTCTACTGTGTGTTTTTAGGGACCAAAAGGAGCGCCAGGGATCATGGGTCCTCAGGGTGAGAGGGGCCAGCCAGGTCTCCCCGGCTTACCTGGTGTCAAAGGTCAACCAGGTGCTCCAGGTATCCAGGTATACAGTTTCACAGAAGATTCTCTATAGTATGCCTTACTTCATATTCTTCATATGCACTTTCCAAGAAATCTATGCCTGTAAAGACATTTGTTTTTCTCTCACGCTTCCCCTCCCCCCCACAGGGTATAGATGGTGAAGTGGGTCCTCAGGGAACACTTGGAAAAGAGGGTCAAAAGGTCAGAGTCCTTTATGACTTTCAGGTGGAGCAATCACCAAAAACTTTCTAATAGCTCACCCTTTTACATCAATCCACCTGTGATTGCTCCTTTTAAAACACAATGCTGCCCAAAGGCCCTTTCACTCTGTCCTATTAATATATGCACCTACTATAAATCAGTAACATCTCTTCCTTTCGGTTTATTTTTTTATTTTTGAAACAAAGGGCAGTACGGGTGAACCTGGGGATCATGGAAGAACAGGACTCAGAGGATCAAGAGTAAATTTACTATTTGTTTCATATAAAAGTCTGAAAAATCCTGAGACCGCCAGGGAAAATGCATCTACTTGCAAATCCATCTAAAATCCATCTAATATTTTTATTATAACAATTGTATAGATTAAATTTCCAGTTCCAATTGCTTAAATTAGATTTTTTTTATTGTGGTCTCAGATTTATTCATATGTTTTGTTTCATGAATATATCATGAATAAACAATGTAAATAAGTCGTCTTGTATCGTTTGATCACATTCCCCCATGTTGTTTCTGTGTGCTCAGGGTCGAGCAGGCCAACATGGTCCCCCTGGTGTACCTGGAATAGTGGTAGGGGAATTGAATTTGAGTAAATTGAGTCCAGATTTATTTAGTTCACGCTTTATTGATTTGATCATATATACTTTGTTATTTTTGCAGGGTTTAAGAGGTCCAGTTGGTGCAGAGGGACCAGAAGGAAAGCCTGGTACACAGGTTCCCATTTCATACATTTAATATCAAGCTTTTTTTTTTTATAACAGTCATAGTGATTTATCATATATGAATCTTTGCTTTACCATTGCAGCAAAGTAAGATATAAAAATTCTGTTGAATTTATGTATCTGTCTTGCAGGGTGTTTCTGGTTCTGTTGGAAGCCCAGGGGATAAAGGACCTGATGTATGTTTCTCCTCATCAACCAAATTATTCTGTGAGATATATTAGTCAATTGAAATAAGGCTGCTGCTATAATAAAAGCTTGTAAAGACTGGTCAATAATGATAACAGATGGTTCTTTAAAAGAGCTATTACCAACATTAGACCTCAGAAGGAGGAGAAACACTTTATACAGGCATGTCAAGGTCAGAAAGATCAAAGAGTATTAAACTTAACGAGGTCTTAAACATCCAGTTGGGTTGGTTCTTCTGTCATGTAGCAATGAGCTGTTTCAGCATGACAGCAAGAGCCTGAAACGTGTTTTATAAGTCAGATATGTAGTATTTATTCGGTCTCTTTTTTGCTTTATTGATAGCAGCACATGAGCTGCATGAACAAGGTTGTGTAAAACCTTCCAAAGGGCATCTTTAAGTGGAAGAAAGAATATTAACAGGTTCATGTCACAAGTTTGATTATTGGCTTCGAAACCATTAAATCATTAAATATTTGTATTACTTTTACATCAAACGATTTTCATTGTGGACTTTTCCAGTCTTTCACTAATGTTTTATGTCATATATCAAATATCTTCTGTAATCTTTGTCATCTAAAGGGCTTGAAGGGCATGACTGGAGAACCAGGAAAACTAGGCCCTCCAGGCTCACAGGTGAGCATAACAACAGGACAAGCTGATTGCTAGGACTATTAAAAAGGAGTAGTCAAACCTCAAAATGTAAAGTAAAATATTGTTCATGTTTTCCTTACCATCACAGAATTTAAAATTCATAACTATATTTGTCCTTGTTCACTAACATTGACTGAAAACACAACTGTTTATCACCAGCTCACGGTTTCTCTTCTCATTAGGGCGCACCTGGACGACCAGGCCAGGATGGCATCCAAGGCCCTCCCGGTGAGAAGGTAAGCCTCTCAAAGCTTTGTATTGCTGTCAGAACATTAATAATGTAAATAATACACCGTGTTCACATGTATCATTGCTGTGTATATTTGTTATCAGGGCTTTACTGGAAAACCAGGCATTGCAGGTGCTCAAGGGCCTGTAGGCATGTATGTAAGTGGCAAATGTAATATAGTATGTATGTATGTATGTAAGAACTGTCCTGCATAAACCAGTCTAGACTGACATGAAAATTCATGATCAGCTTGTAGCAGGGATTTGATTCTATATGCTGTTTTCTTGCTCTCAGGGTTATCCTGGAGCCACAGGCCTTCGTGGACAGCTAGGTCACATTGGAGAGAGGGTTAGAACTTTCTGCTGTAAATATTTTACAATTAATTTTTCTCTCAGCATTCTGGATGTCGTATCACATATATTGTGTGAATGTGCATCTGCAGGGTGAACCTGGCATCAGGGGACCTCTGGGTCCACCAGGGCAAAGAGGGCCAACTGTAAGTTGATTTGCATGTCATTAAGTATCATTAATGTGATGACATTTTGGTCATTTCTTCTCTAAAACAATTGTTATCTTGTTAAACTTGTAAGGGTTTATCAGGCCCACCTGGTGAGAGGGGCCCACGTGGACCACCGGTGAAGTAACTTCTCCATTCATAGAGCCAAATAATTGATTAGCACTATTTGTATATTCAGAAAGGTTATTAATAATGCTTCAAAAAATGTTTAGGGTCACCAAGGGGAAACAGGACCTGCTGGCTTGCAAGGACTGCCTGTATGTAGCCCTCAGTTTGAATCATACATTTTGATTTTTGAGAAGCAGAAATAAATTAAGTAAATAAATGTTAAATAAAATGTAATATTTATTTTATAATTTATAATTTAATACTTTATGAAATCACTAAAGTGCAATAAAGTTATTTTAAATGGTATATTTAAAATATTTGTTTGTATATCTCATGTATAATATACCCATTTATTGTTGTATCTATATAATAATAATATTAAAATAGTTATGGGTATTTTGTATTGAAATGCACATCTATTAATTTCCATATATTATATCATTATAAAATAACCTGATGTCCTGATGCTGATAAATATTATGCTTTTTGCACCATGATGTAGCAGTCAGCACTGTTAACTGTCAAGTGGTCATGATTTGACAATTGTTACATTACATTGTGTGGGTGTGTGTGGGTGTGTGTGTTGTGTGTGTGTGTTTGTGTGGTGGTGTGTGTGTGTGTGTGGGGGTTTGCTGTGTGTGTGTGTGTGGTGTGGTACTTCAGGGGCACTCAGGACGGGCCAGGGACTGAAGGTGTAGCTGGAAAGCCAGGCCTCTCAGGGAGCCAGGGGCCTCTGGGGCTACAGGGAAAACAAGGACCAATTGGTTTGACAGTGAGTGGGTACCCCTAATTTTGATTATTTAATTTTTAGGATATTTTTCAAAGACTTTTAAAAGAAAGTTACAATCTGAGATTCTGATCATATTCTGCTGTTCTTCAGGGTTCACTGGGAACAAGTGGAATGGTTGGTCAAGCAGGAGAGAAAGGAGGGCAGGTATTGTAAGCATACAATCAGGTTACGTAACACATGGGATTAAGCATTTGATTTATAATGCTCTTCTTTAGGGTTTGCGAGGACCTTCAGGTGACCCTGGATCTGTAGGATTGGATGGACCACAGGTCGGTTCATTTCAATATATGCAGAATTAACTGCTATTAGGAGGCTTCCTGTTTGAGTTCCCTGAAGCAACTTCCTCTTTTCTTGGGCATTTTACCAAAAATAAAAGCAACTTAATCGCTGGTTCAGTATGTTTTTAACAAAGGTGGGAATATTTGCATAGCATAAGTGCTGGAGATTTTTGTTAAAGTGTGATGCATTAGCTACCCTTTCTTGTTTTAGTAAAATTCGTCATGAATTAACATACAGTTTATTCACCTCTCTCTGCCGTAGGGGCATCCTGGTCCAGTTGGTTTTGAGGGTCCAATAGGGCCAAAAGGGGAACATGTAAGTGCTAAATATTGATAATGGTTCATATGCATCCAGCAAAACCACTAAGTCTGTCAGCTTCCACTCCAGGCTTTTTCCAAGTGAAGGGATTTTATTTGGGTATTTGATTTAAGGGATCACCTGGACCCATTGGGAGGCCTGGTCCAAATGGACCTCCGGGAGAACAGGGGCCTCAGGGCTCTCAGGGAATGCTGGGCGCACCAGGACCACGTGGCAAAGAGGTCAGTGACATTGATTACGTGAGGCTTCAAGTCCCGTTATTAAGCTACACTACGCTAAATTTGGGGTCATTAGGAGTTTTTTTTTTTAAGAAACAAATAATTTTATTTAGCAAGGACTTTATTTAAACATGACAGTATAAACGAAACGTGTAACGTGTAACATTTTGTAATGTTACAAAAGATTTCAGTAACATTATACATGTCCATTTCCACAAAAATATTAAGCAGCACAACTGTTGTTTTTTTTATAAGAATAGTTATTAGCACTCAAAAACTATTATAAGAGTTGAAGGATCATGTGACACTCAAGACTGGAGCAATGGCTGATGAAAATTAGGCTTTAAAGGGGTCATAAGATGCGATTTCAAGTTTTCCTTTCTCTTTGGAGTTTTTACAAGCTCTTGGTGCATAAAGATGTTCTGTAAAGTTGCAAAGACTAAAGTCACATATCCGAAGAGATATTCTTTATAAAAGTTAGGACTCTGCCACGCCCCCCTAAAACGACTAATTCTAACACGCCCCCACATATTCTAACTCACTATGTGGAAATATTTGCATAAAGCCGCCCAAATGTTGACGCAAAGAAAGAAGGCGTGGTTTCAGAACAGCAGTAGTGTTGATGCAGCCATTTCAGGGAGACGCTGTGTGTTTCTAGGCGGAAGCAAAAGCACTTTATTTGGCCTTGCGAAAGTAGATTGATTTAGGAATCTTAAGATTACTTACAACAGAACAGCAATGCTTTTTATGGACGACCGTTTCGTGAACCTAGGAGATGAGGTAATTCTGACTTTGCTATGACACTCTGGCGCTTCTGAATCAGCTACTGTATGTTTTGTTATTAGTTTAAGTATTGCTATTGACTGTTCAAATGCGGAGTTTGCGCAGGTGTGTGTGTGTGGTGTGTGTGTGTGAGCGAGAGAGAGAGAGAGAGAGAGATGGAGAGCGAGAGAGAGAGAGAGAGAGAAAAAGACAGAGAGAGAGAGAGAGAGAGAAGAGAGAGAGAGGGGGGGGGGGGGGGGCGGGTGGGGGGCACATCACAAACACATACAAGCTTCATCACTGTGTCTGTCACACGAATCTGTTCTCCTTTCTGGTTCTGTCTTTACATTTAATTTTGAAAGATTGAAGCTCGCGATTATGGTAAGGGGACGTTACATTTCCGACGAGTGCTTGCGGTTTGTTAGGCCAACCACCCCCAATCACAATGCACTGGGTCAGCTGGCCAATCAGAGCAGACTTTGCTTGTCGGAAGGAGGGACTTTGTAGGAAACTAAGCGTTTGAGAGAGGCGGGGCATTTAGGACCTACAATAATGTACAGTATTGAAAAATAATGTGTTTTTTGAACATGAAAGCATGTCAACATATTCTGTTACAACAAATACACAAAATAATGATCTTTAAAAAAGCAATCATATGACCCCTTTAAAAGATTAAAATGTACATTCAAAATGTGATGAAACTAGAAAACTGTTGTTTTAAAATGTAATAATATTTCATAATATTACTGTTTTTACTATATTTTTCATTGAATAAATGTTGCCTTGGTGAGCATAAGAGAGTTCTTCCAAAAACATTTTTTTTAATCTTACAGACCCCAAACAGCTGTGTATATATCGTAAAATTCCTTGTAATTTTAAAGTGCATTGCAATAAATTAATAATTATGAGTATGATGTTTCATATACAGGGAGGTATTGGACCTCCAGGTGATATTGGAGAGCCTGGGCCTAAAGGACAAAAGGTAAAATAATTCCACAATACTCTTATTTTTAAGTAAATTTCATTCTAGTGTGACGTGACATGTGGCCAAGTATGGTGACCCACCCTAGGAATTAGTGCTCTGCATTTATCCAATCCTAAGTGCACACACACAGCAGTGAACACACACACGGAGCAGTGGGCAGCCAATTATGCTGCGGCGCCCGGGGAGCAGTTGGGGGTTCGGTGCCTTGCTCAAGGGCACCTCAGTCGTGGTTCATTGAAGGTGGAAGAGAGCGCTATACATTCCCTCCCCCCACCTACAATCCCTGCCTTGAGACTTGAGACTTGAGACTCGAACTCACAACCTTTGGGTTACGAGTCCGACTCTCTAACCATTAGGCCACGACTTCCCCATACGGTACAGCATGAAAATTCAGGTCTATACAATGGCCAGTTTCTACACAAAGTGAAGTAACTACATTCTTATTCAATCAGGGTGACCCTGGACATCGGGGATTCTCTGGACGACAAGGCCAATCTGGATTTTTGGGGGACAGCGGAGAGCAAGGAGTGAAGGGGAATAAAGGCTACATTGGTCTACAAGTTAGTGATCTTGCTGAGCAAAACTAGTTTCTATTGGACATACTCTTTGGCTACCTAACTATTATTACACTGTTAATTTATAGTAGTTTTGAAGTGTATATTGCTTTGAATAATGATTGCCTCTTCACCAGGGTCAGAATGGATTGATGGGAAAGACTGGTCCATCTGGTTTGATGGGTCTAGAGGTATGATTTTATATAAGATGCACCTAAATCAACTTACATTATTGTAGTTTTTGACAGGGGAACACACTTTTGGAGTTGGTTGGTTGAGTCTGTAAGTTGGCTTTCAATGCAGGGTTTGATAGGCCTTCGGGGACCACCAGGACAAAATGGTTCACCAGGCCCAAAGGTATCACTCCCTTTTCTTCCTCAAGTTTCTTTCATTAATTCCTTGTAATAGATCAGGATTACCCTTATGCATTTCCTAATGTAACAGACCTGCTCTTTGTTTCAAAAGGGGAAAACTGGATCACCTGGGGTGCCTGGCCATCCAGGAGATCAAGGCAATCGGGTAAAATCAATGACTGTTTTCCATCATACAACAGTTTGGGTAAAGTAACATTAGAATTGTGAACTGGGAACAAGACAGAGCCACATTCGTCTCACTGCCCTTTTTGCATACATATCGGCTGCTATATAAGATTACAGGAACTGAGGGGAACCTCTCAATGCCAAATTAAAGTCATTATGTTTTTGTTTCATCTGCAGGGAATAGTTGGGCAGAGAGGCTTACAAGGGGTTATGGGGAAGGCAGAAACTCGGGTTAGTACGGCTAACCGTTTCAAGGTAAATCCTGGTTTCAGTGCTGGATTTTCAACGGACAAATAATACTGATATTGCAGGGAGCCGTGGGTCCCAGAGGCCCTGAGGGCTTATTGGGTCCAAAGGGTATGCCAGGACAAGAGGGACCTAAAGGTGAACCAGGAAGACAAGGACCTCCAGGGCAGATGGTGAGGCTCTAAAATAAAGAAGAACTTTTATAACAAGTGAGTAAAGTCTGCTTGATGTCAGGTGATGATTGTCTCCTGTCTAGGGAGCCCCGGGCCTCCCTGGCACTAAAGGACCCTCAGCATTACCAGGAAAGGAGGTAGAATTTCACAATAAAACAAAGTGTCCAAAACTGATATTTAAATGTAGAAACTGTAATTTAGTCATATTAATATTATGTTAAATATTGTTCAAAATTCAGAAATATAGTAATTGTTTATTTATTTAATTGCTTTTTGCTGTTATTTCCAGGGACTTCCAGGGGAAATGGGAGTTCAGGGCCCTGTTGGCCCACCAGGGCCACAAGTCCGTATTTGTGTGATTTTTAATATCAAGGAAATTTATATTCTTTCACCGCCTCAAGACCGGAAATTATATATTATTTCTGTTTAAATGTTTTAGGGTCCAAATGGCAAATCTGGGCCTCAGGGAAGGGATGGAGCGAAAGGTCAGAAGGTCAGAGTGGTCTAAATCTCATTATTCAATATTCATCATATGTTAAGATTGAATTTGTAATATGATATCATGACATTCATTCTTTCCTTCTTTAGTTGCTGTGTTAATTTCTAAAAAATATTACCACTGATCACTGAAACATTCAGTCTTACTGTACTGTATATACTTTTCCAATTTTTCAGGGAAATGATGGTCTAGATGGACCTCCTGGAAAACCTGGGCATGCAGGGAAGAGAGTAAGTACAGTGTAAAGGTTGTTTAGTGTTTGGAGGAAACATTTCCAGCATTAACAGATCAATATAAATTATTCTTTCACTCTTAGGGGAAAAAAGTAAAAGCTGGTCAGAGGGGTCTCAGAGGACCTAGAGGGGAGAAGGTATCGTTCTTAATCATCATTTTTAACATGTTGCTAATAAATAGGGTGACCATACGTGCCATTTTCCCAGGACGCGTCCTGGCCAGGATTTCTATATTGCCTAAAATATCTAGGTTTTGGCTTTGTTTACGTGTGCAGACCGATCGGTGTATGACATCAAAATACCTCGAGAGCATTTTGAAAGCATAAGGAACCGTCTGTATGGTATTTTGATGTCATACGCCGATCGGTCTGCACACGCAAACAAAGCCAAAACCTAGATATTTTAGGCAATATAGAAATCCTGACAAGGACGTTGTCATGGGGAAAAATGGCACGTATGGTCACCGTACTGTAAAGGCATGATGTTTGTCACAAATTACCGTATAAGAGGTTTTAGCAGATTTTGTTTGATGTGTAACAGGGCCAACAAGGAGCAATGGGAAAGACTGGACCTCCTAGCAAACCAGGACAACATGTAAATTAATACATATGGGTTTTCTCACTCTTAGAAAAACAAATGTTCCCTGATCTATATTTATGAATTCATGTAAGATGATGAGAATATTTATTAGTGGTCTACATGTATTGTTTCAGGGTTTACCTGGCATTCGAGGCGAGAAAGGAGAGAGCGGAAAAAAAGGTTTTGAGGTTTGGGGCTTTAATGAAAATGTCATATTAGAAATGTTAGAATGACAAAGCTGAGAAACCTTGAGGCTTACTCTTCTTTCTGTCTATAGGGAGAGAAGGGGGCACTTGGACCACTTGGTCCTCCAGGGGGAGATGGACTGAAGGTACCTCCATTCATTTTTATCAAATGCTAGAAGAAACTAAAAAGACTCAAGGCACCTGTTAGTATTTTGTGTGCATAAATACTGAAATTGTTAGATGCTTGAAGTGGCTGACTTCTATCTCTCGGTTTATTTCAGGGGGAACAGGGCCTACCTGGGGAAAAAGGGAGACAGGGGCTGAAGGGAGAGCAGGTGATCTATTTAGATATGCATGTAAAAGTACAATGAGACTGTTGACATGTAGAATGTAGAGTAATTTGTGCCTCTTTTAGGGGGATATTGGCCCAACAGGTCAAAGAGGGACCCCAGGTCTACCAGGAATGCCTGTAAGTTGTTGTCTTTTTAGGTTTTGATTTTTATTTATTAAATACCACACTGCATCAAATGGAAAAGAAAATCAAAATATATTATTCTCCAAATAACATTTTTTTTTTTTTTTTGGTCATTCAAAATGTCATATTTTTAAACTCTACTGTTCAAAAGTTTGTGGTCAGTAAGACAACTCAAGAATGTTACATTTATTTAATCAAAAAATTTGATAAAAAGAGTAAATACTGTAAAATATTTTTTACATTTAAAAAGCTTTTTTTCTTCTGTAACGACAAAGGGAATCTTCAACAGCCATACATCCTTTGGGTCACTGATCTTCGAGAATGATTTCTAACAGTGCTGAATGTGGTGCTCATGAAATGTTCCTTGTTTATATTATCAGTGTTTAAAGCAGTTGTGCTGCTGGCTTGTATGAATAACCCTGATGCATGTCAGGATTATTTGATTAATAAAATTTTCAAAAGAACAGCTTTTATTTAAAATGGAAATCTTGTGTAAGAATATAAATATCAAACATCAAAAGCAATTTAACGTGTCCTTGCGGAAAATATAAAATATGTATTAATTAAAAAAAATAAAAATAAATACATTTATTGACCACAAACTTTAAAACAGCAATGTGTATTTAGGATAAAGTAAATATTTGAAAATTAAATCAAATATATAAAATTAATTATGAATTATTAAATGATCAGATCCAAGAAAAAAACTATCCACATTGAGGCCAGTAGCATTCAACACTTTTATACACAAATTGAATGATACTCAAGTTAACTATTCACTGTGTCCATTTCCTCACTCAACAGGGCCTGTTTGGAGAAAAGGTTTGGAATAAATATTTAAATACAGGGTTAAATACATATTGTTCTCTTATCTAGATTAATTTTGCAGTTAACATTTGTTGATAATGAAATGTGGTTTATTCAACTTTTTCAGGGTTTAAAAGGATATCCAGGACTTACTGGTCCAAAAGGAAAGAGAGGACCTCCTGTGAGTTTGACAGTACTTATTTGCATTACCTGAGTGATATATGTAAAAGTAAAACATTACATTAATGCATGTGCTGTAGTAACTGTAACTCTGTTTGCTTTAGGGTCCACCAGGCCTTCCAGGTCCACCGGGCTTATCTCTGAACCTAACACTGACTCAGCTAAAAGTAAGCAGCTGATAAGTGATTTAAGGTTTTCAAATGTTTTTGCTCAGAATCCATTCATAATATCAAATGCATAATTACTCTGATGTTAACTTAAATTGCTGTGTGACAACGTTTTTCCATGCAAATCAGGACCTCACATATCTCTCCGACAAGTCCAACTATCCACTTATTAAGACCCTGCTGGACTCCCTTCAGCAAGACCTGCGATTCTTCATAGATGCTCCAGATGGAACTAAGGAGCATCCGGCCACCACCTGCTTGGAGCTGATGATCAGTCATCCTAACTTAACCAGTGGTTAGAGTCATTCTCATGAATGTTATTGTTAATCTATAGACCTAAATATATTATTCTGGTCTGCAGGAATAACTTTTTGTTTCAGGAATGTATTATATCGACCCAAATCAGGGAAGTCCTGCTGATGCTTTGCTGGTTTATTGTAACTTCAGTGCAGGTGGACAAACATGTTTGCCACCCCTGCAGCCACAGGTAAGTACATTTTTCCTCAGCATCTGATGGGGTCATATCATGTGGAGGAAAAAAATTATAGTATAGATGTGATAAAATAGATGGAATACATACTGAAACTTTCAGAACTCAAATCTCACTACTGTTCAAATTAAAAGTTTTTGAAAGAAATCTATGCTCAGCAAGGCTGCATTTACTTGATCAAATACATTTAGTAAAAACAGTTATAATGTGAAATATTATTATAACTAAAAGTTATATTTTAATATATTTTCAAATATAATTTATTTCTGGATGGCAAAGCTGAATTTTTAGCAGCCATTACCCCGGTCTTCAGTGTCACATGATCTTTCAGAAATCATTCTAATATGCGATTCGGTGCTCAAGAAACATTTCTTATTATTATTATCAGTGTCGAAATTTTTTTTGTGAAAACTGTGATTCCTTTTTTCAGGATCTAATGATGAATAGAAAGTTCAAAAGAACCATGTTTATTTAAAATAGAAAACCTGTTTTAAATGCCAAGTTCTGTCATGAAACTCTAGATGGTGCAGGCTGATGGGTTGTTAATGCAAATTGATGATATTCACAGCGTTAAACTAATTGTCACAAGCTGATTGGTTCATGTTGCATTTGCAGCCAATGAGCTTGCTGCTTTACTTTTAAATGGCTGGTTAGCGTTCACTAGAACAGTGGTCTCAAACACAATTCCTAGAGGGCCACAGCTCTGCAGAGTTTAGCTCCATCCAGCTCCAACTCATACCTACTTGGAAGTTTCTAGTAATCCCGAAGACCTTGATTAGCTGGATTTAGGTGTGTATGATTAGGGTTGGAGCAAACTGTGCAAAGCTGTGTCCCTCCAGGAATTGAGTGGAGACCACTTTCGAGTTCCTCTGAAACACTTCACCTTCCCCAGCTCCACCTGTTTTTAAAGAAAAATCTGATAGGGTATAAATATGCTACGTGACAGCAGCAGTTTGTTTTTAAAGGGTTCAGTTTCACCCAAAAAGAAAATTGTCCATAAATTACTCCCCTCAGTCATCCTAGGCAGGGGTGTCTCCTCCGAGGAGGCAAGGGAGGCAGTGTCTCGTCTCCTCAAAATTGGATGAGAAAATAATCGATATTACAAAAATAAAACAACGCAAATATGACTAAATATGACATAAAAGTCTTTTTTAAAAGTCACTCTGGTTTTTATCTGTCCAACAGCGACACCCCAGCTAAAGGACAGTGGAGGCTCTTACCTTCGGTCCATGTTACTTTATACAGGAGAAACCCAAAGCGTGCGACTCTGGCGGAAGGGTCTCATTGAGATGAATTGGGGGAAAGCACGTGAGAGGAGGCAAGCCTCGGTCGCGCTATAATTGGGATATGAGGATATGATTAGTTTGTGTGTGATAAATCCGGCCTACTTGTTTTCGTGCTGAGCCTCGGCCTGAATGAAGAAGATACATATGGGAGTATTGACTAATTATAAAGTAAGGAGTAAACATTCCAGCTGCTATTTATATATCACGCTTTGAGTCACATCAAAAAAATATGAAACATGAAAATGATTGAAAACGTGATGTCAGTGGCAGTGTTTAGTGAGCATTCAGCGTGATTGAAATGAAAAAGATAGATGTATCTTGTTGTCTGGGCAGTGGTTTACAGGGCTTTATGGACCAATGACCCGAATTAAAAACAGCTGAACATCAGTTAAAAATAAAAAAACGGAGTGAGTGTCTATTTACAAGTGCAATTAGCCCAACCTTGGCTTTTTACACTAACTCTGCGCCACAATGTCAGTGTTGTGATACAAAGCATTACAACAAAAGACTATGTCTAAGACACAGACTCCAGTTAGCGTAGATGGTGAAATACGTGTTTGAAGTCGATTTTTGACACAATCGACCAAGTGTTGAATCCGCGTTGGTCTAACGTTTTTTTTCACTTTTTCCAAGCACGATATCACGTTGTTGTTATTGGATATTGCATACTGTTTTATACTACAATACACAGGTGCAGATAATTGCCACTATTTGCAATAAGTAGTATAAATAGCAGAATATCCTGCGAGGTGTAAATAGAATCTATAGCTATTTCCACAGTGTAAACATTAAGTGTAACAAGGACATGAATTAGATGGTATAGTGACCCTGGACCCAAAACCATCTGGAAGCTCGAGGAGGATTTGCAAAAAAAAATCTCATATTGAGTGAAAAAAAGCGCTTAATGTTGTCCGACATTATATTGAAGTTCTTAGCAATGCATAGTACTAATCAAAAATTAAGTTTTAATAAATTTACAGTAAGACATTTACAAAATATCTTCACGGAACATAATCTTTACTTAATATCCTAATGAATTTTGGCATAAAAGAAAAATCAATAATTTTGACCCCTACAATGTATTGTTGGCTATTGATACAAATATACGGCTTTGTGCTCCAGCGTCACACACAAACACACACACACACACACACACACACACACAAACACACACACACACACACACATAGTCTATATATTTATATATATACAGTATATATAAATAAATACAGTGATGTTATAACGGCCCTATCATTTTCAAAACACCCCGCAGCCACTGTCTAGGTGGGTAAGGCTTTTTCTCAGACGAATCAGTCGGAGTGTATAGTAAAAATCATTTCAAGCGGTTGAGTGGCACTCAGTGGGTGTTGCAGTGCATCAGTCAAAAATAAGTTAAATAAAAAGCGCCCATCCAAAAAAAAAATGTCTCACACGGCTGCGGGGGGTGAACAAAGGCCTCCTGTATCGAATCGATGCATTTTTGTAAGAAAAATATCCATATTCAAAACGTAATAATCACTTTAATGTAGCTTGCGCTCACTGTTGTAAAGGGAAGCAGCTCCGGGCTGATGACATATGTGTTTACCTAGGTTAGGACTATGAGGGTAAGTAATTTATGAGGTAATTTTATTTGGGGTGAACTAACCCTTTAAATACTCACAGCTCCGTATTGGTGTATGTATTGGCAGTAGTAAGTTCCTGTACTTGCTTTGCAGCAGCAGCAGCAATAATCTACAACAACAGCAATAACCAACAGCAGCAGCAGTGTAGCAGATCTATTCTGCCAAGAACAAATACATTAACATTGTCATATCCATTACCATGCTAAAATCTTCTGAGATTTGTCATGATAGAAATGTATTTATAAATGCATTTACTGTTACTTTTGAACAATTTATTGCATCCGTGTTGATTTAATAGTATTAATTTATTTTTTTTAAATCTTACTGACTCCCCATTTCAAGCTTTGTGTTTAATTAATATTAGGCTGATAATGAGACCTCTCTGCTTCAGATCCCCTTGAAATCATGGCTCAAAGACACCATGCCGGACTCATTTGCATGGTTGAGCACTATAGATGGTGGCTTTCAGGTATGTTGTTTCCTCAGAACCAGTAACTAAAATAAAAAATATTCTCCTGCCATCATGTGTTTCTCCCTTGAGTAAACCATTGTTTCTTTAAAGTTTGATTACATGGGAACTGGTGTGGTACAAATGAGATTCCTACGACTCAACAGCAAGTTTGTGAAGCAGAACATCACATTTTCATGCCAGCCAAACAGCCACCAGGGATCCAATGAAAGAGACATCAAATTCCTTGCAGATTCAAGAAGACAGAGCTTCTTGGGAACATTACTGGATTGTGAAGTAAGACAACTGTATCTACACTCTTAAAAATAAAGGTGCTTCACCAATGCCATAGAAGAACCTTTTTGTCTAAATGGTTCCATAAAGAACCTTTAACATCTGAAGAACCTTTCTGTTTCACAAAAGGTTCTTTGGGGCAAAAGAAGGTTCTTCAGATTATAAAAAAGGTAATAAAAAGATGGTTCTTTAAAGAACCTTTGACTGAATGGTTCTTTGTGGAACCAAAAATGGTTCTTCTATGGCATCGCTTGAAGAACCTTGAAGCACCTTTATTTTTAAGAGTATAAATGATAATGGATTGCACTGTTGTTCATTTAATTTTATTATGTCCCCTTTCTGTCTGTGTTTAGCCTGTAGGGTCACCGGATACAGGCCCTCGCGAGTCTGTGTTCCAGTTTGAGACTGAAGACCTGGAGCTTTTACCAATCAGAGATCTGGCTTTATTTGGCCACAGTGACACAACTGAACAGTTTCAGTTTACTGCAGGACACGTCTGCTTCAGCTAAAACACAAACACTCTGTCATTGAGGACTACCCTTACTGAGTAGCTTTCTGCTGAGAAAAGCAGAGCCCAGAACAATTAGCAAAAACCAATCAGTACTTTCTTTACTCTACTGTTCTCCATCTGCTGTGGAAATGGAGGTTCCTAATGAAGTTTTCACCTTCAGTTTACAGTGTACCTTCAGTGCAGTAAACTGACTTGTTGTCTAGTGGCTACAGCAATCTTGTGCACTTCTTCTCATGAGGAGATGTAATATATTGTTGCATATCGTTTACAATGCTTGTTTTCTGTTAAATAACTTGATTATTTATATAATTCCAGGATGTTACTTGTCACATTTTAAGAACAATTCACTTCCACAAACCCTGATTTCCTCAAAAAAAAAAAAACATAATTCAGGTTTTGTGGCGCCTTGTGACAAAGAGCACTGTGATGTACATTACATGGCCAAAAGAGTCTGAACACTTTAACACCACACTTGTATGTGCTTGATGAACATTTAATTTTAAGTTTGTTCACTGTATACTGCTGTCACAACTTCTGTTCTTCTTGGAAGGCTTTTAAACATGGATGGTCATGTGATGTATGTGGCACTCAAATCAACTATTATGTAAACGATGTGCCTCAGATATATATCAAGCACTGCTTGAGAAGTCTAATAACATGATTTACTTAGTACAAAGAATATTTTTGGTCAAACAGTTGCTCTTGGTCCATTGTTTTTATAGTGGATCCAGAGGAATTTACAATACGTTAATTAACAATGACAATTTAGCTCATTATAAAAGTAGCTCATTGCAATCTGTTTTAATAACAAACTGATTTCATTCCAAAGAGTATGTTTTATTGTTGGGTATGTTGCGGTTGCCTTAGTAAAACCAAAGGGAACCAAAATAAGTCTTAGAGGATTTGTGTTCTTTCAGGTTCCTGTATGGATTTAAAATGCCTTTAACATGAATTATAATAACTGCATGGATTTTTTTTTTTTTTAGATTTTACAGAAGGCAAGTGAATATTAATATCTGGTGATTTGTTCATACATTTGCTGAATTAGACTTATCGAATGTGATTTTGCTAAGGAAAAAAAAAAGATAAAAACATAAAAACCCATATATATCAAAGGCAAAATATAAGATACATTAGATAATTGTATACAGTAAAGTTCAAAACTTGGGATCTGTAAGATTTTTTTAAATGATTTTGAAATAAGTCTCCTATACTCAAGGCAGCATTTATTTGATTAAAAAATACATGACACTTTATTACAATGAAAACGTATTTTTATATATTTTAAAATGTCATTTACTGTGATATGGCAAAGCTGAATTTGAAGTCTTCAGAGTCAGATAATCAGAAATGATTTTAATATGCCTTATTATTATTATCATCAGTGTTGACATTGAGCTCCTCAGTATTTTGGGGGGGAAATAACCGTGATTGCAATAAACAATGTAACGATGTAAAACTCACATTTGATCAACTGACAAATTTAGCCCATCTTTGCGGAATAAAATTAATTTATTTGACAAAAAATAAATAAATCTAATATCTGTAGAAATGTAAAATGGTTTAGCGCGGTTTTGTCAACTACGTTCTTTCAGTAGATTGACCAAACAATGAGTTTTTAGGTTTCGCTTTCTGATTGGTCCCAGTTTGTGGTCTGCCTGGCGCCCTCTGGAGGATTATTTGGAAAAGCCACAAGTTGCTAGTGGAGTATACAACACGTCTCCAGGAAATCACGTGAAACCTCAGCTGAGAAACATGGTCGCAATATGCTCCACTTAATCCTTCAGGACATTCAGTGTCGCGTGGTGTTCGCCACAGTTGAAGAGTCGAATGTGTTTTTGTGAGTGATCGCTGGTGAGCTCTATAGGCCCTTCAGTAATGCCTCGGACCGTCGTAAAACCCTGAGCTGATCAGAGCTCCGCTTCAGTCAGCAGCAGGACGCTCCACATAACTCCAGGAAGAGAGGTTTGACTTACTGACTTGTTGATGTCAGATCTCTGAACTTAATCCTGCGTGTACATAAGCGACAGAGGAAAGTAACCCACTGTGAGTTTATAATTTACTAAATCTAGAAACTGGTCAGTTTTTGTATTAAATAAAATATAAATAACGTACTTTTAAGGGTTCTTTATACCAGACAAATAATTTACAGTCAGTTTTTTAGTCAGTGAGACAACGTCGTCTGACAGTTGACACTTGGGTTGGGAACCGAGAACCGGTTTTGAATAGAAACAGTTATTTGGATCAATTTTTAAAATATACCTAAATCAGTGTGTATTCTTCATATTAATTTTCTCTGCCGCTGTGGAGGGAAACCGCACTAAAATACTCTGACTTTGTTTTCTGAACTAATAATTCGCGAGCTGAAATGGGAACGCATGACTCTTGTGAGTCAGTTCTTTTGAATTAAACAAAACAGACGATGTGGTTGTGGAATAAAGAATTATCCAGTCAACGATTTAAATGTAACTCTTGTTTGTTTAGTATTTTTATCATGATATATAGTTAGATAGTTGGATTGGCTGGACTATATCTGTCTTTTGATGTCCATTATTAACAGCGTCTCACCAGTTGACGGTGAGCTGCAGTTTTAGATTTGCCCTCTGAATTCAACTTTTAAAATGTATTTTATGTTTGTCAAAATACATAATAATTTCGTTATGCCGTTGACGTCTTTAAACTGTTAAAGGGGTCATATGATGCGATTTCAATTTTTCCTTTCTCTTTGGAGTGTTACAAGCTCTTGGTGCATAAAGAAGATGCGTAAAGTTGCAAAGACTAAAGTCTCAATCCCAAAGAGATATTCTTTATAAAAGTTATGAGTCAGCCACGCCTACCTAAAATGGCTCCTTCTAACACGCCCCCACATATCTACTTCACTATGTGGGAAGATTTGCATAACGCCGCCCAAATGTTCACGCAAAGAAAGAAGGCGTAACTTTTATTCTCACTGTAGTATTGTTGCCGCCGCCATGTCGTGAAGGCGCTGTGTGTTTTGTTGTGAAAGCGAAACTACTTTGTTTGGCCTTCCAAAAGAGGACAATATAAACTTTGTCATGCCTGGAGCTGATCCGTGCTGATCGCTGAGAAATACTTCAACTTCGCGCTGTGGATCGCCGGATCGGTTTCACCGTGGATAAAGCGGAGTCCATCCCCGGGTCGTCACATGTGGTTGCCGCAACCACGCCGGCCGCCGCTCACTCAGTCCCGCCTCAGCTCACGCTAACCGCGCTTCCACCGCTCACTCTAGTCGCCGTGTTTTTCGTTGTGAAAGCGAAACTACTTTGTTCTTCCAAAAGAGGACATGACTACAAATCAGTGGTTAAGTTGTATTTACAACACTGTTCCAGAACAGTTTAACCCAAATATTCAGATTTGTGCAGCAAGTTTTATGGAGGACTGTTTCCTGATCCTGGATGAGTAGACTACAATGCCGGCTGTTCTAACCACATATGGTAAGGCCAACATGTTCCGTCTCACGCTTGATGTATCGGCAATCACAACGCACTGGATAGAGCTGAACCACTCCAGCACATACCACTTTTCGCACAGCCTCGCTTTTCATGATGTACAGTGTGTGGAAAATAATGTGTGTTTTTTACTTTAAACCGCATAAACACATTGAATTACACCAAATACACAAAATAATGTCTTTTTACACATCATATGACCCCTTTACGTTAAACGTTCTTCTGTTTATCAGTACCTGTAGTGCCAGTCAACTTCCATCAACTACTGTCAGACTGACGAACTGACTGTTCCTTAACGACTAAAGTGAACTGCCTACCTAACAGCACTTTTGAATGTTCATGTCAACCCAATCCGGTTGTACAGTTAGCAGCTCTCAAGGTTTATGGATGTTTCACCAAAATTAAATTCTGTCAGCATGGACCTCCCCTCGTGTGTAACCCGTTGTGGTTGCCATTGACCTTTCATAAAGTAGGAAAAAAATACTATGATGTCAATGGACCCACCATCTTTTGATACCAGCATCTTCCAAAATTCGTTGTGTTCACAACATAAAAGCCAACTCATACAAGTTTAAACGGACCACAAGGATGAGTAAATGATGACAATTGTGCATTTATGGTGAACTATCCTTTAGCGACATTTGTTTGCTCTCTCTGTAACACAAAACCGCCACTGAGTTTATGAACCGTCCTGGAGAGAGACAGGGAATCAGCTGCGCCTCCATCAGAGAGATTTGGTATCTCTGACTGTCAGCGAGAAGTGGCAGCTCCCCACCAATAGCAACATGGGCGCCGGCGTCCTGCTGAGTGAGTTTAATATTCAACGAATCTTCATTTATTAATATTATGGTTTTAGTCAGTATTTCAGCCCATCTGTATTGTAATATATTGTGTGTTACAAAATGGGGGGAAGGGTATAATCCCTCCCCGTGGCTTTGTTCTTCAGAAATGAACGTCGTCCAGATTGCGAGCGCACGGATCCTCTTTACACTGATGCTGTTGCTGGTTTGTGGAATTGCTACATCTCCCACTCTCATAAGGCACTGGAGAGGTGAGATGCTATAAAAAACAACTATTGAAAAGAGTTCTCTTCTAAATTGGTCTTGTTGAAAAATAAAATGCGATAATGCCAATTGGTAGGCTTGGCACCTTTAAAATGTGAGTACCTGAAATGAGAGAAGCGCTTTTCTCCATATATTATTCACCTCCAAGTGAACCGTTGGTTAGCTGCAAATGGGGTGTGGCAGTATTAATATCTTACGGTGCATAGGGGGGCGCCATTTTGCTAAAATCATTCTGTGAAAATCTTCTTGAATAAAATGTTATAAATAATCAAAAGCTTATTTGTTGAAAATAATGATAAGAAACCTTTCTATTTAATTTTGAGCATTTTAAATTAGTTAAAAATGTGTTTTATTATCAAGTGAGTACATTTCAGCAGCTCACCCTTCGACATTACTGTCACAGACAGTCACATGACCAAAATGAATTGAGGAGGGAAAGGGGTGCAGAACAGAAAAAGTCAAAGGGAAATAAATCAGTGCATTAAAATAAAGTGAACAAACTGAGATTGTTTAACCTATCAATTTTTTTCACTGTAAGTCATTGTCAATCAGCAACGTTGTTGCTTGAGAGGGCAGTGATTAACCATATCAGTTAATTTCCCTTTAAAAATGATCTTGCATACCTTGCAGCAAATGTGCAGTTGTGCCGCTGGTTAGATGGAAGCGATGGAAGCAGATCTGAATGTGAGCTTTCAGTCATTTGAAATAAAGGCACAGGTTTTATGTGGATGAAATGATTGGAGAAGTCACAATTTTCACCCGAAAATACAGTTATGACATTTTGATAAAAAAATATATATATATTAAACACACATGGATGAATCATTCGCAATCAGATCAGTAACATATGTTTACAAAATAGATAGGTTAAGGCATGAAATGTAAATTGACACTAATATCTCTATTAAGAGCTTATTATAACGTTTCTGTTTTCATGTTTCTCAGATGGTGTTGTAAGGGAGAACGGGTACGATGGAAAACAGCCATTCAACCTGAAAAATGAGTACAGGTCCATTCTTCCTGAGCTGCCCTCTGAGGTTAGCATGACCCAGTTGTTTCTTGCTTTCTTTTTGGATGGTCTCTTTTTATGAGTAACCTGATAACTCAAGGTTACAGGCTGTGCTTTGTGCTGCTATTTGAGGTTTGTGGCTGTAACGTATGTTTTCCTCTGAAAAACAGAAAAAGGACTACCATAGACGTGGACCTCCTGCCTTGCAGAACCATTTGCAAACCAAAACGAATGTTTCGGGTCTGTTGGGAGTAGAAAATCATGGACTGGACCTGAAGAATGCAGATAAAGGATCTGAAGGCGGAAAGCCAATCAATAGGTTGGATTTTTAATGTCAACTGTATTGAAATACCTTATACAGGGTGTCCACGGGTCCTTAAAAAGTCTTAAAATGTTTTCCCTAATATAGTCCTTAAAAGTCTTACATATTTTAATATTAAAATATTAAATATTTTTTGGGGGTGCACATTACCTGCTAAAATATCTTCAGTCTGACGACCCTACTGGCTGTTTACAATCATGGCAGACCGAATGATTTTGGTCTTTTCCCCGCGGTAAGTTACTGCGTCATCAGAGAGAATTGCAGTAAGTTAGCAGAATACAGAACACAAGCTCACGCTGGGGGGCCACTCTGTTTTGTGTCTTGTGAAGACTTCAGAACAAATAAGCGTAACAGCACACATAACCTCAGAAGAAACACCATGACAGTGAGCTATTTGCTCCATATCTCAACAAACCGCAAAAAATCGTTCAAAACACCTACAGATTGCACGCATTTTACTGAAGTCGTAGTTCTGGTGGCGCATTGTTTACGGTGCCCCTTTCCACTAATGATCAGTCTATTAAAATACATTCAGAATGATCACAAATTCAATACATGGGGGCAGAAAATGTGTATATTTAATCAATTTCACACGGAAGAGTGCCTTTTTTTCTCCAAAAAATTACCATATACAAATGTGAGAGTTAAAGGAAATAAAATAAAACAATTTAGTATTTTTGGTGGGTGGTTTTTTTTTTTTTTTTTTTTTACAACAGTTCAATAAACAAAAAGTTAATATTAAGATACTTGCTTTTTAGACACCATATTGCCTGTTTTTTGCACTATTTCGCCAACAAAAAATAATTCCAAACAAAGCCACAGCACAGTTTTGCGTCTCTGAGCAATGACAGCATTTTGTTCCTGAATCAATCAGTTGTTTGAATGAATCGGTTGAATCTCAATTACTCACTGATTAACAGTGACTTGCTGCCACCTACTGGCGTTTTTAATTTCACATTCAAGTACTTTTCCTTTTTTAATATTTCAATATCAGTATCAAGTTTGGTTTAGAAAGCAAATTTATTAATTGTACTGGGCAGGTTATGCATTAACAGTGGTGCAAACACTTCTACATCCACTTCAGTGCCGCTTATTCTGGTTGCAAAAAGATGATTTTGGTTGATACTGATTTCAGTTGCGTGTGAACATCCCAAATGTCTATTATCTTATCACTGATGAAAATGGTAAGATTTGCTCGAAGAAAAAATGGCTTTATAAAGGTAATATAGAAGGTAAAAATCTATTTAAACTTAACGGAAAAGATTAATTTCTATCTGACCAACACACAGAACCATGAAGCAAACCAAAAAATAGGAAAAACTTCGTAGTCAGCTGTCCACGGTAGTCCTTAAGATACCAGCATGATAACACTCTCAATCAGTTGAATGAATGACTCAATAGTCACTCATTAAGTGACTTACCGTCACTCACTGGTAGTTTAGTTGAGAGGTTTGTTGAAAAGTATGCATTTTTCCCCTCGACATTTCTTATTTGTATATTCATAAATGCATTTAAAACAATCTCATAACATTATTAAATTCAATTGTATTTTTTCAGTGTAAATGATTTAATTTGACTGGAGCAGCTCTATAGGTCATATTGAATTTGATTGATCATGTGAATAATTGGTAAAAAATAGGCCTTTGTAAAGGTAAAGCTGATAGAACACTGATGAAAATATTGCTTCAGAATAAATAGTTTACTCCACCAAAAATCTCAGTGATGCAGTTATTTTGCAGGGATATTTTTTTTTTTTTTGTATGAATATTGTCCTGCTGGACATAAAAGTTCCTGTATAATCGGATGAAAAATATCATTTATTACAGCAATGATATTTTGTTTTCTTTTTAATTTAAACGCATTAAATATTACATGTATGTAATAAAATGTGTATTTCCAATACAGGTTTAGGTCTTAATTTTAATATAAGGTGGTATTAAAAAGGTCTTAACTTGTTCATGTCTGTAGAAACCCTGTTATAAACACAACAGCATGTACATTTTGTGCAATGATGAGCTTGACTAGTATATAGGACTTGATAATTCTGTGGTTTGTTTATTATTATAATTTATTTCTCATGTATGTAGTTGGCATGGAGCTGTGATAGAAGAAGAACGTGCATCTGATACTGACACCAAAGACACAGAAATCCAAGACGACCCAGCTTCAGTAGCACTTGGTTTGTTATTTTGTCAGCTACAAAATTCTGTATTCCTTTGATATTGAACAGGAAAAGAGCCAGTTGCTCAATCTATTAATACTTTCTAAATATAAACCCTATTTATGCAGCTGATCTGCCGAATTCATTTGTTTCTTTTTATGGATTGCACTGAAGCAGCTGTTTCCTGTGTTTCTGTTTCTTTCAGCTGAGAGCAGGCTGGAGGCTGTGAGAGAAGCTTTTAGACATGCCTGGAAGGGTTACAAGAACTTTGCTTGGGGTCACGATGAGCTAAAACCAATCTCTAAATCATATGGAGAGTGGTTTGGACTTGGGCTGACCCTAATTGATGCTCTGGACACTATGTGGATCTTGGGTCTCAAAGAAGGTAATTTAGTTTGCTAGAGAAAATACATTACAGACTCCCAACACAGACTATTTTAACTAGTGACACGGACCGTGTCCATAGTGTCATTGTGTCGCCTGCCAATGACGTCATAACCCCTCGATTTTCCGAAGACGCTTTAATATGTTGTGCGACCGCACAGAGTAGCATTATAACAGAACTTTCAAACGTATCTAGTATGATAAAACAGCGCTCTTTTTTCCCCCACATACGCACGACTGGAAGGATCGGAAGCGGTCGACTGTGGCATAATAGAAGCTCCGCTGCTTTCGAGCCGTGTGTCACGCTCGTTCAGCGGCCTCGTTTCGCTTCGACAGTTTTCAGCCTCACCCTGCTTCATTCTACTACATTAATCAATCATTAGCTCATCCATGAACATGATTTGCTTCTGCCCTAAAAACAAAAAACGAGTCCCGTCGGATTGCATCGGCTGTGGGGATGAAGACCACAGCTCCCATGATTCCACACTCAGTCACTGTGTCATCAAACTATGCCTTTGTCTATTTGTTTATTTGGAATATGCGCCCTCTAGCGGCGAAAATGACATATTGTGCCTTTAAATACCGTCTCATTGTACTCTTCCTAATTTATTTAATTTTAGAAAAAGTATTTATATATATATATTAGGGATGTCAATCGATTAAAATATTTAATCTCATGATTGTCATGAGTTACCTCGTGATTAATCGCAATTTAATCGCACATTTTTATCTGTTCTAAATGTACCTTAAATTAATATTTTTTAAGTTTTTAAAACTCTAATCAACATGGGCATGGGCATGGACAAATATGGATGCTTTATGCAAATATATGTTTATTATTAGTGAAACCATAGTCAACATAAAGCATGAAGACTAGACATGTTTCAAAGGTCATAGATGTTTTGCAAAGAACTTGTTCATGTCTATGATGACAGTTTGATATCCTTACAAAAATAACCATTACTTCTCTTTCTTTGCACTGAGCAATTTACTATTTACACAAGCCTGTTTACACTATTCACATGACAGGGCAGCTCACTTCTTCTGAACATGCAAAATGTACATTTATTATTTATTATTACATTTGTTTGCCTCTCTATGCCCACATACTGTATTTTGATGCAGCCAAAATCTCAATAAAACTGTTTTCATTGATACATGTTACTGTTTCTGTTGTCAGACAACGGAATGAATATGAAATAGTGACTGAAACGGAAACCTCTTAAGACTGACATAACTGCTCTCCCTTCCAGATCAAGGTAATCGCCAACAACCTGATTTATAATTGAGCCGTCATCTGATGAAATCCAATAGGCTACACATAAGATAAAGACAATAGCTGTGCTGTGATTTCGGCTACTTGCATGTAAAATTAGAGAAGCGACATAATGTTTTTTAACTGAAAGCGCTGCTCCTCTCCGCTGCTTGCTGAACAGAGCAGACGCAGAGAAAGAGGTGCGTGCGCACTGGGAAAGAGACCTCGCGCTCGTGCGGCAGTACCGGCGAGTCTCAGAAACTAAATAAGGTTTGGGCAAACCCTAAAAATTTGTCGCTATGCGCTTTTCTGGAAAAAAATTTAAATCGCTAAAGGGGTCTGAAAAGTCATTACATCGAGCGACAAAGTTGCTGCAAATTTGCAACACTGTAAATCTCCATTTCTCCTAATATGGCCTAGGCCCTAGGCCACGGGTCAAACAGAAAATGCGCGCTGCGTTAATAAAATTAGTGCCGTTAAACTGAATTTGCGTTAATGCGTTCATTTTGACAGCCCTAATATAGATAGATAGATCCACCATATTTACACTTTCCTGGTAAATAAACCAACAAATCACTTAATAGTTATATGTCTGTCTTCGTATTAAGATGGGATTGAAAAAAAACTATTTTTAACATAGAAAAATTACATACTTCACATTTAAATTATCTGCCATTTTTTATGTTTACTGAGCCATTTACTGTGTAATGTGGTTTACTTCATTTACATCAATCTTGTCGACAGAGTTTGCAGAGGCCAGGCAGTGGGTGGCCAAAGAGCTCTCCTTCGATAAAAATGTTGATGTTAATCTGTTTGAGAGCACCATTCGTATACTGGGTGGCCTTCTGAGTACTTACCATCTGACCGGAGACTCCTTGTTCCTGGAGAAAGCTGTAAGAAAGAAGCAGAGCACATGCTGATGAAAGAGCAAACGTCTTCAAACCCCCTGAGCTCAAAGTTTCTCTTTTTCATGTTACTATGTTCTTGTGATTTGATGTTATTTTTTATCACATCAATCATTTTTCAGAAAGATATTGGCTCCAGACTGATGCCTGCCTTCAGTACAGCCTCTAAAATCCCCTTTTCGGATGTGAATATTGGGAAGGGGACGGCTCATTCTCCGCAATGGACTTCAGACAGTACCGTAGCTGAGGTCACTAGCATTCAGCTTGAGTTCAGAGATCTCAGCCGACTTACTGGAGACCCCAAATACAAGGTCAAGACAATGGACAGTCTTTCTCAGTTAAGACCCGAACACTCATTTAAGGAATTCTGTTCTCACAGGAACAGGTGGTTACTTTTCTTCCATTTCTTTCTGTAGCTGGCTGTAATGGAGGTGATGAAGCGGGTTCATAAACTGGATGGAAAGCAAGATGGGTTAGTGCCAATGTTTATCAATACAAACAACGGGCTGTTCACCCATCAGGGCATTTACACGCTGGGTGCCAGGGCTGACAGCTACTATGAGTACCTGCTGAAGCAGTGGATACAAGGAGACAAGACTGAGAAAGAGTAAGTAGAGTCTCTATGTTTGAACTTCATAATTTATTCCTTGTTGTATTGAGGAAATACCAAAATTTTAGCAGTGGTATGATGATAGCATGTAGTGTTAATACTAAATCAAAACAGCCTTGGGTGACTTAAAATTAAACTACAGCTGTCAACAATATATATATATATAGTTTGATGGTTCAGGTTCAAAGATTTATTTGTGCTCCCATTTTTTTTTTTCAGATTGCTGGATGACTACCTGCAGGCTGTGGAAGGGGTGAAGAAGAACCTGCTAAAGAAGTCTACTCCTTCCGGCCTTACATTTGTAGGAGAGCTGTCCCATGGACAGTTTAGTCCCAAAATGGTATGTTTGTTGTCAAAGAATAACTTGAGGGCCAGCAGAGTCAAATAGCTCATGTAGCCCTTTTATTTCTCCTGTCTTGTTTCTTTCAGGACCACTTGGTTTGTTTCCTCCCTGGTACTCTGGCATTGGGGGCACATTACGGCCTTCCTGCTGATCATATGGAGCTGGCAAAACAGCTGATTGAGACTTGTTACCAGATGTACGCCCAGATGGAGACAGGTCTGAGCCCAGAGATAGCTCATTTCAACATGCATGAGGGCAGCACACAGGATGTAGATGTAAAGGTGAGTTCAGGAAGAGGTTTCAGTTGGCAGCTGTGAAACTGGTGTTTGTTGGATGAGTATACCATGGCCGTCAACAAATAAACAGGTGTTTGTTTAATTGGTATGTAGAATGAAATCGTCTTTGTGATCTCATTTTGTCTTACAGATTGCAGACCGGCACAACCTTCTGCGGCCAGAGACTGTAGAGAGCCTCTTCTACTTGTATAGATTCACCAAGGATAAGAAGTACCAACAGTGGGGCTGGGAGATCCTACAGAACTTCAATAAGTACACAAGGGTATGTGAAAGAGGGATGAAACAATTCCACTGTCGCCTTGAGGTGTTTTAGAACATGCAAAACAGTGGAAGGTAAATGTTGTGCGCTGCGTCCAAATTTACATATGTTCCATTAGGGTTGTGCCTATAGACCAGTGTTACTCATTGCGCGGCTCGCCAAGCTTTACTTTGTGGCTCGCATGGCAGTAAATAATACGATGATATGATCATGCAGTCAATACAGATATTTCATTAAAAACATTAAAAACAAGCAGGGCTATAACATAACCAATTTAAAAAACTCACACCATGTCTACAACGGACGCGAGTGTCGCGATCCGACAAAAGACAATAGAACCCAGTGATGTTGTCTACACTGGATGCGGCGCGGCACCATGCGATGCGACACGATCCCCATCAGTAAACTGATGCCTCGTTCTATTTATGACGAACTGTACCGACACTACGTTCAAATGATTTGCAACTGTCGCTTTGTCGCATCAAGTGTAGACAGACTTTTAGCGCAGCAGGGTGCGGCACGACAACTGTTGCGTCCGGTGTAGACACGGTCAGACAGTGTCTGCTCTATTACAAATAATTTATATATTTTCAATATATAAATATAAAAAATAAATATAAAAAATATTCAATATAAAAACTAAAACAGCGGCATTACAAGATGGAAATATAGACTAGACAAGATATTTACACTTGCTCTGTCCTACTTCCATGACACTGACTCACTGCGGAGTTGCCAGTTTTAATCTTAACCACTCTTAACACCGAATGTGCATTTGGATGGTTAGATACATGATGGGCTAGTGTAAAAAAAATAAAATAACTTAAGGTCTTTCCAGCATTAAGGTAATCCTGCTTTTTTTTAAATAATCTTGTCTCCGTTAGAATGATAGCCCCTTTTGTATTGCATTGCATTGCATATGACAGATTGTATAAAGACTGCGATTTAATTGACTGGATGTAACTTTTGATAACTTCGCATATACAAGTGGCTCTCGCGATTGACTTTGTCCCAATCATTGGCGGCTCCCCATGAAAAAATAGTGAGACACTGCTATAGACGATCGTATCGTGTTCTCACGATAGTCAGAGATATGCCTTTGGCTGATGCTTTGACGATAGCAAGACGAATTATTATTATTATCAGACTAGTAATACTATCGAATTAATATTAGGGCTTATTTGTTGCATTATATTTATTTTTCCGCGTTTTAACCAATCACACACGATTATGCTGAGCTTATGAATGCATTGGCTAATCAGAGGCTTTCAGATGAGTCATCAGTGAAACAGCGGAGTTTTGTTGTTGAGCGTGCGCTGACTGAATTCTGACTCACGAATTCTCACATCATAAACAACAAAGCGCAGATTCGTGCGATTAAGTAGAATAGATTTAATACAGTGCAGATTCACGATTTCAAGTTTTGGACGAGCTTGTGCTGATTTTCTTTGTATGACTATCTTTGCTAATTTTCTGTAGCGGCTTTTTGTATAAGTGAGGAAATGTAAGCTTTATAATTAATATTCTCTAACACAATCGTGTATTCGTCCTTCGGATGAGACGTTAAACCGAGGTCCTGACTCTCTGTGGTCATTAAATCCCAGATTCTTTCGAAAAGAGTAAGTGTGACCTCGTCATCTGTCCAATTCCCTTGCCTCTGACCATCATTTCCTCCGTAGCGGGGCGAAGTCCCCATATCTACTGATTGGGCTCATCACTCTGTCTCCGGGGTCTCCAGCGGAAGTAAGTCTGTTGTTTGGTGGGCAGTTCTGGCACACTAGGCTGCTGGTCTCATCATCCGGTGGATCTGCACACTGGTGGTGGAGAGTGATACCCCCTGACAATGTAAAGCGGTTTGAGTGCCTAGAAAAGCACTATATAAATATAACCTATTATTATTATTATTATAATTAGTGACTTACAATGTTTTTATTAACTTATGTTAAATACAAATTCGGTCATATTAAAAACATTAGGCTACTTTTAGTCTTACGCTGGAGTTGGTTCACTTTCCATGAAACTAAGTAAATAATTACATAAATTAGCATGATAATATCGTGTATCGGCGATCTCACAGGCTGACGATATGAAAATTGAGCGTATCGCCCAACACTATCACATACACATAGGATTAGTTCGTGCTATCAAGATGTCTGACATAGTTTTCCAAAGGTGTCCAGATGATGTACTGATTCTGAAGTTTGTGCTTCTGCATGATTTCTAGATGTTGGCCAGTTTTATTGTTTATACTAATTTTGGGTGATTTCTGAAGGATCGTGGGTCTGACACTGAAGACTGATGTAATGACTGCTGAAAATTCAGCTTTGCATCACAGGAATAAATTACATTCTAAAAGTAAAAAATTTTATTTTAATAATATGCCAAAATATTACTGTTTTTTTTTTCCTGATCAAATAAATGTAACCCTGGTGAGCATAATAAACGTCTCTCAAAAACATATTAAAAATCTTATAGATTTGTATTTTTATCAGGCATGAAACATTCTTTTCAGTTGCTAAAAATATTAAAAGGTCATGGAAAAGTATTATTCACATTTTCTAGTTATGCTCAGATTTAAAGTGTTTCTTTCACTAATACTTTTTGTGAGTAAGATCTCTTAAGTTAGTTAAAAGTAAAAAAATCCTTATCCAATATTGTCTCAATATTGTCTTTCATACTGGCCCAAAGCCAAACCTTAGTGCTTCATAAGAACGAGTATATGATATCATTGGCTCAGTTCTGATTCATATATCAGATAGGTTGAAACTTGACTTCTCATATTTCTTGGTTTATACAAACATTGCCTCGCTCCATTTCCAAATGTACTTACACTTTTTCTCTCTGCATTTCTGAACTTCACATTCAGCCTTCAGTTCATATCAACAGCTTACAAGAATGTTACCAAACAACTCTCAGTACTGACTCGTGTGTCCCTCTCCCCACAGGTTCCCACTGGCGGTTATACATCCATAAACAACGTCTGTGACCCGGCCAGTCCCATCCCTCGAGACAAGATGGAGAGCTTCTTCCTGGGTGAGACTCTCAAATACTTTTACTTGCTGTTTTCCGATGACCCCAACCTTATCAGCTTAGACAAGTACGTTTTCAACACTGAGGCCCATCCTCTGCCCATATGGCCACAAGCAGAGTGAAGGACCCACAAGCACACGTGCATAACCAAACACACCTTTCTCAGGGCCATGAACACATTTGATATCCAAACTGCCATCTTTTTCTACACTAGGAACTCTTTGTAATTGAAAGTCACTAACTGGTAAAACAAAATTAAAACAGCCATGACAAAAACTGTTTGTAGATGTGAAGTTTCTGATTGTACTAGTTAGTTATCTGTATGTTTCTATTAATAGAGTTTCAGATTTTTTTACTCTATTTATGCTTTTATTATTCTGTCGATCAGCTCGCTGCTGAATTAGCCCATTGATTTAGTATGTGCAGTCTCTTAGCCCAAGCACACAGACAAAAATGTTCATACTCTGAAACTTTATGGGGACTGCAAGCACTTTATGGTGTCTTTTGGGGTTTTAGTGTGTGTATATTTTCTTAAAATGAAGGAATCACTGCTGTTTTTGTTATGGGGATTTAGAGAGTCTTTGACCATAATCTGATGGGCTGTTTCGCTTTGTACAAAATGTTTTCTTTGCATCATGAGTTTTATTTGTGTTCCAGAGCTAATATCAACCTCATATGAAGATTGACAATTGGTAGAGTTATCAATCAGCATTGTTTATTTTTATCTTGTGACGAAGCACATGCAAGGGAAAGTTACTTTATTTAAAAAAATTTGTAATTTCACAGACACGTATTTATTTGTTCGAGGTTAATAAAACCCCAAAACTTTCTGTGAGAATTTTGAACGTTTGTGTTGAGTTTGGGTAGCCATCTTGATTCATCTATATTATAGGAGGTATTTGGACCATTTTTGTGATTGCAGAATTTAAGTATTGAAGAGAGCGTTTATCAAGTGACAATAACTATATATATATTCTACTATATCTTATACTATTAAGTATATACTATTATAGTATATAATAGTATACTAGATAGATATATATATATATAAGGGTTTATGTTATGGCAGTTTTCACTCTTTCAGGGGACCAACATCAGATGTGATTGTGTCAGTAGTATTTTGTGTTATGATGAACTTTGTGGTATTGGTAGAACATCTTGTAAAATATGAAAAATTGGATTTGGTTTTTTTGCCGTGGTTTCTGTAGCAGCTTTAAAGAATCTTCGAAATTCAGAATGTTTCTAGAACAGAAAAATCAATGGGATGTGTGTATCATTTCACTACTTATTGCAGATCAGTTTGTGGGCCTGTCCTTAAATAGCATAGAATGTAAAAAAAAAAAAATAAAGTCTGGTAATAGCCAGGGGCTACCAACTTTTTTGACCATCAAAAACTATTCCTGCTGTTTACACAGATCACAGGTGTATTTTGTGAATTGTATTTGAAAAGCTTGGTTGAACATATCTCACTGTGCAGAATCTTAAATTAATATTATCCAGGTTTTTTTCTATAGTATGTGCATTAAAACCATTGCAGATGTTCATCAAGGGCTGAGCATTAACCGGTTTCTCGTTGTCATGCTGTGGTGAGGTGTCCTGTTCCGCGTGTGCCTTTACATACAGAGCAATGATGACAAATCTTGTCTATTTTCAATCCAGAGAATGAAGTTTTTATGAGAAATCTATTTTAAACATCTCATTCCTGTTGTGAAGCTATCTACAAATTGTTTTTGTTTTATTGTGAATAAATACCTTTGTGATTATTTATAATACAGCGTGGAAGTGTTAAATTAACTTGCTATCTGTACACAATTTCTGGGTGTATTTTTTTTCTCTAATTGTGTGAGAAACTGAGGACAGCTACACTCAAATGAGCTTGTGTATCTCAGACTTAAAATGAAGGGCTTTTCATGCCTCACTCTCATTTGTTGTGCAAATGTCTTAAATTATCAGCTGCCTCGTGCATATTGACAAATCAACATAATTTTGAATCATTCATTCACAACACCAAAGATGTGCCATGAATTTCAAAGAATGTTCTAAATGGGAGTGATAAGACAAGTAATATGTGGAACAGCTGTACATATTCCTTTTAATGACTAATACAAGTACCCCAATTCAATTTGGCAATTTGTAAGTGATGATTTAGACATAAGAGTGATTTTGTACAATGTTTTTTTATTTTTTATTATTATTGACAAATTCATATTTCTGGAACATATATTTTTAATGTCCATTTCTGTGGAAAATAAATGGATTTATTCATTATTTTACATGTTTACAATGTTGAAATAAATTGTACATAAAAACAAACTCATGATGACTTCTTCCTGGCTGCTTTCACCCACTGAGCAATGATTTCAGACTCCTCCTTCCGAGCCACAATCACAGACTCGGGATCAGCAGGATTAGACTCCCTGAAAAACACAAAACACCATTTATAAAAACAGGAAGCATGATGATCAGCAGAGACAAAGCCAAATACAACATTTCACTCTATATCTCTCACAGTTGCACACACAAATAATGAAAATTCCCACCTTAAATCCAGATGATGAGCTCCCTCTGGTATGTTGATTGCAATCAGTGATGGACTGAGTGTCTTCCTGATCTACAGGTGAAAATAATTCCATTTCACAGAGAAGTACAACAAAGAACTTTATTCGTTAACCTCAACAGCAACCAATAACAAGGGAATTACTGAAATTAAGTATTCAGGTGATTATTTTTAGTGAGGAAAAATACCAAGTGCAGCTTAAAAAAAAAAAGAGGTTAAGTGAAACTGTCTTACCCCTCCATTAGCCCAAGGATCAAGATCACCATTGGAAAATATGATATTGCTTGCAGTGTCAAGATCTAGAAAAGAAAGTTCAAATGGTTGCAACATTGAGCTCTCATTTCATTACAAACATCCAATGAATATTAAGGACCAAAGGCAAGTGGAACCTGATGTAAAATCATGAGGTAAAAAAATTGTATTTTATTTTTTTAAAGCACAGACCCAGGCACTGTTTGGTAGTTACAGCTTACCGTCGCCCCAGAACTGGGTCTTCAGCCACCCTGTACGCAGCACCACCCCCATCTCTTTGAGCAGTACTGTTCCCTCTGCTGCTCGGTGAATGTCATGGGTGGGAACATGTCTGTCACATTGTTACTCTCGTAGCACATCTCGATCTCAGTGCAGGCCTAAAAAAGTCATTCAATTTTTATTCACAATGACAAGGGAAAGGAAAGTCCAAGCTATTTTACCTTTTTATTCCACAGTGTAAAACACAACGATAATACCCCTCATCATTTTTTGAAGCTTTTACATGTTAGCGACTGCTAACAAGTGGCTAAATGGGACAGAGGTTTCTGGGAACATCTACTAACTCACTGTTGATACATTTTTAAATAAAGACTGAAAGATTTGTTAGAGCTTAATGGTGGTGACACTGAAGTCATGTAACAGTATTGTAGTTAATTTATAGTCTGCATTTAAACTTTTTACATCTGGTGATTTAGGCTTTAAAATTAATAAATATTGTGTTCGTTTGTGAAGATTATCACGATGAACATGTAAAAATTGCAAACTTCCGTTGGTCACAGAGCTTCTTTTCTACAATAATCCAAAAGCCCATGGAAAAATCCTATTGGACTTTTGTCAAGGGAACAAGGTTGATGCGAACTTCTGGGTTGTCCTACAAAATTGTCATCCCTGTAGCACTCTGGAGTCTCAAAATAAATCTGTTTTACTGAAGACTTGTGTTAAAATCTAATATTCAGGGTTTAGTGAGAACTAATCTAGGTACCTGGTAATCCCATGCATAGCTGTCAAAGCCAAGGCCACAGGCGGTGGGATCGGCACACTCCACATAAAGACTGTAGAGGTCATAACATGTGAGCTGTCCAGTGGAATTATACATGCCTGTGGGCCGGCACAGAATGAACACTAAAGACTTTCCATGGCAGGACCAGATGGTTATAAAACGAAACAGAAAATGAAATTCGTGCAAAGCTGCTGTCATTTACCAACAGTATCTCTGAGTGGCGACATAAGATCAGTGCCATTCAGCATGGTTTCACACGCCACCTGTAAAAGTAAAAAGTACTGCAATTTATCTTTAAGACACACAATCACACTGGTTCAGTAACTGCAGGAACTGCTCTGCTAAGGAATTTCTAATGGAACCAGATGGGCTGGAATGGTTTTATTTGCTATATGCATCAGGAAAATATTTGATTAACACTATTAGGTTTTGCATTATGCATTGAAGCATTCCAGTGGCAAGCTTTTCTTTTTCATGCTATCCCCTTTCCATTTGGTGATGGAGTTGGCTGGAAATTCATGCAAGTGACAAGTCCAATACCTTGACAGGGAAGGCTGGCATGCTGCCCATGAAATGAGTGCTGTAGGGATAATCCAACATGGCCATCATGGTAAAGGCGTTACGTAAGAGTCCGTTCAGCTGATGAATGTCCTTTGGGGTGGAGGGAGTTTTACACAGGGAGAAGGCAGATTGGATGCGTCTGTAGTCTATGAAGTATAAATGGGAAACCATGGAGAATGAAATGCATTTTAAGAACAAAAGCAAGCACAGACTGAACACGGTTAAACATTCTGAGTGAATGGCTATGGATACCTTTCTGTTGTGCCAAAGTGTTTAGCGTCTGGAAAGCTCCTTGCACTGCATCTTTGCAGGCAGGGTTAAACTTCTCAAAATCCTGAATAAGCAAACAGAACACATCAATATTACTCTAATACAAAATCATAAATACTTTTATTTACAAAAAGTATTACATTTTAAAATCATGTTTTCAAGCAAAAGTGACTGAAAGGAATTAAATATGAACCTACAGTGGTAACGTCCCGGAAAAACTGTCTAGAGTCTCCAAGACCTGCAGTGGACAGGATGGGAGCACTAGCGGCTAACGCCCCAGCCACAATATTCGGGTACCTGATTCTCATGTAAACGCTTAACATTCCTCCGTAGCTGAAAAATAAAACACATCATAAACATACATTACTGGTTAAAAGTTTGGAATAATTAAGATTTATACTGTTTTTGAGTTTCCTCTGCTCATCAAGGCTGCATTTATTTGATCAAATATACAGTAAAAATAGTAATTTTGTGAAACATTATTACAATTTAAAATAACTGTTTTCTTTTTGAATATTAGGGAATTGACAAAGCGAAATTTCAGCAGTCGGTATCCGTCTTCAGTGCACTGATACCTTAAGAAATCAATAAAATATGCTGATTTGCTGCTGAATTTATTTTTATTTTTATTATCAATGTTGAAAAAAGTTTTTGCTGCTCAATATTGTTGTGGAAATCGTGATTCTGTGGAAAACTGTTCAAAATTTTGGGGTAAGAAAGAAAAAAAAAAGGCAGCGCAGTTACTGATCAAAAGTGATAAATATGTTTATAATGTTACAAAAGATGTTTATTATATAAAGGCGTTTGTTTGTTATTTTTAATTTTCTATTTAATCAAAGAATGTATCATAGTTTCCACAAAACTTTTAAACAGCAAAAACATTTTTTCAACATTGAAAATAAAAAACATTAATAATATCAGAATGATTCTGAAGGATACAGGAAACTGAAGATGGCGTATTGCTACTGAATATTTCAGTTTTGCTATCACAGGAATGAATAAGTTATATTTTAAAATATATTAAAACAAATATGTGAGCATAAGAGACTTTCAAAAACATTATTTTAAATCAAACACTGTGACCAGGTAGCGTGTACAATCTCGATGTTATGGTATTATATTTAAAATAAGTATTAGTTATTATCATGTTTAATTAATTTAATAATAATGAAATGTTATGTAGCCAGGTGTCATATAGATATTTATGTATATTTATGTATATATGTCTCTGTCAAGAGGATGATGGGTACATGGCTAAATATTAGTTCTCAATCAAATAAAAAGCTCACTGAGACCCCACCTTCCACCAAAGACGATGACGGGACATTTCTGAGCTCCTAGTTCCTTCTTCAGCTCTGTGATCATGACCGCATAGTCAGCCAGGGCCTGCTCCACCGTCAACAGCCCCACCTCAGGGATATTAAATGAATCCTTCCCAAATGGAAGAGATTTTCCATAGTACCTCTAGAGTTTAAAGCAAAGCTTAAGATTAGTGGACAGTTATAGACCGTATGACTGCATAAACCTGACATCAAAGACTGAGTGAACCGTCCCAATTTGTCTAACTCCTTCCATGGTCATAAGATTCAACAGTGAAAATCTTACATGCTCAGCAAATATCACCAGGGCTCCCTGCTCTGCTGCCAGCTCTGTGATGAACCCTGAATTCAGTGCAAACTCCCATGCGTCCCCTTCATTGCCAGTGTAGAAGAAAATGGGTCCATTGCCTTTCTTCCAGTACTGATCTACAATTAACACACAATGCACTCACTCAGTATGGATATAATTTAAAAAGATAATAAAAGTTCTAACAGATGACAGTGTGGTAGATTATCACCTGTAATAAGGTAGCGCTGATCATAAGTGCCATTGCCAAGGCTGTTGTAACTGAAGTGGTCTAAAACTTGATTAAAATACTCTTCTCTAAAATACTCTTCCTTGAAATACTCTTCTCTAAAATACTCTTCCTTGAAATACTCTTCTCTAAAATACTCTTCCTTGAAATCAGAACCATTTCAAAGTAAACATTTTCACGACTTAAAATAAGTGACGGGCAATAATAATAATAATTATTATTATTATCATCATTATTATTATTATGAAATGCTTCAAAAACGTACCTCAGTCATTCTTGAGATGTGGGACAAAACAGGTCCAGCAATGGAAACTGCTATTAGCTTTAAAAAATAAAAATATTTTCAATTTTAAATGTCACGAGGGATTAATAATAGAATGTATTTAACACAATTATCACCTTCAATTTAATTTTCTCATTATTATACCAAATCTGTGTTTCTTAATGTCCTCTCACTACATCTAAAACAGTGTCCACAGAGAAGGGTTCAATCATTCATATGCAATAAAATGGATAAAAAAAATTTTTTAAGATTAAAAAGAGCTTGCAACACTTAATAATATCTCCTATCAAAGCAAGGTTGTTTTTTAAAGACACATGCATGTTTCATAAGATTTGAAAGTTGCGTCCCCACTTTTTGTCAACACCGTCAGACATTCAATAAAATGTAATAAAATCAGGGAATATCAGGGGCAGCTGTCACTCTAAAGGACCCCCTCGCCACAGTTAACCTCTGCAGAGTACATCAGTGTCAGACAGGCTCTGCTAAGTTTTAGTTTTAGAATATTTTAAATCCTAATGTTAATATTTCCTGTCACAGCCATGATATGTCAACACCATCTTCCAATTTCTGAGGAAATTATTTGAAATATTTAGATAATTGTATTCTCCTGAAGCAGGTTCCATTAGCATCTAGCATCAACAGAAAAAAAGAAAATGGCTACTACATGAACTCCATTTTGGTTTTGTGAAAGAAATGCCAAATTTGTCAACACCGTCCGAGTCACCACCATTCTTGAATAAAAGCTTTATAAACAATAACATACTCACTGTTTGTTGTGTTTGTTTTAATACAGTAATTGACTGATTCAATGTATTTGATAGTTAAAATTACTACAAATTCAGGTTTTCGTCACCACCGTCAGATGTGTCAACTCCGTCAGTTCTGTCACCTCCGTCAGTTGAATATTTTGATAATATTTCATTATGATATTTTATATTTGTTGTGGAATTGTTGTCACATGTGAAAGTGTAATATGTCTGCTTACACGATAATGTGTTTTGAAATGTTAAAAACATCTTGAATGCTGTTAAAGATAAAGTTGAAATTATATTACACAGTCCAAGGTAAAAAAAAAAGCACATTTTGTTAAAAAAAGAAAAGTTGGGAGGTTGTATCAAAGCATAGCTCAGTAGCTTAGTACATATAAGACACATAAATGTAGTTTCATTTATCTGAGTACAAGGTTTTATTTTTTCAATTTTGACCCCTTTTTGTCCCACTTCTCAAGAATGACTGACCTACAAAAAGGTCAGATAGCTACATCACAAAAGTCAATAAATCCTCTTTCAACGAATGAGCATAACCAGGTCCTTCCTAAATAAATAAATACATTCCAAGTATCACACGATTTTAAGGGGGGGAAAATCTCAATCTTTGTTTTCCAAAGATTTCCAAAGCTCCGCACTAATTCACAATGCGGAAAACATTATCTAAATGTGATATTTAATTGTTATGAGCGCGAGAAGTTTATCATGTCAGCGGTCATGTGACTTGTCAGAGAGTTTATTATTTCTCACGAGAAGTGAGAACTGCAAATGTGATCCATAATATTTTATCTAGACTATTATAGGTTTGTTTGTGTTCTGACTCTGTTTTAACTGTTACTCAGTCAGTTAGTCCAACCCTGGTGGGTTGGAGCGGGCGCGGCCATTTGTAAATGTCTGGCTTCCGGTGTCATCTACCTCCAGCTATTTTTAGCTGTACAAAACAGCTTGTTTTCCTGCTTGATTTCGCAGACTGGTGTTTCTTACCATATTATTTTAATCTATTGTATTAATTATAAACACACTGGGTTGTAGCATTAACAATTTTACCGTTTATTACGCTTTGTTATTCTTTTCGTTATTTCCATACCCCAGCTAATGAAGCGGGAAGTCTCGCACATTCACAGAGAACAGCTTACTTCCGCATTAAAAAATAAGTGACTCCTAGTGATTTTTTTATCAATTCACTGGGATTAGGATTTGTTTACTACTTTGTTCAGTGACTATTTCTGCAGTTTACATGTTACGTACCAGAAGGTGGCGACATGTGTCTTTTGTGTGTTTTGAGTGAGTCGTTGGATCATTCACATTGTCAGCATTAAAATCAAAATGATTTGTTCATTTTAAAGATTAATTCACAAACCCCGATTTGTTCACGAGCGAAAAAATCAATACGGTTTGCTCCATTTGACCCAGAAAGCTGGGCCTTGTTTAGCAACTTATTTTTCTAACACTCAGCTTAATCATACGGTGTCAATGGCCAATAAACCAGAATAAGAAGGAAAACACATATGCTTCAAATTTTGTAGTATTTCTGTGTTCAATTCATGTAGTAATAGAACAAAATGTAAAGCAATGTATTATTTTTTTTTAGAAGTACAAGTAATATAAACATTTTAATTGTCTTCTGGGTTTTGGACTACAAACCTGTTTGCATCTTTTTATTTATAATTACCATTATATACCATATCATATTATTTATATACCATAAGAAAACTGGAGGGGCCCTTGATGGATTTTTTAAAAACATCTGTAGCGCCATCTGCTGTCCAGGTTCAATTAGAGTAGATTTGCACTCTCCTGGATATTTTACTTGTATCTCAGATAGTTTATTATGATGTCTACATATATCTTAATAAATGTGCTACAGGTATGTCAAAACAGCACAATATATCCCCATTTCCTTTTTTTTAAAAGCGAATCTTAGCGTGTTATCAAAGGCCTATGGGTAAATGTAACGTTAACCTTAAGTCCTCTCTTATTTGGGGGAAATCTAAAGCTGTAAACTTGTAAAAATTGTAATACAGTAATACTGGGATTTCCTCCCTTCAGTCTTTTTCTTGACTGTTTCTAAATTACAATAGATGTTAGGCAATAATGAAGTGCTTCCACGTAGCCCTTGGCAAGACAGCTTTTCTAGTTTCTGTCCTTATTGTGCTGTATTTGCTAGTGTGTAAATGTGCAAGTTTTCTTTCTTCTATTTCCTTGACTTACTCAATACCTTTTTGTTTAATTGAGCCTTTGCGTACGTGCCCTACCTGCTGCTCAGCAAGCCTCTCTCTCTCTCTCTCTCTCTCTCCTGGGAATGCAGGACTTCCTGATGGCCTGTGGCAAGTGGGAGGGAACCACAGCTGTGTGTCACACTACAAATATCACTTCCCTGTGAGTTCACTTAAGAACTCTGGCTTACACCTGTTCAGGAGGCACACTCACTTTTCAATGGTCGATCACTTCTAGAAAGCAATCCAAGTTCCTGACTTATCTCTGTCAGTTTCTATGCAGTGGTAAGTGTCGGTCATTGTACTAGTATTAGGTTTTTTCTTTATGGTTTTATTGTCTTACAAGAACCTGCATAGCTAGTCTCACTTGTATTTGCAGGCAGCTGTCACATTCAGTCTTTTCATTCCAAGTTATTAGTGACCAAACTATGGTGTTTTCGCAGTACTGCTTGGTATATAGTGATTATAAAAATTACAGTTGATTTATTTTTGTTGTGTTCTAGAGGGCCATGCTGTACATAGAGTTGATCAGGCTGTGGGATGAGGCTGTGCGGGCAATAGACAGTCGGGACTGGCAGGGTGCTCTCACTAAACTCAACCAGATCACAGATCACAACTGTCGCACTATGTTTGTGGTTGCTTCGACACACATTGCCCTAGGTCAAGTGGACTTGGCCATCAAGGTACAACCACAAGTTTAGCAATTACGCATGTAAGAGATGATAGAAATGTATCTGTAGCAATAAACCAATGCAGTTATCATTGTCTTTGGTTGTTAAACAGTATTTTCAAGAGCTATAGTTTAGTTCAGGGGTTTTCAATCTTTTAGATTCCATAGACTCTCAAATATAATCATCCTTGTGCCATCCTAAACTTTAAAAGGCAGCTGTATATTTGAATGTATGAAGTCCCAGTTTACAATGTGAAAATGATTATTATAAATGTGTAAAATATTATTTTGAAAATATTTAGTTTTTATTATTACATTATTACTTTTTTCTGCTTACAATAGTATTCTAACGAAGGTTTTAATCCTTTGAATCTTTTTTATGAAAGATTTATTTGTTTTATTTTTTAGAAGTTTCAAGATATAGAAATGAATTTCTTAAAAAAAAAGTTGAGGGGGTGAATTAAAATAAGAAATATATAGATTTTTTTAAAATGTATTTTAGATTATTTTAATGCTTTATTTGTCTCCTTTTTTCAAACAAATTAAAGGAAATATAATTTATTATTTTGTACATTTTTACACTGTTTTTCTCTGAACATTTCCACGGTTCGTCTAGTACTCCCTTGTGGCCCCTTGCTTAGTTAATAATTTAGTTATTTCAAGGTAGCAAAAAATATCAACTGTACTGGTCATGTAATTATGGTTTTGTTTGATAAAAATGTAAACATTTGGAAATGTCTTTGACGATGTCAAATGATGCCTTTTAGGCTCTCGACCAGGTAATCGCAAAGGATTCATGCCTTGCCGTGGGATTTTTTCAGAGGTCTGCTGTTCATATGATGGCAAACAGGTGAGGATACTCTGTTTACATGCTGTAGCTCTCTATGAACGAACAGACTAGTCTGTCTGGTACGCCACAGTGTGACGCAACACAAACATCTTAAACATTGACCTCTTTTGTTTAAAGTTGATGTTCTGGACAGTTGCTTCACTTTGATCTGACACTGGCTCTTTGTTCTCATTCTCTTTCCCTTTCTATCTGTGTCACTTTTTCCTAACACCAGGCTGGAGGAGGCATTGACTGATTGTATATGGGCTCAGAAATGCATGAGGGAAAATCCTGTTATTGACTACAAACAGCTGGGTCTTCGCTATAAAATGTATAGCTGGCAGGTCAGAACATAAGCATATTTCTCTCTGTATGTGCAAAACCAGTTAAAACAAAACCATAATATAAAAGTATGATCGTTTGGGTTTATTGCACATTTTATTTGTTAACATTGTATTGTGACTTGGAAAATTGTTGAAATTTTCCATCTAGCCTTGTGTCAACTCCTGTGAGGCCATCACACAAAAAAAGCTCCATGGTTATGCAATGCTAAATGCCAGACTGAACGATGATAAGAAATATCTAGCATTCTTAGCTCAGGCTATCCTGAACGGATTAAACAACCTTTCTATTCCGCAAATGTCTATTAGCTGAAAAATAGACAATGTCGCTTTGTAGAAGTTTCACAGAGTCAATGTATGACCGCCGCATACTAAATTTGCACCACTAGTCCATTGTTAGACATGAGGAATATGTACTATAGGTATGGTTCATGTGATTTTCTTGGAAGAATAATAGGTGATGGAGGGTACTGTTCAAGGAAATGAGTCATTTTACATTTCCCCAAGAGGGCAGTAATAAAAAAAAATCATATATCACTTTAAGTGTGTATACATAAAACACACTACTGTTCGAAAGTTTGTGGTCAGTTTTATGTTTTTGAAAGAATTCAGAAATACAGTGAAATCACTAATATTGTGAAAGGTTATTACAATTTTAAAATAACTGTTTTCTATTTCAATGTATTTTAAAATGCCATTATTTCAGTCTTTAGTGTTACATGATCCTTCAATAATCATTCTAATATGCTGATTTGCTGCTAAAGAAACATTTAATATTATGACAGTTAAAAACACAATTATTGTCCTATTGATGTAATGTAATGAACAGTGTGTGTAACTTGTTTTTTTTTTTTTAAATCTTAGGTCGTTTATAATGCAGCTGCCGTCCACTCTAGACTGCAACAATGGGACAAAGCCAGAGAAATTTTGATGGCGGCCTCACAGGAGAGAGGAGCGGGCCGGAGCAACCTGATAGACACAGCTCTAGAGGCTATTTCTGTAAGACTTATGTGATCATTTAATTAACAAATTGCAAATTTATTTCATAGTGCAAGACATCCATCGCTACATTTTGATTGCCCTTTTACAGATAATGTATCACTGAGTGCAGAAGATTGTAATGATTTCTGCAGTCTGTGCTTTGTCCTTTAATCGTGTAATTTTTCTGTCCATTCTATTCCCAGAGGAGAGAGGTTTTGGAGCCTCTCCTGGTTCCTGAGGGTGAAGTTTTCCGTCCCAGGAAACAGGAGGTAGACCAGCTTAAACCGAGGGACTTCTTGGGTGAAGCTAAGGTGACTTGCATGTTCACACTGTACAGTTGCTTTAAAAGCTATTCCTGGGCCTCTGGTTGAGAATAGTTGAAAATCTGTTGAAAATATAGAAATATGTGTATGTACGAACTTAAAAGCTACCCAAAATGATATGCATCTGCAGTTTTTGATTTTATATTTTTTCCCCAAAAATCATTTTAATCGCATAAACACTCTACGCACTATAATTTGAGAAATGTTTACTGAAACTAAACTCTTCTTCTCTCAGGTCATCTCTTCTTTGATTCCAAATGATGACTTCAGAGGCTTTGATCCTCTCAGACCACAGGTACAGTTGCTACCTGTGATACACCAACCTCCAAATGTTGTCCTGCTTTTTTCACCAATGTTTGCTTTCTAACAAAACTGTACTGATTTTGTATGTTCCTGCAGAAACCAGGGTACTATGAGCCAAAGGTAGAAGATGGCCAGTAAGTATTTAATATTCAGTAAATATTAAGATCAGCTTAATACACTGACATAATATACTGCACTAATTTTAAGCCAACTTTAAGCACAAAAAAGGCCTTCTAATTAAGCTGAATATATTATTCCTGCATAGGGACTCTCGTTACATGATAACGAAGAGCGCATATGTGGCGAAAGGGGCAGGGGAGCTATCGGTGCCTGCAGGAGCAGAAGTGTTTTTGTACAGTGATGATGACAAGGACGGTCTGGCAGTACTCATTTATGATGGAAAGGTGGGATACTCTTTCTTTCTAGAATGTGATGGACTATTACAGAGAATTTGTTTGGATTTGGAGGCACATTGAATGTTTTTCGACTTATGACAATAGTCTCGCTTTCTAATTATGTTTCTGACAGTGGCATCATCAATGTGAAATGATATTAAACGATTGACAGAATATAGAATAACAACTGGGATATTTCTTCTTTTTTTACTTAAAAAATGTCAGAGAGGTCTGGTTCCCAGTTTCCTGCTTGAACCGATGGGCAAGAAAAACAAGGGTAAAAACAAGCGAATTGTAAGTGTTCCTTTGTTTGTTTTTTTAACTTCCTTGTAATGAACTTTTTCATTTCCCACAATGTGTTCTTTATGGATTTTAATAGTGTCTTGTTATATGCCAAGTCTTACCCAGCTTTTCTCTTAGATTTGTTGAACTTTATGAATGCAGACAGCTTTAAAAGCTTTTTAATTCTAGTTTTCAAATGTGCTTACACACTCTGCAAACCACAGAGATTTGGCAAAGACTGCACTTTGCCTCAGCACACTTTTTGTCACTTTCAGTATCGTTGTAAGGAAAAGAAAAGCAATCCTGAAAATACAAATGGTTTAAAAGTTTATAGCCTCTTGTTACCACTTCTGCCAGAGATTTGAAGATTAATTGAGCAAGAAAGGGGATCTTCATTTCCTTGCTTGGCATACTGTAGAATCAGTGACCTTGTTCTTCAGCCTCTGATGTTCAATATCTGAATTAAAGTTGTTATTGGCAATAGCATACTGAGTGATTTTCTCTGCATATTCCTTTGAAGGAACTCGCCAATGGCATCCCATATCCACCAGCTCTAAAACCCCCAAATCGACCCCAAGGTCCATCTCAACGGTCATTAGGTACAGAAAATAATTCACATTCAAAAGGAAACTGTTTGTTAATGGCTAAAGTTATTTATTATTAGTTTTCATTATTATAAAAAAATGAAAGAAAATATCACAATCACTGAACTTTCTCTTTTTTAAAATTTGATAGATGTCATTATTTAAAATGCAGTGGAATGCAGTGGCATTGTTTAAATACAGCACATGCTCCAACATGTTGCATGATGCACTTATGTGCAGTTATCATTTCCTGTCTCTCCTTTAGCTGTCCTAAAAATAAAAAGCAAAAATGACTGTACCAGTATTCTGAAGAATGTAAGTTTCATTCTCTCTCCTGTAGAGTTGCACTCCTCCTATGCCGGCACTGCCCACACAACTCCTCCTACAACCGACAACTCCACCCACATCCCTACGCAGCAGGTGAGTAACGAAATACACTTGAAACGGATGAAAAAATGCTGACCTTGTGACAGAACACAGCAGTGATCCCTTTAGAATGGAAACTCCAACATTTTATTTCACCCAATTATGGTTGTAATTATTCTACCATTAATTAAAAACTTTAAGTCAAGTCACGTTTATTTATATAGCGCTTTATATAGAGTTTCAAAGCAGCTGCAGTATTAAACAGGGAAGTACCAGAATCAGTGATGCCAACTTTGTCAAATGTAAGACAAATCCAAATTCTGCTGTAAAAGACAATAGTGTCATTATTCAGCTCCTCGTGGTTGATTCGGTGTCATTCATACTGTGGGCAAAGTTCATTATTTATAAAAAAATATTCAATTTTGTTAACAAATATAAACAATTTTGATTCAGCTAAAAAGCAGCTTTTAGAATAGGCAATAGTCAATATTTCAGCTCAACTCAGTTCAAGTTTTCTTCAATAATCAATAATAATCAATTATATTACTGAATATTAAGTGTCTTTTAAACCATAAACTTTAATTATTATAATTAGTTATGTTCAATAAATTAAAGTAAAATTATGATTTGTGGTCTTTTAAAAAGTGGTGCCCCCTAATCTTAAATATTTGGTTACATCCTCTGTGCTTTTATCTTATCTTATCTTATCCAATATGTCAAGCCTGAAAGCTAGATTTCTGACAGTATCATGTACTGTAGATGGAAATGGAAGCAGAGCATGATTAATGCAGTGGCCGTCATGGTCGATCTTTTGTGTGAGATGAGATCTTTTGAATGAGTTTTGTGACTCAGACATGAAGTGGAGTGGAATGTTGAGGCAGCAGGCCTTTGATTTGGCCTGATTCAGTCAGACATACACCCAAGGGAGCAAAAGAAAGCTGATAAAATTTGAAAAGGGGACTATTTGAGGCCACTGTCTGGCAGAGAAACCTGATTGCCTTGTGACAATACTTATATCTGAATATGCAAATATCTTGTGCACATGATAGAACTTTATAATGGCGAAAAGGGGTATGGAAAACTTTTTTACAAGTTCTTGTATTGTAACTTCACATTCACTTGGCTTATACTTCCAGTGAACTGATCACATGTAACTTTTCTCAGCCGTAACCTCCACCCCCCATTTCTCAGGCCCAAACTTCACCTCAGGAGCCTGGATCAGCCATAGTCAAGGTGCACTATACATACACCATGGCTCTGAGAGTCCCTTTAGAAACTTCTTTCTGGGATCTGCAAGACAAAATCGCTCAGAAATTAGGACAACCTGCAACGACCGTTTGCCTCAGGTAATATCGCAGACCTGCAGTCTGGTTGGCCTGTTTTTAGTTGCCATAAATTCTTAGCATTAAAGTATGTTAGAACTCTGGTCACATTTTCCCATTGTACAAACCCCCACACCATCCCTAACACATGCTACTACTTTCTCTCACAGACACAGAAGGAATGGCACCAGAGCACTAACTCCATTAAATGGTGATGATAGACTGGATAGCCTGGAGGGTGTGGCTGAATCAGGACATGCCCAAATTTGGTGTCAGGTAAACTAATTGCCATTTTTGACGGAAAGCTCTCAAAAATCTAGTTTGGTTAGATTGTCTTACCAAAAATTCATGTCAATGGTTGAGCTAGTGTTGCTGGTCTGTATGCCCAAACAGTGCAGTGCTTTGAAAGTACCACCAAGTCACAGTGTTTACTGTGGAAATCAACCTATAAAATGTTTACCTTTTTTATGAAACTGTGAGGTTACAAAAAAAAACACCATGAATTTTGAACTTTGTTCTATTATGAATGAATGTTACGCCAATTTAGCAGTTTGTAATATTTGCCGACTTCCAACTTCCTGTTTTTATCTATCTTGTCCCAAGAACGAGGACCCTCTGGTAAACAGGACTATTCTCTATCAGATGGTGGCACTGTATGACTACAATGCACAAGGCCCAGAGGATTTGGAATTCTGTGAAGGTGACACAATTGACATTCTCAGCGAAGGTACATAAACACAGGGGAATCTTTTTGTTATTATTTTGTTAATAATTTTACACAGTAATGATGGGGTAAGAAAAGTATTTTTTTTTTCCATTTTGCAGTGAATGATGAATGGTTAGAAGGGCATGTTGCTGGAAATATCGGCATCTTCCCTCGAAGTTTTGCTCATCAGGATACAGACAGCATCAGTCTGGCATCAACAGATTGACACAGCCTCTAAACATCTACAGTGGCTGTATTAGCCTTCAGTGAATAAGAACTTTCTCATGTGCATCAACACTCTTGAGGGGTCCATCTGTTAAAAATTACAGCATTTATCCAAAGTTTTTTTTCTGTATGCCAAAATGTGACTTCCCAATACCTTTTGAGCATAACTTTTGAAAGATGAAATCAAAATAATTCCCCTCTCCATATTTTTTTCCTGTTCCAAAGTTGTTTAAAAAAGATTTTCCATAATAACATCTCCTTGATATATTTTTCCATTAATGAGATTACAGCTCTCTTTAAGTGCTTTTAACTGGAAAATAATATCATTTGGGAATTTAAGATGTCTAAAATGTATTATGTATAATGATACTGGAACATCCAAATTCTGTGTAAATTAGATGCCAACTGGAAACTTCTGGCACTCTTTACAGAGTGAGTTCATTTAATATTATTAGAAAAGGGAGAATTTCAGGTACTTTTTGAGATCACAAAACAGGGCGGCTAAAGGCCAACTCCAGAGTTTTAAATAGTGCTCCATGGGATGCCAGCTTTAGTTTACATCATTGCCACCCACCTCTTCTTAACCTGCAGCTGACATAGTATCTATCTATCATATACAAACTGAACAGCGGTGCAGCAGAACGAGATGATTTAACTTGCATCACACCCATACAATACACAGCGCTGGCAGATTTTATTTCCAACTTGGTCAGATGTCATAAAATGGCTTTTAAATCACCCCTGTCCTGTAGTGAGAGCTGAATACACCTCAGCGAGGTATCCGTAATGCAGTGTTTAATGGCGTGGTGTGCTCTGTCAGACTGGGCACTGGGGCATGGCACTGCAGCATACAATCCCTCTGCTCTTTTATATTGCGGTAATTATGGGGTTGGCAGAGCCCAGCGTGATGCACATTTCCCACAATTCCCATTAAACATTATGCAATTAATCAAAGCCACATTCTGACCCAACGTTTACCGATCAGTTCTTCCCCTCCTACCTTCTGTCCCTGGTTTTATTTGTTAAAGAGTGACATTTTGTGTTGGGTTTATGAGCTGTTGTAAATGGTGTTGTATAGGTGTCAGGGTTAACAGTTTAACATTTTTCAGCGTCAAAACCTTCTGTAATTTATTTATATAATATTATATATGATATATATATATATATATACATATATATAGTAGATTTAGGGAACTGTATTTGTGTAGCACAGCCAATGGCTGCAATTTAATGGCCTTGACTGCACAACCCATCATAAAAGTTAGTTGTTTATTCAGTACATCACTTGCTCTGTACTCAAAAGATAATGTGGGACTCTTTTTCCAGAAAGTGGAGAGCAGAAAACAGCCAACTGTGATGGTGCAGTTCCCCCTGGAGTCTCAATTTGAAGTCAAGAGAACAAGAATTACTCAAATTAGGTTAAACCATCCCAACCACACAGCTTTATTAAATCACTCTCACAAACACACTTACGTGTTGGGAGAAAGAAAGGACGAGGGAAGATATGTGGTATTTCAGCACTTGATTGAATTTCTGGCAGACATTTTGAAGCACTTTTGAATGTGTATGTGTGTCTTTGGTATAAGTGAGTCATAGTTATGCGTGACTTACAGCTGAAGTGTATTCACTTCTACAGTGCATAAAGATCAATGAGCATCTCCATTGTCTCATTTAGGCCCATTAATTGTTCATTAATTTCTGCCACCATGCACTGATGCCAGGAGCAGTAATTGCAAATTAGCAATGAATCTGAGACTTTTGCTGCAATGTCACCATCTTAAAGGGCTGTAAATCAGTGGGTTGGACACCTGGAAGGACGAAGAAAGTTCAGCTGAGAGGGTCTGTAAATCTTTAGTCTCATTATCATTAGGAATTATTATGAATTACCATTGTGTACGAAATGTGCTGTATAAATAAACTTGCCTTGCCTTATCATTTTTAATTTACTGTTTTAGTCATTTAACTACTGAGAGTTACATTGTAATTTATTTTAATGTTTAGTACTTGTTCACGTTTATTTTATTATGCTGCACTCTGTTTTGTTTAATTTGTATTATTGATATTTTTTATTATTTTATTTAGCTCCAATGTATACAGCTGCTGTGAGTGCTTTGGCAAAACAAATGTACTTTTGTTGCTGTCGTGCCAGTAAAACGCACTAGATTAAAAGTGGATTGGGTCAATGCAGATACGCTTGAAACTGATAAATATATAAGTAAAGTTAATTACAGTGTTAAAGGCAGCATTGTCCATATGAGTTCATTAATAGTCCTCAGTGAGGCTATTGGTGTACTAATCGGTTGTTGATGTCTGCTGACAGGCCTTTCTAATTCCTCTTTATGAGTTTAAAGGACGACACATGGGATTTAACTGAGATTCCTCAGCAGCTGAAATCCATAGTCTGGCCTAAAACCTTGCTGAATGTCTTTTAAGCACATCAGACAGCCTAATAAGGATAATTATTATTGTTTATACAAAACAATTCATGGACTCACATGAATGTGCATTATGGATTATGCAGCTTTTCTCAGCATATGCAGTATTAGTCAGCCTCTGTGAGAGCTGGGTGCTCACAACACCAACCTGATTTGAGCAGAGCTGGGTTTTTAGATCTGACATTACTCTCCTTTCCCAGGCAGACACAAGGGATTAAAAAACTTCAGGTATAAATGGAGCACTCTCAAATGAAGCACACACACGTCCAAACACTGCCCTCATTTTGTAAATCTGTTCAAAACAACTTTCACTGCCCTGTCTTAACTTAGGGTAAGAAATCAGCTGAAAGACTGAAATGTAAGGGCTTTTAACATTTCATCTGCACTGAGATGTTTCTTTTTAAAGTGTTCTAAAGGAAGATGTCAATCATAATCAAGTGTTTTTCATTAATGATTACTGAAAAATGTATTGAGGTCACTACTATTCTGGATGTTTCTCTGCATTTAACGGCACTCTGGAATACTTAAATCTGATTGGTCAGTTGCGGCATTGATAGGTCAAATATTTTTGATCTCAAAATTGGATGTTCCACTGTTACCCTTAGCAACATACTGGTGCAACTTTTATGTTTGATTGCAGATTGATGATAATAATGCATAAATTAATCTTCCCAGCGCTCATCTTCCCAACTAAAATAAATATGTTCTAAAAATCGTCGTGCCCAATAACGCCCCTTAGCTGTTATAAATTCACTGTAAACCACGACTTCTTGGGGCTTATTGCTTTAATAAACAATGTATAAATAATGTTTTTGATCTAAAGTTTTAAGAAAGAACGTTGTCCTGTTTGGTACCACAGTTTGATTTTGACTTATGCTTAGGCTATTTGTATTAAAAATGTTTTAAAAATGGGGGAGGCACCATTGTGTAGCTATAGGTCTTGGAAAACCACTAATTTATACTGTGCATTTAAATACTTTAAAGTTGACTTTACTTTACATCTCATACAGTTTTGGAAGCGAAAAAAAAAACGACACTAGAGGACCTGAATTAATGATTTGGTGAGATATATTTTAAAATATAAAATATTCATTATTTTAAAATACTTTTGTTTCTTTTAAAACTAGTATCATGACTCTGGTTCATCCCTGCTCTCTTTTTATAGGCTAGCTCTACAATAGGCCCAGCGAAAGTACAGTAACACCCAAACATTTCACTTTTAATAATTAACCAGTGATATAGCATTTGTCAATGGCACCTAGAAAAACAGGCAGGGCCTACTTTAGAATCATAATTAATGTTATTATTACATATAAAAGTAATAAATGATCCGCACTATCAGCCAGCGTATAAATGAACGCAGTACAGAAGACGTGGCTGTTTGACCAATCAAATGAAATAGACATTTCAGTGCCGCCCACATGAAATGAAATATCTAAGCCATAAACCGATTTGTAAACCACAAACAACATAAGAGATGTCATTCGATGTATCATTCGATCATTCGTTTTTTTATTTAATATTGAAAGTAGAAAAATTAGAAAACGGCTCCTTTTTCGTTTTTCTCCAAAAAACGAGAATCCAGCTTAAATTTTCGTTTTTCGTTCATGGGTGGAAAAATGAATAAACAGCTTGAATATTTGATTTCTACACGTGGGCGGGAATTAAACGCCCTTTTCTGCTGAATGGTCAGCCGAAGATCAACCCGTGCCTTCATCAGTTCTTCCGCAGTATCACGCAGCAGAATAATAGTCCTCTGCTGCTGCAGTTATATGGATTCTTAACGCATTTATTGCAACTGCATTTAATCTTTTTTTCATCAAACAAACAGTCAAATGACTTAAAGTGATAGGGGGTCCGAGAAATAATTTGCTATAGCCTAAAGTGTTTCCAGACTGTAAAGTCGTTTTTTTTTAATCATGATACCTAGGCCTACTTTGATTTATTCCAAAGTGACGTATATGAGCAATTTATGTAAAATAATCTAAATGAAGCCTTTTAAAAGAGGAGTAATCCCTGTGGTTCATGTTTGTGGCATGCGCCAGAAAGATGTTCAAGGAGACCGAGACGTGCTTAAAGCTAATTATTTCTCGGACCCCCTATCATTTTAAGAACCACTGGTCTACACAGAAGAAAGCCATGTCTAGACTCTGCCCCGGTACGAGTTGTGTCGAGCTATTCATTAGTCTGTTTGTTTGATGAAAAATTTGAAACTGATCAAATGGGTTATTAATCCGTACAACTGCAGCAGTGGAGGACTATTATTCTGCTGCGTGATACTGCGGAAGAACTGATGAAGGCATGGTTTGATCTTCGGCTGACCAATCAGCAAAAAGGGGCGTTTAATTCCCGCCCACATGTAGAAATCCAATATTCAAGCTGTTTATTCATTTTCACCCATGAACGAAAAACGTAGAATTTAACTGAATTCTCGTTTTTTTTGGGAAAAAAAGCAAAAACGAAAAATGAGCCGTTTTCTCGTTTTTCTATTTTCAATATTAAATAAAAAAACGAATGATCGAACTATACACGGATTGATGTCGATGTCGAGCCAAAATCTCGTTTACCGTTTGTTAAACAAAACGAAAAAACGAGCCATCTTTCCATTTCTCGAGTGTATTTCTTCATGGAAAGCCAAGTTTCAATACTTGGTTGGTTCATACAGAAAAACGAAACATTTACTGGTTTTACAATTTTTCTTTTACCAGATTGAATGGAATAACTGAATGTTAGCATGATACACGGACCGATCTGCCTATGGCACATATCTGTAAAGTTGAAATCAGGCGGCTGTGGTTTCGACTGTGAGAACTTTCACGTTAAGTGCGCAAAGCTCTTTGGAAACGACTTATTTTTCAATTGATTAACGTCAATAGCTCGATGGGCCATTGGGCCTTGAACATTAAAAATAGCTCACGCACAGGAAAGATGTGGTGTAGTTTGTCCAAATGCGTTCCTCACAGTTGTTTGTTCCTAAGCAACAGAGGCGCCTCGCGCGTGCGTCATTTCCTCCCGAGCGCCGCGTCGGTGTCTCATTCAGTAGTAGAAGCGACAAGAAATCCGAGCGAGCCACACTGACCACACGCGCTCCTCTGCTGAGCGCAGCTGGCAAACTCGAAACGTTCGCGCTGTGTTTTTTGTTTCTTTCTCGGTGCTGGACACGTCTCACCACCCGTTTCTCCTCGCACATTGTGTTACCAAAAGGATTAAAGTCACTATTACGGACGTCAAATCCTCGCGGGACTTAATTCGGGTTTGTTGTTTGCCTTTGGAAGAACAGTATACTTTTTCCACTATATATAGCATTCAAAGTTATTATTAAACACATTTGATTTATAATCAAAAGTTTCGAAACTTTATTGCACTAGTTATTCTGCCATTTTGCTGTATTAGTGTTGTTAGTTTGAGCGAACGAAGACTTCAGCATGGCTGGTCTCGCCACAAGTTTAACGCACGAATCGTGGTGCATTTCTGTTTTTAGCAAGAGACCGTGACCGTGCTCTGTTCCTAATGCCTGATGTGAAATCCCCCTGTGGTTTTGCGGTGTCCGAGAATGAGCACGGATCTAGAGCGCGCTTCTCTCAAGTCGGGCGCGAACTCCCTGGGCTCCGGTGGCCGCGCGCTCTCCGTTAACGTCAAGAAGTTGCACAACGCGCTCAACGTGCTGCTCAACGACTTCGAAAGGGAGCAGTTCATCCACTGTCTCAACGTTTACCACGCCAAGCGCAATGTCTTTGATCTCGTGCAGACTCTCAAAGTCATTCTCAACACACCCAACAAACGCCAACTGTTACCCATGCTGCGCCTGGTTATACCCCGCTCGGACCAGCTGCTGTTCGACCAGTACACATCGGAAGGGCTTTATCTGAAAACGGATCTTCTGGCAGCCAGTGTCAAGCATGAGTGCTCGGAAGACATCAGCAGCACGAACGCGCATGTAGGAGCATCCTCGGTGCACTTTCTGCACGAGTCCGAGCAGGCCGGTCCTAGTCACGGATCCGTTCGCGCGGCTCCTGTTTTCAGCACCACGGCTGAGGGGACAGCGCCAGCGCTGATGCAGGAAGCGCCTGATGAAATCCGCCAAGTTACGCTGAAAAGAAGCAAGAGCCACGAAGGCCTGGGATTCAGCATACGGGGTGGGTCAGAGCATGGAGTTGGCATCTATGTGTCTTTGGTGGAGCCGGGATCATCCGCTGAGAGAGAGGGGCTCAGAGTTGGAGACCAGATCATGAAAGTCAATAACATGGTGTTTGACCGAGTCACTCATGGAGAGGCAGTCAAGGTGATGTGTGATCTCTATGTTAGTGTGTGTGTAAGTGAACGTGTGTTTTTGGCAGTGTTCTAAACATTTCATATCTTATGAGAAATCTTTTGTGGATCTGTTAAGTCTGATTGGGGTTCATCAGACTGCCGCACTGATGGAATCTTCTAGAAAACCTATAGACATTTTATAAAAAAGGGAAGTTGTCTGATAGGTCACTGCAAAAACTCTAAGACTGGGAACGAGTCATTCAGTAAACCAAGAGAGGTGTTGATGCAATTGCACTTGAGATTGTTGGTCTTTCACAGGTTCTGTGTGTTCTGGTAATCATGGAGAAACGTTGCAAATGAAAACCAGATGGGACATTTCACAGAAGTAATTTGCAGTTATAGTAGAATTTATTATCAAAGGCCCTCAAGTATGAAATATCAGATATGAATGAACCATACCAAACACTTACATGGTTTATTTCTTTATAGTTTTATATCTATAAAGATGAAATAAAATTATCAATAAGAGCAGGTGTGCAAATAATGTATGACGTTGTAATAAATACAGTATCTACTCATGTACTTCCTTGGGTGCACATACCTCTGGTTGGGAATCGCTGCTCTAGAGGGATCTGTCAGTGTGGCAGTGTGAGGAACCCCAGTTGGTCTTTTCATTTTTATAGAGTTGACTCTCCTTTTTTGTAACAAACAGCCCCATTTGCTTCCCCCCTCCCTCCTCTCATCCTGTAAAGTCCTTTACCAGTGTCACAGCCCTGCAGAAAAATCTTTGGCCGGAGTCCCAGTCAGAGTTACTGGCTTTAGCAGGGCTAAAATCAATCCTTTTTTTGCCCACTTGATTACACATTACTGTGCACTAACTTTTGGCCTCAACCCCAACCTGGCCACTGGCAGTGTGACTAAACCATCTCCCTCGCTCTTTTCTCTTCACATGGTCCTAATCCTGGCCCTTTTTTTAAAAACACATTTGCTCTCATCTGTGTGTCCAAAGGTAATTTCAGGAAATTGGATAATTGACTCAAAACACCCCATTGGAGCTGGTGCTGGTCTCAGGAATTGGAAGTTCTGGTGTTTGTAACGGAGACATATGCTGAAATTTGCCTGTGGTGGAATCTAGTATCATCACTAATTTTAGATCTAGATTTGAGAGTTAAATCATTGGTTGCATAACAATTGAAGCTTGTACAGTTTGCAGAAGAAGAGCAATGACAGGCAGCCACCTCACTATTACTTTCCTCTTTGCTCGCTCACTCTCTCTCTCTTTGACTATTTGTGTGGGCAGGCTCATTCTGTGCTTGTTTTTTTGTTTTTCAAGCATTCACGTTAGACTGCTGAGGGAAGTGCAGCATTCTTTTGTATCGTCCTTGCTTTATTGTACTGCCCGTCTTACTCATGTAACAGTCTTATTTGCCTGTCAGAATTGAATCCACAAACTAAAAAAAGCACAGAGCAAATAACAATGTGAGTCAAATCGTTGCATGGAAGCTCAGTCCTGTATCAGCTACACTTGGCTTGGCACTATTTAGACAGTTTTTGCTTTCTGTCAGTCACACCAGCAGTATCAAGTATAGCTGTTTAATTCCATTAATATTGTAGTTTATATAATGGAAGTTCAGGGCCTTGACGCCTGTTTGTGAAGCTTTATTAAGTGAGTCAGTCTGTCTTGATTGCAGGTTCCATATGGAGGGATTAAAAGTGATTGACCATGTTTACTCAAAGTGCCAGCCTGTAAGCATTTCTAAATAAAGATGGGTGAGGTGAGAATTGGCCGTCTCGCATTGCCTGTGAACTTTACTATAAGGCAGAGGTGTGAACTGAGCTTATTTGACAATATCAGAGTTGTTAACACAATATATTATATGGAAGATGACATGGCCTTTAGCTTTAAGGCATGCTTGTCCATGTTGCAGCTTATTCTGGACAAGAATAACTCACTGGACTGACAAACAAATTGACCAACCAGGATTGTCACATTTATACAAAATCATTGTTAACACAATAATACACTATCATGGAAGCTTTCAGGCCTGCAATTTCATGTAAATAATTTTTCAGGAAAAAAAGTGATTTCAAAATATTTTTGTTTTTAAGCTCCAGGTTGTGCATAAAAATAATAAGAGTAATAATGATATTTTAAATTGAATAATATTAAAATAAGAGATATTATGTTATAGTTATCCACTGTAAAATGAAAATGTTAAAAATAATAATAATAATTTAAAAATTTAAATGTACAGTACAACTGCAAAATTATTTTATAATACTAATATGGTCTCCACAGGGAGTATTTAAGTCTTTTAGGTTTATAAGTGTCTGTCATTATAAGTTTGGGAAGATGGTTGGCACATGTTGCGTTCCCAAATGCACTTTATAAGTGACCGAAACTCAAGAGTAGATGCAGAGATGTAGCTTTTGTGGAGCACCATTTACATCATGAGCTGCTTGCATGTAAATGAACACAGTGCTGCACTTGAAACACACAGCACATATATTTATTTTATTTGTCACAGCCTTTGCGATGTGATAATCACACTAAGCATCAGTGTAGAAATAATTGGTTCACTGTAAAATAGAAATAATGGGTCTTGTAATTTTCATTAAAAAAAATTAAGGTGATAATTAAAAATAGTGTGTATATTTTATAAAAGGGGTCCTATTATGCTCTTTTACAAAGTCTTGATTTTGTTTTGTGGATGTACTAGAACAGGCTCTCATACTAGGTTGCTCGAAAAACACATTATTTTTCACATATTTTACATTATTTCAAACACCTCTCTCCCCAGTTCCTGGCACGAACGCTCGAATAATGTTCCTGTATCAACTGAATGCCCGCCTTCTAAAAATATGAAATGTCCGGTGATTTGTTATCTGGGCCAGTGTGTGTTGTGATTGGCAGCACTCGGCGCCTGGTCGGGAAATGTCATGCCCCTTACCATAGCCGCCTGCGAGCTTCAGTGTAAATATTGCATCAAAATCAAATCAATTTGAGCGTGATTTAAACCCGGATGATTGTAACCACTCTAAGTTCATCTGGCTTGGGAAAGCTAGCGTGTCTCAGACACAGTGATAACACTCGTTGCCTTCTCTAGTGCAGCTCAACCAGGTCTCGTCCCATTCGTCAGTATTTGTGATATCACAAATCCCAGAAAATATGCGTTGTAGTCCAAACGAGTCGTTCATTTTAGTTTTTGAAAATTGATTTCTGTTAAATAAAATATCTCCTTTTGAAGTGGACGTTGAACTTTGTAACTTTGCAGAATTTTTTATGCTCAGACAGCAACATTACAGACTAACTAAAGTTGAAAAAGTGAAAAAACATAATAGGACCCCTTTAAAGAAATTGTGGTTCAGTGTTGTAGAGAAAATATTGAGAACTTTTCACTAATAAAATCAAGAGATTATGTTTTGCTCATATTTTTTGAGGAAACTTAAGAAAAGAAGGCTACCTATTTATCTTAAGGGAATTAGCTCAATTTTGCAGTTTTATTTAGGCCGTGATTGTTAGTTCCCAGCATGCTTTGCATATGACTGGCTATGGAGAGTAAATATTGCTACTTTATGTGTTTTTGAGGAAAGGGAAACATCTATTAATGTTTAATGTTCAGTTATGTTTGACATTTGAAAGAGTTTCTGTTATGTTGAAGTTTCTATCGTTTACATTGTGCATCGTTACCAGAAGAGTAGAGCTTATGGTTATGGATAACTGCATGTACTAATATGAGACATGATGCTTAGTTCAATAAGCAGTAGCCTTGGTAATGCTACTGCAGTAAAGTGTTTTCCTACTTGAGCTATTTGGCTCTATACAGTATTTTAATTGTACAAAATAACTCAAAGTCAAATACAAACAGGCCTTACTCAAAATCACGGACTTTTGAGAATCAACTTAAAATAAATGAGCACATTTCACTAATGATATTAAAATCATTGTGTTAGATTAAATAATTTAGGAGATTTTACATGATTTATTCAGGTATATTCCATTAAAATATCAAGCCTTAAAAACTACTCAAATTATTATGTGTAATATTGTTACCATAATTTTTTTTAAGTTGATAGCTCATACAATTTTTTTACCGTGTTGTTTTAGTCGCAATTGTGTGTATTCTTTGTGGTCAAAATATCTATCCATTCAAATGTAATAAGTAGCTACTGATTATTTTATGAACATAACTCTGGAAACAAAGCAGAATATATAGACAGTTGCACTTGACGCTATTTTGTTTACTTGCCTAAAAAAGCATTGAAACATCCTTGATGCCACAAACCTTGTTAATTTGGTCAAATTCAGTTACTAGTTGTTCCTATTCTCACTGTGACCAGTGTTCTTTATGTCCTAATTGTTCCAGCCTGACAAGACTAGTCACACTTTTCTACATGGTAAATGTTGATCCTTTTGAATGAATCCTGGCTGTTATAGCTGAATTCCAGAAGTGCGTCCATTGTCTTTGTTCCACGTTAATTGTCGTAGTTCCTGTTTGCGTGTAGGGCTGCCACTAACGACTATTTTTATTTTGATTCATCTATCGACTAATTTATCGATGAATCTAAACGATTAATTTCCCACAAAAAAATCAACAATTTTACTTAAGAATATTTTATTAAACTATATTTTATTGAACCAAATGAAATCCAAATTTCTATGAAATCCTTTTTTTTAAAGCAAAAGTAAAGTGCATCCATCTCATATCTAAATCACTGAAATCAAAGTTCAGTATTATAGTGTAAGAATGACAACATATCCACATGTTCTAGTCTACTAATAATACAATTATATAGTATTTACCAGAATTTATTTAGGAGAAAAATGTAAATGTGCAGTATTTCTGAAAAAAGAAAGAAAAAAAAAACTTTTATTTTTTTATTAAGCATTAATTGGAGATGCTTTTGATTATTAAAATTTAATGGAACCATTAAAATGGAATCCAGAAAATATGGAAAACACATAATTTGGAAAAAAAAACTGAACTCAATTAATTAGACATGCTTTTTGATTAATACAATTTAATTTAACCATTAAAACACATTATAGAAAAATGAAAATGGAACAAAACTGAATTTGGAAATAAAACGGATTTCATAGGGCCCTATAATTATAATAACTTTTTTTGTGGTAATAAAAATAGATGTAAGTGAACAATAGCCTTTAAAATTACTTAAAATACATATATAATAGCAATGAGGCAATAATAATTTGTTTTAATAAAGTATCAAAAGCAAGTAATCATGGTTTTAAGTTGAACAAAACTGGTAAAATACATATTGTATTATAAACTATAGAGCTACTGTACATTACGCATTACAACAAAGGCCTGCAGAGGGCGCCAACGGCCTGATGATTGTCTTTACACATTACTGTGCGATCTAATTACTTGTTTAATATTGACCAAGCACCATTTCATTCAAATGTCCACTTAATCTTTAATATTTGGCCATTTCTTTAGGACAGAAATGCTATAGCCACTGTAATTAAAAGAATATGTGGACAGCCAAACGTGTAAACTCGGAGTGAGGGTTTGAGCGTTTATTTTGAAAAAGCGATGTATTCTCCTGAGTTTGCGTAGATTTATAAATGATTTACCTTACAAATCTGATGAACGTTATAATAAACCCAAACTCATAACAACATGCAGAGATGGAGTTTGAGCTGCTCCACACGTGTAAATGATAACAGTACTGTGAACGGAGCCGCTGTGACGCATGTACTTAACCTACACTCATGTAAATAATTAAAGCGCATATACTGTATTAAATCGTAGCGTTTGTGAATTCACAATTATGCTTATTTATTATTTTTAAATGGGTTTAATATATCATGCAGCCTTGGGAAACAGTCTAATAATGTGTTTTATGAGCTGTGTCTCATTTAGAAGGCTGCGTCCTCCGGAGGTCGCATTCGAAGGCTGCATATGTCATCGAGGCTGTCTCATTTCAGAAAAGCAAGTAGGACACTCCGAATGCGACCTTTGAATGCGACCTCTTTTCACAGGAATTCAGAGGATGCATGAGGTGGATCCTTCGCTGCTACAGATAACCCACAATTCTTTGCGTCGCCATAAACAACCGTTGTTAATTTGAAAAATGCCGGCGCCGGCAGATGTGGTGTTTACAACTTACCTTAAATCGCCTCGGTAAAAACGGATAAACTTTTAATATCCTCCTCCTTTTTTTTCTCTAACAGATGTCTGCTGTAGGTACGCTGCAGCTCCTCAACAAAATAAAACAAGTAAAAGCATTTTTTTTTCAAATTACTTTCCAAATGTAGAAATAATTTCTTCATTTAAGTAGTGTGAGAGCGCAACGATGCTCTAATGTGTTGGCATAGCAACGCGATACTTCCAGTTTCCTTTTCCGCCCGTCCTACGAAGGCCATCCCGTTTAATCCTAGGGTTGAGGACACTCCGTATACGCATCCTACAGAGGATTCGACCTCCGGAGGGCACAGCCTTCTAAATGAGACACACCCGAGTCTCTCCATGACATGCACCACTTACTTTGAGTTTGCCTGTTAGTCGACGCAAGCAAAATGAAGTTGAGGATTTTTTTTTATCGAATAGTCTAATAGAATCGACGAATCGCGACAGCCCTATTTGCGTGCTAAGCTAATAGGGGTGTTTAGAGCCACTCCTGTTGGGATTCGTGCTTTCGTTTATTATTTGGATTCACTCTGCTTCCCATTAGGACCTGAATAATTCATAAAAGCGGTTAATTAAAGGGGTCATATGATGCGATTTCAATTTTTCCTTTATCTTTGGAGTGTTACAAGCTTTTGGTGCATAAAGAAGTTCTGTAAAGTTGCGAACACTAAAGTCTCAAATCCAAAGAGATATAGTCTTTATAAAGTTAAGAGTCAGCCACGCCCTACTAAAACGAGCTCGTTTTCTAACAAAATTTTCGTTCAGTCCTTCCTTTGAATCATCTATTTTCCATGTCCACTTTTCTTTTCTACACACTCACCATGTTTTTGCTGTCACATTATTCGTATCTACACTGGACACGACAAAGCATTGCAAATCATTTGAACGTTGTGTCAGTACCTTATAAATAGAACGAGTCAGCAATTTACTGTCAGGGGTTTGTCATGTCGCGCCACGCCGTGTAGGCGGCATCACTGATTATAATGAGTTCTTGTATTTTATTGCGTTGCGTCGCTCGCGTCCATTGTAGACATGATGTAAGTTAATGTTGCTTTTTGATGCTGTGTTTGAATTTTCATGCCACATTATTTTAAATTAGGGCGGGCCAAACTTTTTTCTCTCACGGGCCGGATGTGGCCCGCGAATTGACTTTTCACATATTACAACTTAGTATGATTACTCTTAGACTCGGCATCACAGCCTAGCAAAAAAGTCACTCAAATCCTGCTTCAGTCATCCAAACCTGAATAACACCCCTATTCAGGCACGTGCACAGGTAGGGCTCAACCTGTGCAGAGCGCATGCCCTTTTGCCCTTACACTCCGAAAGTGCCCCTTTTTTTGGTGAGGTGTTTTTTTTTTTCCTTCATAATCAATGATATTGGTCCCGCTTTGCATCTGGCTGTCTCTATTATATATATATCCTATAATATGAAATGTATTAAAAAGAGCTTGTGACTAAATCTTGTTGGATCCACTCAAACTGTCAGTAAACCTCATAACTCCACCCCCTCTATCTTGACTGAGTGAACTGAAGTTCCACAGCAGCTGAACTAGGTCTGCAAGGGTAAATAAAGATCTTGTTGTTTGAATAAGTACAGCGTTTTCTTTACGCAAGAAACACTACGTCTATAAAGGCTCATAATTTATATATTTGAAACTGAGCGCCCATATAGCTACAACAAACACCTGGTGATGAAAATTTAATGCCGCCGTTTTAATGACAGACAAAATGCACATTTGCACACATTCACTGGTCAAAAACCCCGTAACTGCATTTGAGTTTGACACAAAGCGACTGAGTGATCCTCGTCACCTAGGTCAAATATATTTCTAAGAAATTTATGATTGCTGATATACACTTAATTTATTAACATTTAATCATATTATATGGTCGCATGGCTAATTCATGTTTACGCTGTTAATATGCATGTATTCTAGCTAGCTAATTTTTTATCTAGTATTCTATACTCTCCGTTCATCTTCAAATGTATTAACGTAGTAAAACATGGTTTTATTACAGTATTGTTGTAGTAACAAAAAAAAACTTTACAGAATCAAATCACTGTGAAATCTTTATATTTTATCATGCATAATGTAATACATTATATATAATGGGCAGTATTGACCTGCCAGTCTTAAGCAATTATTCTCAATGACAAATTGTGCCAGCAATGCAAATAATGACGACCCGGCTGTTTGTACTCCTTTATGTTTCATGTCTTATCTTGATCCCCTATATTTATCTCTTTCTCTTTATCTCTTTCAGTAGAATTAGCAATAAGCACTGAGACCTCCCTAGTCATGTGAATAGCTAACAACACCCCCCCCCACCCCCATCCCACATTCAGCACACAGTAGATCAACCCCAAATAGTGTGCACTCCATATCTGATGGCTCTGGAACAAACAGAGCTCAACGGCACTGTTATTTTCAACACCATGATGCACGTTGACCATTTTATAACGTATAGAGGCAAAGCCAGAGATAATAATGGGGAGAGAATTTGTGGTTATGTAAGTGTCAGAATAATGAAAAGCTGATTTGTTTTCCGACAACTGAGGATCATCAAAGACAGAATGGGTCGGTGAAAGATAAGATGGTTCAATTTATCAAAGCAAGAGAGATGTTTTTTTGATCATAGCTTGGAGCAAGAGAGGGAGAGTGAGCGATACTGAGAGTGGAGGGGCAGAGGTTGATGGGAATGGAGTTTTACACAGTCCATCTGCCGCACTGTCATGGAGATTTTAAAAGGCCAAACAGATGCCGGAGGAACCAAGAAATGTCAATTAGAGACCTCTTTTCCCCTCAGTTTTAGCTGAGAGGCTTCTAGAAAGAGACTAAACCACCATGATGTTGCAAAGTGCTTTTCCTTCTTGACAAAAACTCATAAATGGACATACTGTATGAATAAATAACCTCTTTCTAATGCAGAACATTAAAGCTTGACAGTGTTGTTATTCTACATTATTCACCAACACAAGCTGGTTTTATGATTCCACTGGAGAATGGGAAAGTCAAAGACGTTTGGTTGGAAACAACTGTAAAAGATCCAACTTGCAAAACATTCTTCTAACACAGGGGTAGCCAAGTTCGGTCCTAGAGAGCCGCAGTCCTGCAGAGTTCAGCTCCAAACCTAATCAAACACACCTGAACCAGCTAATCAATGTCTTCAGGATTACTAAGGCTATAGGCAGGTGAACTTTTTTTTCAGGGTTTGAGCTGAACTCTGCAGGACTGCGGCTCTCTAGGACTGAACTTGCCTACCCCTTTTTCTCACGAGTCTAAAAAAGGCTTGAACAAAATTATTTTAGTAGGAGGAGTCAGGTTTTTGTTCAAAATCTGTCCAAATGTCCCAGTTTTCCAATTTGAGTCATCCTAGCATACAATTTTAGAATGAACAATGTTTTGCAAGTTCCCAGCGTGCATTGCTGCTTGACATAATTATCTGGTAAGTAACTATTATTAAAAAAAAGATTATTATATACTTAATTTATTCTGCTGCTGCTGTTGTTGCTGTTAGTTAGTTGTTACATGGTTCATATTTTTACTGAATTAACATTTGTTGATCTCACTGTGTTTGAGATTTGTGTTTAAAAGTATATGTGCGTCTCATTGCAACTCTGGGATTTAATATATTTACCTATCAGGGTAATGTGTTTTTCTCTAGTTTTAATTAATTAATTTTAAAATCAAACATGATGAAAGAACAAGGTTTGTAGCTTCTTACATTGCTAAGCAATTTTTATTTGTCCTTTATTTGACAAGTATTTTTAAGTTCTTTATATGAATAAAAGTTTTCAATAGATTAATTTGCATTGACTGTAATAGCTTGCCTTATTTTTTTAGTTAGGTCTGTTTAGATGTTTATGCTTTATTTAAGTCAGGTCAACTTTTTGTTTGTGTGTTGAGATCACAGTGGGTCTGAGTCTGCACTAGAGGAATTTAACTTGTTCTTTTACCTTCTTGTAGAACATGAACTTTTGTAGTTTGTGGTCATCGATTCCCTGTGCACACTGGCCTTCCTGCTGGGTTGAACTAGTTGAGCATTGTTCCTTTCTTTCTTTCTTGCTTTCTTTCTTGTTTGCTTGCTTGTGTGCCCTGTCTCTTCTTCTGCCTCCTGTTATCCCTGGAGAATGACCACATCTCACCTGGTCATACTCTGCACTCATTTAGAATACAAATTCCACCATTCACTCACTTTGAACCTTGTGCTTCATTATTCTGTCATGCAATTTTAAACGTGTTTTGGCTAGTCATTGACATTGGCAGATAGAAATGCATATTCTTTCTTAACAGATGATCAGTAATGATTAGGCTATGTCTCGTCAATGATTGTGAATTTTTTCTTTTCTTTTTTTGAGTTGGACCACAAATTGCTAGGATTTTTTGAGCTGATGTCTACTCTAGAAAATTGTAAGATAATTTTGGTATTGTTTAATAATTTTAGAAGAATCAGAATCAGAATGAGTTTTTATTGCCAGGTATGTTTACACATACGAGGAATTTGTTTTCATGACAGAAGCTCCACAGTGTAACAGAATGACAGTGACAGAACAAAAACACAGATAATAAAAAATAGAAAAATAGAACAAGTAAATAAGGAATAAAAATATACAAATCGACAATTGTATGTACAGGTATATAACAATAGACAGTTGTATGTACAGGTATATTATGTGCAAATTGAAATGTAGACTGAGTGTGTGTGTGTTAGATAAATAAGTGTATGAGTGTATAGTGTTGTGTGTTCCACAGTTATTGTCAAGTGTTCATGAGATGGATGGCCTGAGGGAAGAAACTGTTCCTGTGTCTGGTCGTTCTGGTGCTCAGTGCTCTGTAGCGTCGACCAGATGGCAACAGTTCAAAGAGGGAGTGTGCTGGATGTGAGGGGTCCAGAGTGATTCTGCCAGCCCTTTTGCTCACTCTGGATGAATACAGTTCTTGGAGAGTAGGGAGGGTTGTACCAATGATTCGCTCAGCAGTCCGGACTACCCTCTGAAGTCTTCTGAGGTCAGATTTGGTAGCTGAGCTGAACCAGACAGTTATTGAAGTGCAGAGGACAGATTCAATAATGGCGGAGTAGAACTGTTTAAGCAGCTTCTGTGGCAGGTTGAATTTCCTCAGTTTGGCGAAGGAAGTACAACCTCTGCTGGGCCTTTTTCACAATGGAGTCTATGTGAGTGTCCCACTTCAGGTCCTGAGAGATTGTGGTGCCCAGGAACCTGAATGACTCCACTGCAGTCACAGTGCTGTCCATGATGGTGAGTGGGGGGAGTGCAGAGGGGTTTCTCCTGAAGTCCACGGTCATCTCCACAGTTTTTAGCGTGTTGAGCGCCAGGTTGTTGAGACTGCACCAGACAGCCAGCTTTAAGTCACTACATAATTCCCATACTACCGTTTGTGTTATGGTAGTGGAAAATAGTAATAATGCAAAAGGGGGACGTGTGTCCAAAAATGTGTCTGTTAGTGTAAATGTTGTTTATTTCATTGTTGGTGTTATAGAATGGCTGAGTTGTTGTGAAGTGAGAGGCATTAATCATCTTTAGCCTCACTGATGAGATGTTTTGCTCTTTGTTTAAAGCTCTATCTATCTACCAGAACAGTTTTACATTCTGTGAAATGAAGCACTGCAACCAGCTACTGTTCAACCTCTGTTGTGACACTTGCTGCCTGTTTAAATTTCTTTCTGTTAATGTTTGCTTCACTTTGATCTCCCTCTAATCAATCCCAAAACAGCAATTACCACAGTGAGGACAGCTGTTTTGTACTGATGAGTTGAAAAAGTTGTCTACTATTGTTTCTGCCTGCTGGACTTGACAGATTTTAGATCAATCTCGCAGCATGCAGACATCCAATTCAAGGTATCAGAATGTGTCTGACTGCTGACCTTGGAAATTACATAAACTTCTTCTGTACTAAGTACCTGGCTGTGCATATGCTGCATTTACTGCACTGAATCATTTGAGGGAATCAAAGCAGTGAAGCACAACGATTTTTGTGAGATGACAGTTTGTTTGCGCGGATCCACAGTAGCCCTGTTTTTTATTGAAATTGAATTGAAACGAGTTTAAGGCATGACGCTACCAGAGAGAGCAAGAGCAATTGCAAATGGTGGACAACGGTAATTCTCCATGAATATTGAAGATGACAGCAAATGTATCTGCCCTTTTATTTACCTTATTTTAGGGCAACCCAGTCAGTTCCATGTTCCTGTGCAAAACCTTTTTAACCCAGTACTTCACAAAAGCTCCCAGGTGCCTGCCTGAATGAATAGCACTTTCTCTGTATTGAATGTTTGGTTCAAATTTCTTTACAGTAAAAAGCTGAATGCTTTCATGTATTGCATTTTCTAACTGGTGCATTTCACTGTTAAACGCTTTTGCTGTTTGGGGGTGTTATCCAGTCGTGGGCCTGTCAGATTGCTTTCAAAAGCTTAACAAAAAGGTGAAGAAGAGCTTTCCTGAATTTATAGTGACTGACAGTACTGTTAATACTAAACAGTTGTAGCAGAGCTGTGTAGTCTTGTGTTATAGGCAGTGTGAATATACATGAAGTAAGAGACAGAGAGTCTGTATTAGGCAGTGATTAGGTAGTTTTGCAGTGGATTAGAAGTGCTTTTAATGGCGTGTGCGTCTTTTATTTGCTTGTCTACACACAGTTAATGAAACAATAAACAAGCAAATTAAAATGTTGGCATCCTAGGTGACTCAAATATGCTCTGTGATCCTCGCATCTCTTCTTTTAAAGAATGATGAGAGTTGGAAATAAATAAGTCTCTCTTGTTTTCAGACTTCACAGTAAATAAGTACCTGTGTTATAAACTCCCGTTGGGCAGGTTTGTGACAATTTTCGTTATCATCAGCTGAAAATGAACATACTGTATGCAGTAAACCTTCTGTGCAAACAGAGATAACGTTTATATTTATCTCACCTACCTTTGCTGCCTTCAAACTTTTCAAGTGAGATATTTTCGTGCCTCCCTGGAGGCATACGTTCTACTCTTGACCTTTTCCTTTCTGAATGGGTCATGATATTTGAAAAGTCCTCTGCCCTTCCTTCTACACAATATGAGTCCTACATCCAGATTTACAGAGAATGAGTAATGCTCCAGTTACTAATGTAACTGTGTTACAGTTTACTGTTTACTGTGATACTGAAGTCTGATTCGTTCATGTTCGTGAAGCTGCACGAACCAATGGCACTTCAACTCACCAAAAGGGGAGGAGCCGATCTCTATATGTAAGTCGGCTCTGAGCACCATTTCATCAGAATCTTTCGACTGAAGCGACAGTCATCGGTTTGCGTGCAGTTTTATAGCATGGCAGCCTGCGGAACGCTTGTTCCCTTATCTCAGGGTATCGAGGTTATGTTAGTAACCCGAGCATCCCTTTCAAACGGTCTCTCCTGTTGCGTTAACACGCTTATGGGGAACACATCCATTGCCGTGCTATAAGCAAGTGCGGAACGAAGTCACTCTTCAAGCCCAAAAAAATAGAGCAAGGGAAATTTTTTTTATAAATGATTTAATTAATGAATGCAAATTAATAGTAAAAGATTTGGAAAAGAAAAAAAGAAAAAAAATAGCTATGATAACAGTAATGGCAACAATGGAAGTGTAGAAAAAAATAGTACATATAATAACTTAATGTAAATTAAATGTAAATAAGGATAGAGAATAAAAGCTTAAATGATAGGATTCAAATAGGTATACACATTGAAAGAGAGAAGAAAAACAAAAATGCTACAAATTTTGATAATAAAAGTGATCCACATAAGCTACCAGGATAAAAAAAACTACATAAGTTATATAAAAGGATACAAAATGTTCCTCATAAGTGTAACGGGGCTGACGAGACAAGAGGCGTGCGGATCCATGTGCAAGCTTTATTTAAAGAGAATTGTCAACACCGGTCAGGGTCGATCAACCATCAAACCGTATGGCACAAGCCAAGACAAAGAATATTCGCTTGTGCTAGCATGGTCTAAGTTCAGCAAACAGTATCCAGAGGGCTTGACAAGAGGGGTAATCCAGTAAACACAGGCAGAAGGTCAGGAAACAGACATCAAGAACGGAACGAACATACCAGACAACTAAACAATGGAAAAGGATGGCTCATAATGTAGCATCGCTTGAGGAGAGATAAATGCTAAACAAAACTAGAGACTAAACAGAAACACGGAATTGCTCGGCAAAGTAGCTAACACTTGGGAAGTGCTAAACGCAGAACAATACTCGGCAGTGAGAGAGAGGAAGTCCATGGCTTATGTAGCATGTCTGATTGGATTCAGCTGTGTGTGTGTAATCAGTGCAATGGTTGATGGGAAATGCAGTCCAGGGTGATGTGTAACAGTCTGTGTGGTGTGAGAGTCAATGTAATGGGAGAGCGACCTCTGGTGGCAATCAGCCGGAAGGCCACGGACCAGATTCGTGACAATAAGTTTCTTTCTTTGCTACTGTCAGTGAAATTAATAAAAATGGTTTAAAATGATTAGAAATATGTAGTGTAGGTATGTCTCCCAGTAAAGCTATTTTGAGACAAACTGGGATGCTGAGCCCAAGGATATCTGACAGCCTGCTCATGACCTCAGACCAAATTGAATGAAATTGAATGAACCTGTGGACACCGCCAGAGTGCATGAAAATAATCATCAGTGGAGGCTGGACAATTGTTATTTTTAATATATCCTATGCACTGCAATTTGTATGTTGTGATATGAGTTCTATGAATGATCTTATATTGAATCATTGAATTTTGGTATTGCAGGAAATTGAATAAATGTTATTGCAAACGTCTTGCCAGTTGATAATTTGATCTGTACCTGTCATACGTTTACATGCACCCAGGGCTCGCAAAATTTCAAAATCGCTGGTAGACCTTCGGGCAGACATTGAGCAGCATTAACTACACAGAGCCGTTGTTCACTGACGAGCTGCGCAAAAAATCGCGCGAATACGACGTGGTTTTTGACGAGCTCATCAGTGAACAACGGCTCTGTGTAGTTAATGCTGCTCAATGTGAAAGCCCGCAGGTGATGGCGATTTACCCGGCTTTCTGACAAGATGCGCATTAAATATCGCATGCGATTTATCGTGCAGCCCTAGTTGCACTCCTACTCTTTTGTCTTGTTATTTGAAGAAAAAAAGCAATCACTGAAGTTTTTAATCATGCTGATTTGTCCGCAGTGAAGTTCAGCCGATGTTTTTTTTAAATTTTTTTTTTATTCGGGCTATTTAAATTCATTTCGGCTACCAAATCTGAGATCAGATTTTACACTGATTATCAGAACCAGGCTTTACTGATAGATCGCGTTAAATATCGCATGCGATTTATCTTGCAGCCCTAGGTGCAACCGATCACAAAACCCACGGCTCGGATCATATTGCATTATCATATCAGATTTTGAGTAACAGATCGGATCATTTTGCAGATGACAAAAAAAATATGGTTCTTTATTATTTAAATAACCAAATACTTATTTGATACCACAGCAAAACTAGTAGCATATAGGGATGTAACGATTTACTCAACTCGCGATGCAATGCGATACGATTCACGATACTGATTTCACAATACAATTTTCTCACAATTTTTATTTTTAACAAATGAGATTTAAGACAAATTATAAATGAAAAGGTGTCCTTTTATTATTTCTCCAACAAAATGCTTCACATTTCTTTGTGAAATTAAAATGTCAAATAATAAAACTAACTTTAATTTTTTTAACAGATCCCAAATCAAATAATTAAATAATACAAATAAAATAAATCTCTTCATATAAACAAACTAAGGCTTTTGCTGTGCTTTTTCCATTTAAAATCAGAGGAAACCACTGCATTTTAATAATGATCCAAACAAAGATGCTAAATACAGGGGTGCATCTCAATAAATTAGAATGTCGGGGAAAAGTTCAACTCAAATTGTGAAACTCGTGTATTAAATAAATTCAATGCACACAGACTGAAGTAGTTTAAGTTTTTGGTTCTTTTAATTGTGATGATTTTGGCTCACATTTAACAAAAACCCTAAATACAGTATTTAGAATTTCCTAGCCAGTCGTCTAGGAAATTCATAAAGCAGATTCCCATCTGTCTCAGAGGGGGAAGAGCCTCGTCTATGCACTTCGTAAAGTAAGATATGAAAGTAAGCATCTTTCAGATCCACTGATAAAAAAACATTCCCTAAGGCTATTTGCACAAGGATCTGCTTCTAAATTAACATCTTGAACGAACGATTCATAAGCACATGGTTTTTCTTAGGAATGAGGAGTAGCGGCTGTAAAGCCTGGCTCGCTGTTCGCTAGAGGAACTGTCTCTGCGGGCCCTTTTGCAAGTAGAGTTTGCATTTCAGACCGGAGAATGTGAGCATTGTTGTCCTGTACCGAAGTTTGAATAATGCCTCTGAAGCGAGGTGACCTGTGAGCGAACTGGAGTGAGTAACCTCTGTCTGCTTAAGCAGGGAATGGCGCATGACCTGCGAGTGATCTTTGTCACTGAAGGAGAAAAATTCTGACGAAATGGTGCTCACAGCAGAGTTGAAGCGCCATTGGTTTGTGCAGCTACACGAACGTGAACAAATCAGGCTTCAGTATCAGAGTAAAAAGGAGTTTCCCCATAAGTATGTCAACGCAATGGGAGAGACTGCTTGAAAGGGAACATATAAAGCAGTGAGGGCTTGACAAAAGAGCTGAGGTACAGAAATGAAACCGAGAGGAAAGAATGAAAAGCACGAGCTTGATTTATCACAAGAGGCGGAATGTTTTAAGTTTTGCTCTTTTATGGCAAGTTTAGTGCTCTGATGTCCCTAAAGATCTTTATGTAAGATATTTAGTATCATCAGTGTGTTTTAGCGATAAGCTAATCTGACAGAGGGAAGGCTGAGACGTATGTTCCAAAGTTTTCTCATGTTAAAGAGTGAAAATGGTCTTTTCTTGACATTTTTTTCAATGGTGTACTTCAGACCTACTTTTTACTGTTTAATGGTGTTTCTAGGTCTGAAGTCTTCAGGGGGTAGTGCACATATTGCAAAGCTTTTACGGGCTGTTCCAAAACTGTCCACAGACCCCTGTGGTGTAGGACACTGAAACTGTGACAGATAAACATTGTGTTTAATTATTAATCCTCGTAAAACTGAATTATAATGTTTTTTTATGGTATTTCTTTTCACTTTAACCTGAAAAGTCACCTATAAAATTCAAAGTGTTTTATGATTGCAGTATGTAAAGTATTATGGGATACCTGTACAGTTGTGCTATATTAACAGCTGGTTTGTTTGTAGATTCCATTAATTTGCAGTTGTGATGTTTTACATCCAAAAACTGTCACAGTCTTCAGCGGGTGTGCCCAGGAGGGCCACCAGATGACTGTGTTCTGGGAGCACATGGCTTGTGTTGTGTTTGTCTGTTGCCATGTGCTCTCTCCTGTCTATTGTCTGGCCCCTCCCATCTTGTTACCTTGTTATTGTTTAAGTTGCTCCACCTGTGTCTCCCTCGTTAGCCTCCTCGTTTGGTTCCTATTTATTCTCCTTGTGTCTGTCATCCTGTGCTGATCTGTCATTTCTCATTGTGTGTGTTATATGTCTGCATGGAGTGCCGTTTTGAGCCTGCCTGTCTGTTTTTCCCCCTCGGGGTGGTTTGAGTTTGTTTTTTGTTTCATTTTTATTATTAAAATAAATAACCATTTATCCTGCAATTGAGTCCTCGCTTCATCTCCCCGCACGCACCGTGACAGAACGGATCAGCCAATATGGGGACTCAGCGGAGAATGGGCTCACACTGCCTACCGGTCTCTACTCTCGCCAGCCCCCTCTACCAGCGCATGCTCTAGCTGGAGACCCTGAGCTCCCTCCGCCAACGAGGGACCGAGCTGAGGGAGTTTGCCATGGAGTTCAGGAATGCGGCAGAGGGGCTGGGCTATAATGACTCTGCGCTGAAGGACTTATTAAATTATGCCCTTGATGAGCCCATTAGCCCCTGGAGAATGCTAGGGTGCAAGCATGTATCCTTTGAGAGGTTTGTGGAGTTCGTGACACGTTCCTTCAGCTAAAGGGGCTGCAGCGCTCCCGGTGGTGGCCGACAAGGTTGCAGTGCCCCCGGTGGTGGCCGAAGAGGTTGCAGCGCCCCCGGTGGTGGCCGAAGAGGTTGCAGCGCCCCCAGAGGCGGCCGATGAAGCTGCAGCGCTCCCGGTGGTGGCCGAAGGGGTTGCAGCGCCCCCAGAGGCGGCAGACGAAGCTGCAGTGCCACCCTCTCGGAAACGGAGGAGGAGGAAGAAGGCTTCTTCCATCCTTCAAGGCCGGGAGGCCTCCCTAGAGCCTGGCGCCCTGTCGGCGCCGCCCAAGCTTCACGCCCTGTCGGCTCCGCCCAAGCTTCCCGCCCTGTCGGCTCTGCCCAAGCTCAAGCTTCACGCCCTGCCGGCCCCACCCTGGCCTCCTACCCTGCCGGCCCCGCCCTGGCAACCTGGTTTACCTCTATCCCCAGGGCCTCTTCCACTACATGGGCCTGGCCCACCATCCCTCTCCCTGATCCACCTCCGTTCCGCCTCCCTCCGGGATTTCTCTTGGTGGAGCGTCTGGAATCCGCTCCTTAGAGAGGGGGTTCTGTCACAGTCTTTAGCTGGTGTGCCCAGGATGGCCACCAGATGACACTGTTTTTTGTGAGCACATGGCTTGTGTTGTGTTTGTCTGTTGCCATGTGCTCTCTCCTGTCTATTGTCTGGCCCCTCCCATCTTGTTACCTCGTTATTGTTTAAGTTGCTCCACCTGTGTCTCCCTCGTTAGCCTCCTCGTTTGGTTCCTATTTATTCTCCTTGTGTCTGTCATCCTGTGCTGATCCGTCATTTCTCATTGTGTGTGTTATATGTCTGCATGGAGTGCCGTTTTGAGCCTGCCTGTCTGTTTTTCCCCCTCGGGGTGGTTTGAGTTTGTTTTTTGTTTCATTTTTATTAAAATAAATAACCATTTCTCCTGCAATTGAGTCCTTGCTTCATCTACCCGCACGCACCGTGACAAAAACGAGACAGACTGAGAGCAGAATAAGCACAGAGGACGGGCCACATCTGTAGTCAAATCTCTGGGATATCATCATTTTTTTGAAAATGTAATATCACAAATGAGATCTTTTCGATTATTTTAGTTATTTTTCCTATTTTTATTAGTACTTTTGTCTCGTTTATCTCAGATTTCTCAGAAGTCTCACATGTGTCTCTTCTAGATACCATGTCTGTGATCAATAGCAAGATATTTAAATATGAACATTTCTTATTACATTCTTACAAAGATAAAAAATTTTCTGAGCTATCTTATCCACATTTTGTATTAATTTTATAGCTCTATAGTCTGGAAGTACTATGGAAGTACTCGACTTGAAATCTGCCATCTTTGCTCATGAGACCACAGAGCTATATCTGAGCCATAAATTCCACGTGACTAATTTGCCCTTCAAGTCAAGTAAAATATTGTAAGTTCAGAACACATGAATGATCAAACAAAACCATATTGGATAACTATTTAAACATTGCAGAAAAAGTTATCTTTAATGTAGATGATATCAATTATCTATAATCTATATATAGTATCAGTGAGCAGTTATCAACTCTGTAGTGAATTATAATGATTGTGTTTTGAGTTTTTCAAAAGATGTGATGTACAAAACACCTGAAGTAAAGTTACATACTCATCATTCATGGTTTACTTCATGTTTCACAAACACGTTTGATACCATGTGAAAATAAATAATAGAAATTAATAATTTTGAATCATTTTGCATTCAGTTGTAGTTATTTTTGGGTGTATTGTTCACAATAAACAATATTCCTTTGTTTTGTTTAGGCTACTTTTGTGTTATCTTTTGACTTGAATGTGTGACATGACCTGTACCTATGAGTTGGGTATTATTGCTACAAGTTTCCCTGATGCACCTGAAGGCAGCATAATAACTCTGGAGCTACAGGTAAAAATGACATCACAACAATACTGATTGGCTGATGGGGCACTAAACATAGTCCCTTCAATAGTGACTGTGAATAAAAGGTGGCAGACTGGAAAAATATAAATACAATTGTGTGTCATCTTTGTGTATAATATATACTTAGGAGTACACATTTTGATTCATCAGAATACACAGTATATTGTGAATGGATTTCAATGAAGAAAGATACCTTTTAGCACTATAATGGTGTCGTTACAGCATCTACCAACAGAGGCAAACAGGGTTATGCTAACTAGCCAAACCTTGACCCTTTTGGTTATAACCTTTCCACCATTTTCATTTTAAAATTCTTTTATTGTCAGCTTTTAGTGTTTGTGACTGTGGTGGCAGATTTGCATTGCTTAGAATGAATAAGCCGACCCGTCCATGTTAAAGGCTGTGAGGCCATTGTTTAGTCATCGCCGACTGTGTCACCACTCATTATATCCAGGTCAGCACAGGTCTCATTTGGCGTCTGGTCGGGAAGGAGCGTGGAATATGATTGCTACACGTTCTTATCGGAAGAGGAGGGCTACGTCTGCTGAGGCTCAGCACAGAAATGTCAGGTGTGTCCTTTGCCTCTGTGATGAAGAGACACTGGCTTATGGTTTATTCACTAAAGCTCTGTCAGATGCCCTCATTTTCACTCTCACTCTCTTTCCTATCTGCCTACATCTCCATGTTTTTTTGTTTCTTGAGTGTTACTTTCTTGCTGAAGCTTCACTCTAAAAAAAGATGGTTCTTTAAAGGTTCTTTACATGTAGTAACAGTTCTATTTAGATCCATAGCATCCTGAAGAACCCTTTTATGCTGAAATGGTTCTTTGTGTTAAGAGTTTAGGGTTCTTTTTCCCCGTCCTTTTTGTTTTTTAAATCTGTAACCGTTAAAACTCCTCATTACTGATTTTCTGGAGCTCAGTGATCCAACTACAGACTGTCAACACACTCTCAACAGGTAAATGATTTCATTCTTTAATTTAAATACAAATTTAACTTTAAAATTGTAACTGGGTTCCAAACAAACATGTTCTTTTCTCTTTTTAGTTTTTTGGTCATATGTAAGTGTGAGCAGCTCTGTTAAGCTGAGGATCCTTCTCCACTAAGTAAGTAACAGAGACACTGAATTTATAATACATATTGTTAGAATTTTTTTATTAATTTTAACACTAGAACTCTCTATTCTATTTCTATTCTATCTGCTTGTTTTCTCTTGAATTATTATAAAAAATAATAATAATTGACCCTCTAACACTAGCTCTGTCTATTATATCTACTTTTTATTCTGTTTATCTATTATAAAATATGAATAAATAAAACCTTGCTATGTGTACCACGTTAGACTAATCGGGACTTGTCACAACACATATATTGTCGCTTTTTTGTCATGTTGATTGCTTCTATTACCCTCATTAAGTCACTTTGGATAGAAGTGTCTGCTAAATAATTAAATGTAAATTTAATATAATTAACGTTTATGCATAAACCGACCTATTCCCAAAAAATATTAAAGCTATCCCATGATTTTATCTGTCACGGAAGCCAGGAGGAACAAGGTAAGTTCCATGTGCAGTTATTAGAAATTAACGAACAAACAGAACAAAAACGTGCCACAGATAATCAAAACCTGACCCACAGATAACCAAACTGGGAAGACAATACACTCCAGACGCAAATGCCAGACAGAGAAGCATGAATATAGCTGGTTAATGTGAACAGGTGTTTACCGCTTGACAGGATTAGTGAGCGGGACTATGGGAATGGAGTTTTAACACAACAACGAAAACAGAGAGCGCCCTCAAGTGACGCATTCCAGTCACCACAACAAACACTGTGCATTACCCCCCCCTCTACGTAGCGATACCATACGCTCCACCAACCACAAAGTTCATGCGGGAGGTGGAATAGAGGCGACCGGGGGAGGGATGGCGGGCCCAGGACGACCTGAAGAGGAACCAGGAACAGAGCTGACCAAGGCATGAGCACCGAACCGTCGGTGAAAGGCAACGGGACCGTCAATGACCAAGACCCCCCACGCATGACTCCCAGCATATGGACAACGGAGTCGGAGGAATGAGCCCAGGAGCTCCTGCCACACCAGAACCCAGCGGGACCAGGAAAGAGCCAGAATCCTCTCGAAATCCTCCAGTCAACTCAGATTACCTGAAACAAGAGGCAGAGAGAATTTAGTCTCAGTGGCCTCTGCGGTCTCCCGACGTAGCGGGCTCTGATTGGGCTCTGTGACTCCGTACTGACGGGACTCTGTGATCTCCGGACTGGATGACTCTGTTGAGCTCCGGGACTGGACTGGACTCGTGAGCTCCGGGCCTGAGTGGCTCTGGTATGGGCTCGGTGACTCCTGGACTGGAGTGGCTCGGTGAGCTCCGACTGATTGGTCTCGGTGAGCTCCGGACGGAGTGGGCTCCGTGAGCTCCGGGACTGGAGTGGGCTCGGTGAGCTCCGGGGCTGGAGTGGGCTCGGTGAGCTCCGGGACTGGAGTGGGCTCTGGATTGGGCTCGGTGAGCTCCGGGACTGGAGTGGGCTCTGTGAGCTCCGGGGCTGGAGCGGGCTCTGTGAGCTCCGGGAGTGGAGCGGGCTCTGTGAGCTCCGGGAGTGGAGCGGGCTCTGTGAGCTCCGGGACCGGAGCGGGCTCGGTGAGCTCCGGGACTGGAACGGGCTCGGTGAGCTCCGGGACTGAGCGGGCTCGGTGGGCTCCGGGACTGGAGCGGGCTCTGTGCGCTCCGGGACTGGAGCGGGCTCCGTGATCTCCGGGACTGGAGCGTGCTCTGTGAGCTCCTGGACTGGAGCGGGCTCTGTGAGCTCTAGGTGCTCCGGGACTGGAGCGGGCTCTGTGAGCTCCAGGACTGGAGCGGGCTCTGTGAGCTCCGGGTGCTCCTGGACTGGAGCGGCCTCTGTGAGCTCCGGGACTGGAGTGGGCTCTGGATTGGGCTCTGTGAGCTCCCGGACTGGAGCGGGCTCTGTCGCTCCGGACTGCGCGGGCTCTTGAGCTCCCGGACTGCTGCGGCTCTGTGAGCCTAGGTGCTCCCGGACTGGACTTCTCTGTGAAGCTCTATGTGCTCCGGACTGTAGCGGCTCTGTGAGCTCCGGGACTGAGCGGGCTCTGTGAGCTCGTGATGGGCGGGCTCTGTGAGCTCCGGGACTGGAGTGGGCTCTGTGGGTTCCCGGACTGGAGCGGGCTCTGTGAGATCCGGGACTGGAGCGGGCTCTGTGAGATCCGGGACTGGAGCGGGCTCGGCGAGCTCCGGGACTGGAGCCGGCTCGGTGGGCTCCGGGACTGGAGCGGGCTCTGTGATCTCCCGGACTGGAGCGGGCTCTGTGAGCTCCCGGACTGGAGCGGGCTCTGTGGGCTCCCGGACTGGAGCGAGCTCTGGAGCGGGCTCTGTGAGCTCATGTGCTCCGGGACTGGAAGCGTGCTCGTGAGATCCGGACTGGAGTTCGGTCTCTTGAGCTCCCGGACTGGATGCGGGCTCTGTGAAGCTCATGGCTCACCGCACTGAGCGGGCTCTGTGAGCTCTAGTTGCTCCGTTACTGGAGGCGGGCTCTGTGCTCTCTAGTGCTCCGGACGGGAGCGGGCTCTGTGAGATCCGGGACTGGAGCGGGCTCTGTGAGCTCCCGGACTCTGGAGCGGACTCTGTGAGCACCCGGACTCTGTGAGCACCCGGACTCTGTGAGCTCCCGGAATGGAGTGGGCTCTGTGTGCTCCCGGACTGGAGCGGGCTCTGTGAGCTCTAGGTGCTCCGGGACTGGAGCGGGCTCTGCGAAATCCGGGACTGGAGCGGGCTCCGAGAGATCCGGGACTGGAGCGGGCTCCGTGAGCTCCCGGACTGGAGCGGGCTCTGTGAGCTCCCGGACTGGACTGGGGCGGGCTCTGTGAGCTCCGGGACTGGAGCGGGCTCTGTGCGCTCCGGGACTGGAGCGGGCTCGGTGGGCTCCGGGACTGGACTGGGCTCTGTGGGCTCCGGGACTGGAGTGGGCTCTGTGAGATCCGGGACTGGAGCGGGCTCTGTGTGAGCTCCGGGACTGGAGCGGGCTCTGTGAGCTCCGGGACTGGAGCGGGCTCTGTGCGCTCCCGGACTGAGCGGGCTCTGTGAGTCCAGTTGCTCCGGATTGGAGCGGGCTCTGGAGTGGGCTCTGTGGGCTCCGGGACTGGAGCGGGCTCTGGAGCGGGCTCTGGAGCGGGCTCTGGGAGCTCCCGTACTGGAGCGGGCTCTGGTGAGGCTCTAGGTGCTCCCGGACTGGAGCGGGCTCTGTGATCTCCCGGACTGGAGCGGGCTCTGTGAGCTCTAGGTGCTCCGGGACTGGAGCGGGCTCTGCGAAATCCGGGACTGGAGCGGACTCTGATCTCTAGTTGCTCCCGGACTGGAGCGTTGTCTGTTAGATCCGGACTGGAGGCGGGCTCTGTGAATCCGTGAACTGGAGCGGCTCTGTGAGATCCGGGACGGAGCGTGCTCTGTGAATCCGGTACTGGAGCCCGGTGCCTTGTAGATCGGGACTGTAGCGGCTCTGTGAGCTCTAGGTGCTCCGTGACTGGAGCGGCTCTGTGAGCGCTAGGTGCTCCGGACTGGAGCGGGCTCTGTGGATCCGGGACTGGAGCGGCCCTGTGGCTCCGGGACTGGAGCGGCTCTGTGCGCTCCGGGACTGTAGCGGGCTCTGTTAGCCCGGCTGAGCGGGCTCTGTGCGCCGGGACTGGAGCGGGCTCTGACATGAAGATCCTGTCCATGGAGTGTAGCTTCCTGTGAGATCCGGGACTGGAGCGGGCTCTGTGGGCTCCGGGACTGGAGTGGGCTCTGTGAGATCCGGGACTGGAGCGGACTCTGGACTGAGCTCGGTGAGCTCCGGGACTGGAGCGGGCTCGTGGATCCGGGACTGAGTGGGCTCTGTGAGCTCGAGTGCTCCGGGACTGGAGGGGCTCTGTGAGATCCGGACTGGAGCGGGCTCTGTTGATCTTCTTAGTGCTCCGGACTGGAGCGGGCGCTGTGATATCCGGGACTGAGCTGGGGAGGGGGGGGCCCGCCTCGTGCGATCCGTGACTGGAGCGGGCTCTGTGAGGCTCTAGGTGCGCCGGGACTGGAGCGGGCTCGTGAATCCTGACTGGAGCGGGCCTGTGAGCTCTAGGTGCTCCGGGCCTTGAGCGGGCTCCGTGAGTTCCGGGACTGGAGCGGGCTCCGTGAATTCCGGGACTGGAGCGGGCTCTGTGAGATCCGGGACTGGAGCGGGCTCTGGATTGGGCTCTGTGAGCTCCGGGACTGGAGCTGGCTCTGTGAGCGCTAGGTGCTCCGGGACTGGACGGGCTCTGTTAGCTCTAGGTTTCTCCGGACTGGAGCGGGCTCTGTGAGCTCTAGGTGCTCCCGGACTGGAGCGGGCTCTGTGAAATCCGGAATTGGAGCGGGCTCCGTGGCTCTAGGTGCTCCGGACGGGATCGGGCTCCTGTGAGCTCCCGGGCTCTGGAGCGGGCTCTGGAGCGGGCTCTGTGAGCTCCGGGACTGGAGTGGGCTCTGTGAGCTCCGGGTCTGGAGTGGGCTCTGTGAGCTCCGGGTCTGGAGTGGGCTCTGTGAGCTCCGGGATTGGACTGGGCTCGGTGAGCTCCGGGACTTGAGCGGGCTCTGTGAGCTCCGGGACTGGAGCGGGCTCGGTGAGCTCCGGGACTGGATTGGGCTCTGTGAGCTCCGGGACTGGAGCTGGCTCTGTGAGCTCCGGGACTGGAGCTGGCTCTGTGAGCTCCGGGACTGGAGCTGGCTCTGTGAGCTCCGGGACTGGAGCTGGCTCTGTGAGCTCCGGGACTGGAGCTGGCTCTGTGAGCTCCGGGACTGGAGCTGGCTCTGTGAGCTCCGGGACTGGAGCGGGCTCTGTGTGAGCTCCGGGACTGGAGCGGGCTCTGTGAAGTCCGGGACTGGAGCGGGCTCTGTGAGATCCGGGACTGGAGCGGGTTCTGTGAGCTCCGGGACTGGAGCGGGCTCTGTGGACTCCGGGACTGGAGCGGGCTCTGTGAGCTCCGGGACTGGAGCGGGCTCTGGAGTGGGCTCTGTGGGCTCCGGGACTGGAGTGGGCTCGGTGAGCTCCGGGACTGGAACGGGCTCTGTGAGCTCCTGGACTGGAGTGGGCTCGTGAGCTCCGGGTCTGGACTGGGCTCGGTGAGCTCCGGGATTGGACTGGAGCGGGCTCGGTGAGCTCCGGGACTGGAGCGGGCTCTGTGAGCTCCGGGACTGGAGCGGGCTCTGTGAGCTCCGGGACTGGAGCGGGCTCTGTGAGCTCCCGGACTGGAGCGGGCTCTGTGAGCTCTAGGGCTCGCGGGCCTGAGCGAGCTCTGTGAGCTCTAGGTTGCTCTGGGACTGGGCGGCGCTCTGTGAGCTCTATGTGCTCCGGGACTGGAGCGGCTCCTTGTGAGATCCGGGCACTGGTAGCGGGCATCTGTGAGCTCTATGTGCTCCGTGACTGGAGCGTCTTCTGTGAACTCTGTGAGCTCCGGGCCTGGAGGGGCTCTGTGAGCTCTTTGAGCTCCGGGACTGGGGGCTCTGTGAGCTCTGTGAGCCCGGGACTGGAGCGTGCTCTGGGCTCGGTGTGCTCCGGGACTGGACTGGGCTCGGTGTGCTCCGGGACTGGACTGGGCTCGGTGTGCTCCGGGACTGGACTGGGCTCGGTGGGCTCCGGGGCTGGAGCGGGCTCGGTGAGCTCCGGGACTGGAGCGGGCTCGGTGAACTCCGGGACAGGAGCGGGCTCGGTGAGCTCCGGGACCGGAGCGGGCTCCGTGAAATCCGGGACTGGACCGGGCTCCGTGAGATCCGGGACTGGACTGGACTCCGCGAGCTCCGGGGCTGGAGCGGGCTCGGTGAGCTCCGGGACTGGACTGGGCTCGGTGGGCTCCGGGGCTGGAGCGGGCTCGGTGCGCTCCGGGGCTGGAGCGGGCTCGGTGCGCTCCGGGACTGGAGCGGGCTCGGTGCGCTCCGGGACTGGAGCGGGCTCTGTGGGCTCTGTGGGCTCTGGAGCGGGTTCTGTGGGCTCCCGGACTGGAGCGGGCTCTGGCATCTCCGGGGGCACTGCAAGGGACTCAGACTGACATGAGATCACCAAGTTGCGGTAACCAAGGTAATTAATGAGGCCCCAAAAGTCAAGCATTTTAAGACCATCCATCTCCCGAGGAGGCACGGGGTTGTCTAAACAATCATTAAAATTCTTCTTTAAATCAGAGTCATAAAGTTCCATGCCTACCGCAAGGTTCCAAAAGGTCTGAGCGAAACCTCCAATCTCCATCCCCCGTTGGCGAAGATCTGCCAACATCCGGAGCCGAGCCCTGCGCTCCTTCGAAGGAGGAGGAACAATCCGATCGTCCATGATCCACAAAAAGGTAACAAAAACAAACTGCTGGAACTAGTAATGGCGTCTGGATTCTGTCACAGAAACCCAGGAGGAAACAGGGTAAGTTCCATGTGCAGTTTAATAGAAGTAAAACAGGACAAAACAGAACAAAAACGTTTGCAAAAGGTAATCCAAAACCTGACACAGACAACACCAACTAAGAAGACAATACAATACAGACGCAAATGACAGACAGAGAAGGCAAGATATATATGGCTGGGATAATCATGAACAGGTGTTACCGATCAGAACGGATTAGTGAGCAGGGGACTATGGGAAATGGAGTTTAACACACAACGTAAAACAGAAGAGCGCCCTCAAGTGACCAATCCAGGTCACCACAACAAACACTGTGACAATATCCATTTTTTCTTTTGACATGTGATGCTCACTATTCTGTCCATTTTTGCTTTTTGGCCTTCATAACATTATAGTTTTTACATAAACCAATGACCCTAAACTCAATTGGTGTTTTCAGATGCATCACATCCCACAACCTCACCATCTGCAGAGTGAAGCTGCCACTCAGTCACACCAAAATGATGGACTTAAAGGCATCATATAGGATTGTAAAGATATTTAACTGGAACTTTGTCTTCACTTTTTTATGTATTTATTCATGTTCAATGTCAAGTGTCAACTGTTCTTAAAAGCACTGACATTTTTGCTACAATTTCACATCAATAAAAAAGTACCTAATTCACACATATTATTGTTGCTGCGTTATGTTGTTGTTGATATTTTGAATATAAATCCCCCTCCCTCTGAATTTCCCCCCTGATTACTGATTTTCTGGAGTTCAGTGATCCAACTACACATACTGTCAACACACTCTCAACAGGTAAATGATTTCTTTCTTAAAATGTCTATTATTTTCAACTTTTAAACTGTGACTGGTTTCCTACCAATCATGTATTTTTCTCTTCTTTAGTTTAAGAGAACATGTAAGTGCGACCAGCTCTGTTCAGTTAAGGATACTTCTTTCTCCTCTTCACCACTAATTAAGTAACAAAAATATTTAATTTATGGTCCATATTGTTAAGATTTATTTATTTATTTATTTATTATTATTATTTTTATTATTGGGGTTTATGCATAAACATTAACATTGTGAAATGCTCACATACTACTTTTGGCCTTCATAAACAATTGTTTTTACATAAACAAATGGAAGGAGGCACATTGTAACTCTAAACTCAATTGTGCATTTCAGATGCTGTCACATCCTACAACCTCATCATCTGCAGAGAGAAACTGCCAGTCAGTCCCACCAAAATGTGACTCTGCCTGTGAAAACCCCAGCTAAGTCTTGTGTGGTGTGTGTGTGTGTGTGTTGTGTGTGTGTGTTTATAATGTAGAACATCTGGTGAAAATTTAACCTTTATATCTTTAATATTGACTGAGTAGGCCATGTCAAAGATTGAAATCATATTTTGATGCTTGTTATCTCATAATTAAATTTTGAGACTTTAGCCAGGATTTCACAGACAGGGTCACAAATCATCATAATGAGGGCTTACAGCGTCATAGAAGGATTGTGAAATACAGTAAATTCACTAGAAACTTGGTCCTTCATTTCACTGTTTTCTGTTTTCTATTTTTGTTTTACATCTGTAATTTATTATGCTCAATGTCAATTGTCCATTTATTAATGTATTCGGCTAATAACGGTTTTGTTAAATCATGTCATTTTTGTACAATTCACCTGTCTAAAATAAAATAAAATCCCTAATTGACACAAACCCTGTTGTTGTTTTTATGTAAACTCTTGATAGATATAAATAATAATATGATAGATCAGGCAGATAGGGGAAAAATCCCATAGTAATAACTAAGTTATTCAAATAATATTAATAAAACTAATATTAATTATATAAATATACTAATATTAATAAAAATAAACTATCATTAAAAAGGTTATTTATAGCACCATTAAGGTTCTATATAGCACTTTCAAAGCATGGTTCTTTATGGAACCCTATAAAAAAGGTTCTATTTAGCACCAAAAAGGTTTCTGCTATTGTTACAAGCTGAAGAACCCTTTTCTGGTACTGTTTAGAACAATTTTTCTTAAGAGTGTATATAATTATTTCAAACTGGGTTTTTAGTTTCTGGAGGCTGTGATGCATCCCTTTAAGGCAAATCATGGACGTGGCCATTTTGGTAACGCCTCCAGGTATTTTCAAGCAGCTCCTACTTACTTGAATGGTGAAATTTTCATAATAACCTTCCATAATAAAATCTGTCAACAATGATATCATGTTCTGTCTATAAACTACCGTTCAAAGTTGGTATGAATTTTCTGTATGTTTTTGAAAGAAGTCTCTTATGCTCACCAAGGCTGCATTTATTTGATCAAAAATACAATAAAAACAGTTCAATTGAAATATATTTTTAAATGTAATTTATTATTGTGATGGCAAAGCTAAATTTTCAGCAGCCATTACTCCAGTCTTCGGTGTCACGTGATACTTTAGAAATCATTCTAATATGCCGGTTTGGTGCTCAGGAAATTTCTTCTAATTATCAATGTTGAAAACAGTTGTGCTGCTTCATTTTTTTGTGGAAACCTTTTTTTTTCCCTGTATCCTTTCATGAAAAAGTTTTTAAAAAGTCCGCTAAAGTTTTTAAAAAGTCTTGGGAACTATATCCAGTCAATCAAACATTCGAATCTACTTGAATGGGGAATGACTGAAATATCCCAAATTGCTACACTTCCATAAATCGGGAATAAAATCAGACACAATTTGAAATTGTTTGATATTGTATATTGTGCTGCTTTAGCTCAAATCACAAAAAAAAAACATTTTCAGCTTGATTCAGCTATAATGCTTATGCATATTCTAGATTTAACAAACAGGTGATTGGCTCTTTTAGCTGTAAGACTTTTCATTCTTACAGTCACCATATTGAGCATTGCTTTGCTTATTTAGCTGTAAGTCGGTCTACAGCTGCCATATTTAGCGCTACTTTTTTTCTCTTTAAATATATTCTAGTAGTAAGTCTCCCCTCCTTATAATGTCTCTAGTAAGGTTAACTAGTTTAATGTTTGAGGTTTGACGAAATGACGAATCTGTGGGACATCTGAAAAGCCTGTTATTTTAGAAAATATATTCTGAACCCTCTTACTTTTTCTCAAGATACAATAATGTGACTCATCCGTTGTACATCCACACAGCACTGAGTCTCTCTCTTATTCTGTCTCTCTTACTCAATGGCTATAAACTCCCCACATACTGTCTGTTATGTAAGAGATCTGCTCAGTAGCTCTGCTAGCTGTCCGTGCACTGAGGTGTTGTTATGTAGCTGACCACATTTGGTCAAGTGCTCCATTCAGAGGCTGCAGATGAAACTCTCCACACGGTTTCACAGGTTTGGTGCTCGTATTTTTAGCCCCCTGCCTACCTTTGCTCAAAAATGTTTGTGTGAGCGGTTTTAAATTTGGACACACATGCCATTGTTCATAATTCATGCAGCAACAGAAAAAGCAACACTGAATATGTTGTTCTGCTCCAATTAAACATTAATGTTAATCTATGTAGATCCATGTAAATGACCAACATGGGTGCTTCTCTGTGAGACGGGTGAGCCAGAGGGATTTCATTCAGGGATTGCATGGCTCTGTCTGCTCATACATTTATGCTAGTGAATGCTTTTTATCTTGTTTGAGAAGCTTTATGAGGATCAGCATGTTCTGTATATGTCTCTAATTGTTTTTACTTGTAATCTTTTTAGTACTTCCTCTTTGTCTTGATCATTTGAAGTCAGTGTCAGCGAGCTTCTCCAAGGAGAATCAGTGATTATTGTTCATATTCTATCTGTAGCACTGTCTCAGGCAACCCTGCCTTTCTATACCCATCTTTCTCTTTATTCTTCCTGTCCTCTTCTGTCTGCTTTGAGGAAGCCCAAACACAGAGTTGCATGTTCAAAAGTTGGAAGTAATTCCAAGTGATTTGATCCAACCTTTCCAATTGCTTCAAATCTTAACCTAGCTCAGGTGGGGGGGGGTACATGGAGGGGGTGTGCTGACATCTGCAGTACACTGAAAAAAAAAACTCCCCACCCCTCTGAGACCTTCAGTTCCCTTTCAGTCGGTCACTCTCGACGTCCTCTGGAGGACCAAACGAAATTGGGATCTCGCTCAGAGGGACCAATCTACTTCGAGTGTAATCTAAACGAGCCAATGCACATTGGCATGCGATTATTGCATCCAGCTGCTGCTGATCACAGCGTGAGTATAAGTAGGCAGCAGGTGCAGCGCATATTCAGCTTTTCACTTCGGAGCCGAGCGATCACAACATTTTGCTCCTGACTACTCTACTAAGAGAAGAAGGCTGAAAGAGTTCAGCGCGTTCTTTGAGAGCTCTTCGTGTTGGTGGTATGGCGCTTCAGCGGTGGTGGTTCCCGTGTCGAGTGGGTTGCACACATCGGGCTGCACTACCCCCTGTTGTGTTGCAAATGATCATCTCCCCTGTGCGCCTCAGCCCGGCTAAAAGAGCTTTTTCCCCCAAAAAAAAAAAAAAAAAAAGAGGCACTTTCGGGTGCGTCTTTCTAAAGACGAATTTGCTTGGCAAACTTGACGTTACGTCTTTATAAAGACGATGTGGGTCTTGCTACAGACAACGTATCACCCGTGTGTTTCTGGATGCGGTCGTTACCTGGCGTCAGGTGATGGACATGATCTCTGCCTCACGTGTCTGGGCATGTAGCATGCTGAGGTGGCTTTTGTGGATGGCTCATGCTCCCATGGTGGGGGTATGACCATCTCGGAGTTGCGGACTGGACTCCGTTACCCGCAAGGGGGCAGAGTGCCCTTGCCACCGCCTAGATCTGGGGTTCCCTCTGGTGGCAGCCGGGGGCGTCCTTCTAGCTGTGGGCGGACTGGTCTTACGGTCACGGTGAGGAATTCCCCTCCGGGGATGCCCAAGCCCGCCGGCACTTCGAAACCAGCGGAGCTCTCAAAAAGAGCAGGCTGGACCCTCCCGGGGGGTACCACCTGTTTCTTCCGAGGCTCCCCCCGACGATCAGATGTCGATTGCAGCATCGGAGGGTGAGCCAGAGCTTTCTGGAGAGGAAGATTCGGCTGCGCTGCTCTCCTCTGGGACTGTAGCAATGCTTGGATCGGATCCAGAAATAATGGCTATGTTTTCCCGGGCCGCCGTAGGGGTAGGGGTCGAGTGAGGACTTTCACCGTGTCCCGAGCCCTCAAGGTTGCACGATTGGTTCCCGGGGCGGTCCGCGCTGGTTCTCAGCGCCCCGCCTCGGTGCCTTTCTTCCCGGAGGTGCATGAGGAGCTCAACAGGTCGTGGACGGCACCTTTTTACTGCCGGAAACTGATTTGCTGGATCCTCCTCCCTCACCACCCTCGATGGTGGGGCAGCCAGGGGGTTACAAGGGTCCCCCGGTGGAGCGGTCGGTTGCGATGCAGTTGGTCCTAATACCGCCTCCAACCGGCAGGGAGATCCGTGCCTCCTCTCCCGGGTCTGTAGTTACTCGGCTGGCCAGCGATGCCTATACGCCCGGTGGAGAAGCTGCCTCCGCCTTAAACGCTACGGCGTGATTGCAAGTGCACCAGGCCAAGGCACTGAGGGACTTGCACGAGGGTGGTCACGACCTGGAAGTTCAGAGAGAACTCCGCACCGCGGCGGACCTCGCGCCACGAGCGACGAAGGTTACGGCGCGGTCTCTGGGTCGTGCCATGTCCACTATGGTGGTCCAGGAGCGCCAATTCTGGCTGTGACTGGCTGACATGCGCGAGACGGACAAGACACGATTCTTGAACGCCCCCGTGTCCCAGGCCGGCCTGTCGGCGACACGGTGGAGAACGTGCCCAGCGGTTCTCCGCTGACCAGAGCAGACTGAGGCCATCAGGTACATCCTGCGTGCAGCTGCTGCCATCGCCGAGGGTGGCCCACCTGCCACCGCCGAAACAAGAGCAGAGCTCCTGCGGCCTCCAGCAAAGCTGTGCCGTGGAGCTGGTCGCAGGGCAGCCGCCCCGCCCGTCCAGGCCCCCGCCAAACCTGGTGGCAAGCGAGAGAGCAAGAGGCCCGGAGACGGGCGACCCAGAGGTGGAGGGACGTGCTCTTCAGGAGATGGTAAGCACACCACTCCCTCCCCCGGAGGAGGGCCGGGCGGAGAATCTTTTCCACCAATGACCTCGGTCGGTGGTACCCAAATTCTCGACAAAGAGCAATTCCTCTATTTTTTTGGGTCCCCAGAGGGGACGGGGTGTTGTGGACGATCTAGTACGTATCACACTCACCCTCCTCTCTCGCCAGTGAGCAGCAGTGGGCGGATCGGGAGGACGAACCAACGGACTACCCACGCACCCTCTGCTCAAACGCAGGTCAGTGTTACACACTCAGACCCCGCCTCGGACCGGCAAAGAGACGCCCGGGCCGGGTCCCTGCGTTCTTTCACGCTGCCCCGCTGCGGGTACGCCTGTAGTTCCGTTGATGCCACTTGCGCGGCGTCTGGGAGCCTGGCTAGAGCTACCCAGCACGTCTTGATGGCTTCTTCGAACCGTCAGGCTCAGCTTTGTGATTCAGTTCGCCCGGCGCCCTCCCATGTTCGGGGGCGTCCACTTTACGTCAGTGAAAGCAGCAGATGCCCCTGTCTTGCGTGCAGAGATCGCAGTCCTACTGGCGAAGGACGCGATAGAGCCGGTCCCTCCAGCCGATATGAGGTCGGGGTTTTACAGCCCTTACTTTATTGTACCCAAGAAAGGCGGTGGGTTGAGACCTATCTTGGACCTGCGCGTCGTGAACCGGGCCCTTCACCGGTTACCGTTCAAAATGTTGATGCAGAAATGCATTTTCGAGTGTATCCGTCCCCAAGACTGGTTTGCAGCGATCAACCTGAAGGACGCGTACTTTCATGTTTCGATCCTTCCGCTCCACAGGCCATTCCTGCGGTTTGTCGTTCGAGGGCGGGCATACCAGTACAAGGTCCTGCCCTCCGGGCTGTCCCTGTCTCCCCGTGTCTTTACAAAGGTTGCGGAGGCCCTTGTTCCCACGAGAGAGCAGTGCATTCGCATCCTCAACTACCTCTCTTATTGGCTCATACTCGCCCAGTCTCAGGATCAGTTGTGCGAGCACAGGGACTTGGTGCTTTCACACCTCAGCCTGTTGGGCCTTCAGGTCAACTGGGAAAAGAGCAAACTCGCCCGACGCAGAGGATCTCTTTTCTCGTATGGGGTTGGACTCGGTCGAACAGACAGCACGCCTCAAGCAGGAACGTGCTCAGTCGGTGTTGAACTGCTTGAATACATTCAAGAGCAGGATGGCGGTCCCACTGAAATTGTTTCAGAGGCTCCTGGGGCATATGGCGGCCACGGCGGCAGTCACGCCGCTGGGGCTACTCCATATGAGACCGCTGCAGCACTGGCTCAATGGCTGAGTCCCGAGGTTGGCGTGGCAACGCGGCACCTTCCGGGCGCAGGTGACACCGGCCTGCCGCCAAACCTTCACCCCGTGGTCAGACCTTGCCTTCCTCCGGGCAGGAGTGCCCCTGGAGCAGGTCTCCAGGCATGCTGTGGTTTGCACGGATGCCTCAACCACCGTCTGGGGGGCCCCGTACAACGGGCTTGCAGTGTCAGGGTTTGGACGGGCACCGACTGCACTGGCACATCAACTGCCTTGAGTTGCTGGCAGTGGACCTTGCCCTGAGCCGTCTCAAAGGGTGCTTATGAGGCAAGCATGTGCTGGTCCGAACGGACAACACGGCGACTTTTGCGTACATCAACCGACAAGGTGGTCTGCGCTCCCGTCGCTCATCGCAACTCGCCCGCCACCTCCTCCACTGGAGTCAGAAGCATCTGAGGTCGCTTCGTGCTGTTCACATTCCTGGGCTGCTCAACCGGGCAGCCGACGAGCTGTCCCGAGCTGCGCTCCCGGGAGAATGGCGACTCCATCCCCAGACGGTCCAGCTGATTTGGAGTTGTTTCGGAGCCGCTCAGGTAGACCTGATTGCCTCTCCAGAAACCTCTCACTGCCAGTTGTTCTTCGCCCTGACCGACGGAAAACTCGGCACGGACGCTCTGGCACACAGCTGGCCGCGGGGCCTACGCAAAAATGCGTTTCCCCCAGTGAGCCTTCTCACACACACAAGGTCAGGGAGGACGAGGAGCAGGTCCGCTTGTGGCGCCCTATTGGCCTACCCGGACCTGGTTTCCCGGAACTAATGCTCCTCGCGACAGCCCCTCCCTGGCCGATTCCTCTGAGAAAGGATTTACTGACTCAGAGACGGGGCACCCTTTGGCACCCACGTCCAGACCTCTGGAAACTTCATGTCTGGTCCCTGGATGGGACCCGGAGGTTCTAGGTGGCCTACCCCAAGGGGTGGTTGACACCATCACTTCAGCGAGAGCACCGTTTACGAGACACGCCTACGCTTTGAAGTGTAACCTGTTCTTTGAGTGGTGTTCTTCTCGCCGAGAAGACCCCCGGAGATGCCCGATCGGAGTTGTGCTGTCCTTCTTGCAGCAGGGGCTGGAGCGAAGGCTGTCTCCCTCCACCCTTAAAGTTCATGTCGCCGCGATCGCTGCTAAACCACGACCCCGTAGAAGGAGATCGTTGAGGAAGCATGACCTGGTCGTCAGATTCCTTAAGTGGGCGAGAAGGTTAAATCCTCCACGGCCCCCCTCTTTACCCTCTTGGGACCTGAGTCTGGTGTTCACGGCACTACAGCAGGCCCCGTTTGACCCTTTACAGGCAGTGGATCTGAAGTTCCTCTCAATAGACTTTGCTCCTGCTGGCATTGGCCTCTATCAAGAGGGTAGGGGACCTGCACGCATTTTCGGTCAACGATTCGTGCCTAGAGTTCGGGCCGGCTGATTCCCAGGTAACCCTGAGGCCCCGGCCCGGCTACGTGCCCAAGGTTCCCGCTACTCCCTTCAGGGATCAGGTGGTGAACCTCCAAGCGCTGCCCTCGGAGGAGGCATACCCAGCCCTAGTTTTGCTCTGTCCCGTCCGAGCATTAAGGTGGTACGTAGACCGGACACAAAGCTTTAAGACCTCAGTTCTTTGTCTGTTACGGAGGCCGGCAGGAGGGGAATGCCGTCTCCAAGCAGAGGGTGGCCCACTGGATAGTGGATGCCATCACCCTGGCTTATCAGGCACAGGGTGTGCCCTGCCCGCTCAGGTTGCGAGCTCACTCAACTAGAGGTGTTGCATCCTCCTGGGCGCTGGCTCGTGGCGCCTCGCTGACAGATATCTGTAGGGCTGCGGGCTGGGCGACCCCTAACACATTCGCTAGATTCTATAGCCTTCGTGTGGAGCCAGTATCCTCCTGTGTTCTCACCTCAAACGGGTAGAAGCACTGAGAGGCCCTGGTTTCGGGTCGGCTTGCAAAATCACTCCAGAGAGTCCATACAGTAGACCCTGTTGAGTTCCTCCGTCCCCTCGGCAGCCAGACGTGGCGGAGCGTCCGGCGCCAGGCCTTCACTCGCTGAATCCTCGAGAACCGGTAGAAGGCTGGGTTCCATATGTAAGACCTAAGTGGATCTCATATGTGTAAAGTCCACGGTATAGCCTTGAGCCCGTGTTTCCCCGGCAGACTTCTGCCATTCCAAGAGGGTTCAATCACCTCCATTCTCCATATGCACCTAAGGGATGTTCATATGTGTATTGCTTCCGAAACCTCCTTCGGGAAGGTTCGAGCTTCCGTAACGCCCCTGTTCCAAGTAGAACGGGTACGTTTTCCCAGTGTTATCCAGTCTTACTCATTGGGTAGTGCCATTGCAGCAGTAGCTGGTCCTCTTGTGAAGAAGCCCTGGCCTGCGCCAAAAAATAGGGGCGCAGGTGGCCTCCACAGGACACTGGAAGGGGCAGTAGCTGTGGCCCTTTGGTAGGATCCCAATTTCGTCGGTCCTCCGACGTGACGTCGAGAGTGACCGACTGAAAGGGAACTTCTCGGTTACATATGTGATCCTCGTTCCCTGAAGGAGGGAACGAGAAGTCATGTCCCGTCGCCACAGCTCCTGTACCACCTCTGAGCGGCCGGGTCACCGCTCGGCTCCTCAGCGAAAACCTGAATATATTTGCTGCATCTGCTGCTTACTTATACTCACGCTGTGATCAGCAGCAGCTGGATGCAATAATCGCATGCCAATGTGCATTGGCTCGTTTAGTTTACACTCGAAGTAGATTGGTCCCTCTAAGCGAGATCCCAATTTCGTCGGTCCTCCGACGTGACGTCTCCGTTCCCTCCTTCAGGGAACGAGGGTTACATACGTAACCGAGACGCTCTGTCCCAATAAAGCATATTAAATGTCAGAGATGGATGTCTGTGGACATTTCTAAAGATGAGAGCAGTTCAGGGAGGTGGTGGGACTGATTTACATGACTTGAGGCAATTCACAAGAGACCTGCACTGGAGTCAGTAAGATCTTTTATTGGACTTGTTTGGCTCTTGCAGGCCATGAACGCAGAATTATCTCTCCAGTAGGTCGAATCACTGTGCAGTCTTCAGGAGAAGAATATTACAGCTATGATACAACCCAGCTTTCATTTTAAAGCTCCAGTGTGTAATTTCTGCTCACTAATTATGCTCACTTCATAATTCTGCTCATTTCATGAGTCTTTACATTTTCATTGATTGGCCACTATGACTGAATTTTGGTGAAGTGTTTACACTTTTCAATGATATAAATATGAATGACTTACAGTATACAGTATTTGCAATTTTATTTATATTATTGTTATTTTATCATTTCAAATTATTTATTGAATCTAGTACAAGTACTATTTATTTTCAGTTTTCATTTTAATTTTTAGTTTGTTTTAGTAATTTTGTTTTTGTAATTTTTATTAGTTTTTGTTATTTTAGCTTTTTTCCAATTATGACCTATGTTAAAGCAGTTTTATCTAAATAAGTAGATTATAAACAAATACATTTTATAAAAAGAAAATCTTAAAAATCAGTATGTACAATGGATATACATTTTGAGATTTGCTACAGATTCAGTTCAACAGTGTTATTCAATTTTTATTTTTTTTCAAGATTAGCTTTAAGTAAATGTTATGACAGCAAAGGAAATCTAAAAAAAAAAGAATTACAAATCTTTAATAATAACTGATAACTGATATAGTACTACAGTATATACAGTATAGCACATCCATATAATAACTGATTTGGAGACAAGATTTAAGATTTCTATGTGCATATGAAGAAACAGAAATAACTTTGAGAGAGAGACAATTACTTATTTATTCATGTCCTCTTCACTCCTTTTTTGTTCCTTGTTTTATTGTCCTCATCTATCTGTTTTCCCTTCACACTCACAGATATTGAAAGGTTCTAAGAAGCTCTCCATGTCGGTCTGTTCTATGGGACGGATCCCAGGTGGTTACGTAACCAATCACGTGTATACATGGGTGGACCCTCAGGGCCGCAGTGTGTCCCCGCCACCAGACTTGGTGGAGCAGCATGGCTCAGGAGAAAGACACTCGGACATCCAGCAACATGGCCACACACACATTCGGCACGAGGGTGCTGAGCAGAAGGTGAGTTTAAACAAGCGTTCATGATGACAGATTGATTGGAAATTAAGCAATTTAAAATTCAGAGTGATGTTGTAAAGTGGCTTTTCCCTCTACGTGTTATGTCACTCAGTTTATTCATATTGAAAATGACAGCTCTAACGAGTGTAGAAATGATCGTAATGCCTCAGTGATTCCTCTCTGCTAACTGCAAACCAGCTCTGCAGGGTTTTTTCTTCTGTAGGTGCATTAACACACTTACACAAACACATTCATCAACTTTCCACACTGTGCCCTCTCACACCTTCATCCCATATTCTGCCTCTTCAGCTAAAAACATCCAAAGGACAGCAATTATTAATCACAACACTGTCGACAAGGTCTGAAAGGTCCAAAATAGTTGCCACTAAATGTACTAAATGCAACATCTGTCATGACTCTAGTCACTCTCAAATTTGATCTCAGTTCACAATGTATCATCAGAGGTTTTTTGGCAATGTGGTATCACATATGTGCAATACTCCCTGCATTGAGCCAGCTAAGTGAAAATAGGAGGAGAAAAATCACAACTAATCAGATTTTTATTATATTAAAAACAGCTAAATAATCATATTGTTAGAGAGACATATATTGTATGTATGGGACACATTTGTATATATTTTATGTATGTTTAATAATTGTGACAAATAATGCAACATAAGTTACTCAATTCACTCACAACTGGCAGAGGTGGCAAAAGTTAACCTTAACTGCATATAAAATCACCTGCAAAACCTATAAAGCCATAAACTCAAATACAGAGATTTTCACACATAATAACTGTCTAAACTTAAGACAATGGTTAATTCTAGGGGTGTCCCTGACTAAGGATTTTCATAGTCGAATCGGAATTTTATAATCTTGCCGATATTCGACTGATAGTCAAATCATATGTTTTGGGGGCGGGGAAAAATACATTACCAAGAGTCAAGTCAGACATTCGACAGTCATAATTACGTTAACACACAGGGAAAATGTGTAACGGACGCCTCGCAGATGCAAACGGGTAAATAATGTTTTATGTTTCGATTAAAAGATAGTTAACATTAAACGTCAGCGAAACCCTAAGAATTCACAATTTTTTTTACAATAGTGCTCTCATTATAACGTTATGTATATGACAGTAGTTATTAATGTTCTGCATTTCTGTTTTGAGCTGCTCGCTGAAGATGACCAGTTGAATGAAGCAGCAGGTTTTTAATCAATGGGATTTAACTCATCATTTATCTAATATAGAATACGTGTCGTTATTTATACAACATAACATTAATATTACAACTTATAGGCTATCTGCACAAAATGCCCCGAATGCACATGAACGTGTCTGTGCAGCTCTGAATGAACTCCTTTTGTGGATGCGTTCTTCATGCAACAACATGCAGAAACACGGCAACTAAACTCTAAAAATTCACAGCGTTTTATTATAATAGTGTTCTCATTATAATGTTATGTATATTCAATTCATTCCGTTTATTTGTATATCGCTTTTCACGATACAAATCGTTGCAAAGCAACTTTACAGCCAATTAATTTTCTACAATATTTAGTGGTAGCTTATTAGTGGTGACTGTCAGTTAAGGTATATTTGGCAGAAATGTACGGAAAAATCAATAAAAGACGTAATCAGTTTAAGACATAATCAAACAGATATTACACTATTACAGGCAATTCTATATCTGCAATTCAAACTTTTAGCAAAATTTGGTAGTTCTGTATGTGGTTGAGCACTGACAGTGATCTATATGTTTTGGATGGAGGGAGTGGAGCATGTTAGCTGCAGAGATTCTTTAGCTCTGTGCTGTTTTGGCTTGGATCTGGGGCTGCTAAAAAGAGTATTTCAGGCACGATTTGGGCCTGGTTCACCTGAAATGCTCTCTATGTCAATGTGATTGATATGACCCATTTGAACTATCATCTGAGATGAACTACCCACTACGTGTAATGCATGAGGAATGAATAAGAGTGTTTGTTTACTAAAATGTCTATACATGTACGTGTATGCTTAATAATATAGGTATTTTAGTGCTGTCTGCAGAGCTTACCTTTAATGCCATGAGACAGCTATGAATTCTGACTAGAATTACATGTATCACGTAAGTTTAACCAATCAGACAAAACTTTAAAGGCTTGTGAAATGTATATGACTCTGTAAGAGGTCAGAAAGTGGCTGCTTTATTACACTACAGATAGATGCAGAATCTACCCTCATAGTTAGTCTGACTAATGCTGAGGAGAATCATATCTGGATTCAGGGAATCTGTTAATTGTTTTAGTGCAAAACAATGCAAGACAAATGAGAACTGATGAAACATAATCACATCAAAGATCAAACCCACAGTCAAGCCCATAGAGAGGTGATAAACACAGCTTTATTTTATTAGTTGGTAATTGTTCATCAGGGTTTAGTGGTGCCGCATTTATTGGTATTTTATTCAGGTTGAACACACTAGAATCCTGATGGGTGGGTGAGTCAATTTATGGTCACTTCCTCTTCATTGCCTCAGCATTTTCCTTTTGTAATGGGGCGTCCATAACTGATGAGCGAAATGAAGTGTGCAACCACAGTCTCAACTAGGGGGGTAAATATCCCAGCCACTTATCAATAATCGACTGTGTCGTAAAGTTCTGTTTACCTGCTGCTTTGAAAGTGTGCCTGTAAAATGTGCAGCAGTGTGGCTATAAGCACCATTCACAGTTCTCAGTTTCAAAATACCAGTAAATTCTGTGACATCATTAACCAGAAATGACCTCTAAACGGCTGCACCTCCCGGTGTTGTGTTTGTCAACATGGAGGGGTAAACGCGGTCTGTGTTTCTGTTGATGTTTTCATTTTTGTGTCAAGCGTTCACATTCATGCAACTGCTTTTGTCCCAGAGACATCGTATTAGATGACTTTAGACATTTCTTTGACATTTGTAAACAGCGCAGAGTAAATGCGTCATCTGCGTCAGAATGTTATGACTGGCCCAGAGTATACGTCTTACGTCAGCACGTTCTGAACTTCCTCGCGCCCTGCCGACGCGTCCATAACCCAATGAGCACTTCAAGCTCTCGCTCTGGTGGCCCATACAGGAATTCCGCCATTCATGATGCCATTAATCGGAAACCCGAAAGAGTTGTATAGCACCAATACTCCGTAATACGACAACTCATAATGGAAACGTTTTTTGAAAATTTGGTCATGTTTAGTATGAGAATCCAACTCTTTAACAGTGTTAATAATTTAGAATGCATGAAAATAACATTAGCCCAAAGACCCCCCCCCCCCCCCCCCTCTGCAAGTAATGGAATCTGTTTTTTAGGCATTTTCTTCTGTCAAACTTAACATGTCTAGGTTATGATCTGTGATCACAAAAAGCGCTTTCGTAGAAAGAGATCTAATATTCATTAAGCGAAGCTTTATCATTTGTTTATCTGTATTATATCTGTTTTTTATTTGTTGGACATCAGTTAAATTGTTACCCTTAAATTTGTTTGGATGTTTTTTTGTATTTGCTAGTTTGGGGAACAGACACATTCTCTATAGTATGATATCTAGGTGAATGAGTCTTTATGTGCTGAGAAATAACTGATGTGTGTAACAAATGTGTGTGTTCTCTCCTCAGGTGAATATCTCACTGGATGATGGGCGATCTCTGGGTTTGATGATCCGTGGAGGTGCTGAGTATGCTCTGGGCATCTATATAACCGGAGTGGACCAAGGGTCTGCTGCAGAGTACAGCGGACTAAAGGTAAAATATCTTGAGTCAAAATTTGAGAACTTGGCAAATATTAGACTATTTGAGAGCCTACTTTAACTTTATTACAATTATTTGTGCCTCGACTCACATGCAACCCGATTGCTTGAGACAAGTCCTTATTTCTGTCTAAATTACACCGTAGTGTCTTTTATGGATGGGAGCAGTGTGCAGCGATTTGTTAATAAGGTTGCTAGAAGTCATCAGTCAATCAGTGATTCAGTCAGTCAGTGATTCATCAATGATGTCATTGAAAACAGCTCATTTACTGGGTGCAAAATTTACATGCCACCTGACACCTGACAGGAAAGCTAATCATGTTTGAAACTGCAAGTCATTGTGTTTTGACTGGAAATATTCTTCACCTGTTCTCTTAAAACAAACTAATTGTTTCAGACATGTTGACATCTGATTTTATTTTTTTGAATAGCCACAAGTGGCCAAAAGTGTTGCTGAGGTTCGGCATGACTGCATTGAGTGCGTCTAATTAAATTTGTGGTGTGAGTATATTGGTTGAGGTTCCCTCTGCCAAACGGAAAGATGTAGAAACAAAGCGGCGCTAAATCCAAAGCTGGCCTCATAAAAGATTGAGTGAGCTCTTAACATTTTGGCATCAATCCATGGACAGAAAGATGAAAGATGTTTCCTCTTTCTCCAGACAGCTGGAGAACAGGCCGGGTAGGCTTTTTGGAAAATATTACAAGCCTGTGTCTTCATCATAGCATCAGTCTGCTTTAATCTGTTGAGATGAATTGTTTGTAATAATCAACCCTTTGTGTTTGATTTTTTTTTTTATTATTTCACATGATATTACTAGTCTAGTCTTCCTCCTGCAGTCTCTTGGGTTATTCAGTGATTGGGCTTCAGCAACAACCTATGCCCCACCAGAGACAGATAAATATTTTACATCACGTTTTTGGTAATGCAGCTCTGTGCTTCTGCATGTCCACAACCATACATTTGTATTCTCATCGCTTTGTTGCATTGCAAAAATATTAACAAAAGGGTTGATTTTGCTGGTGATAAAAAGTCAGACATTTGTTATCATAATTTAGCAGGATAGTGAGACAACATGACATTGAGTTTTGTAGAATTTATTCAAGATGGTGGTGATAGAAGATCTGGTGTATCTGGACTGAAATGACTAGGATCACTCATCTGAAGACAGGAATGTGAAGATTTTGGACAGGGAGGAAAGATTATTAGGTAAAACATCTATAGATATAAACATATATAATTCAAAAATTACGTTCAGTATATGTTGATATTTCATTGTATTATAGTCCTAGTAAATGTTTTACCAGTGGCCAGTGGATTTTTGGAGAGGTTTTTCCCTGTCTGCTGTCTCTGACGTCACAGCTCAGGATAGTTGCAAATGGTTTGGACTGTGTTTTTGTGGTGCCATTAGCTGATCATGATATTTTTCTCACTGTTAGTTGCTTTTTCTCAAGAGAAGAATCTATGGACCCCCAGGAAGATTATTATTATTATTATTATTATTATTAGCAGCAGCAGTAGTAGTAGTACTGTCATCATTACGTTTTCATTCTTTCATGATCAGTGCAGTATAAAAGTAGCTAATTTTAAATTAATTTAATTGTTTTTTTTAGCATTTGTACACTGTATAAATGGCTATATATTAAATATATTGGTATTTATTTAGGAAGTTGAGGGGAGACGAGACACCTCATGTCACCCTAGAACCATGACATTTATGTTACATGTTTGCATTTGTCAGGCAGCAGACAGTGAGGTAAGAGAACATTTGGTTTGTGATTAGACACTTTAGTTTGCTGATATTATCAGCTTATGAAAAAACAAAAACCCTTGCACTTACAGTAGTTTTCTCAGAAGTTACTGGGAAATGTCCCACTTTTTTCCATTTAATAGCATATTGCAATCATTGGCCCCAAAAATCATGAGTGTTTCCCTGAGTTGGATTTGAACTTTGCTGTATTACAAGAACACATAAATCTACTGAGCTCAACAGTATTCTGTGGGACGCACAACTGTTGCCGTACTGCTCTAATGGAGAGCGGTGGTTGCAATAAGGAGATGAAAGATTGCCTACTTGCTTTTTTGAGAGAGGCTTTTTATTTTGCTCTCTTTATAATTGTTTGGGTTTTAGTGCTTCTTCAATTGGACCTCTCATCAGTGGACCTGAGGTTCCACTTAAGAACTCCTCTAAACACCAGTCTACTCTTTTTTTGTGTGTGTGTCTTAATCAAAAGATTTATTGGGCAAGTTTGTTTACCTATAAGGAATTTACGTGACTATAGTATGTGATGATCTGTATATATTTTCATGTACAAATACCAATTTTTACTGTATGAAAAAAAATATTTATCATGCTATTACAAAGAAAACATTTTGTTTTTAAAATGTAAATAATGAGATTTTATTTTGTCACTGTCCTGAAGCAAAAATTATTTTTACAAATATTATCTGGAAAATAATTACTTTTTGTTAAGTTGACAGCTCATCATTTTACTACCCACTTTTAGAGATATGTTATAGCTATTTATTTGATACAGTAAAAACAGTAATATTGTCAAATATGAAATATGAAGTGTGTGTGTGTGTAAAGTACAAAGCAGAGTTCCTCAGTGAACATTTTCCACAAAGTTTTGGATCCTCCTATCTACCTAGCTCTTTTGCTTATAGGGCTTCTGGCAAAACTCCTGGCCTTTGAACTCATTCCATAATTCCTTTTTTTCTGAACCACATTTCCCTTCAAGCAGCCGCCCTACCCTTTACCAAAAACCCTTTCTCTGTCTGCTGAACTCAGAGTCATGTAGATTAAACTTCAGCTGCACTGGAGGTAAAATTGACTGATGGCTCGGCATCTGTCCCATCTGTGTAGTTCAACACTGGGCCTAATTAATGTCCGTTCCCCTTGGAGATGAGCTGGGCTCACCTGGATCTGTGGGGGACGTCCGTCAGACACATTTATCTGTGCCTCACCACTGCTGGTGTCCGGCGCAGCTGTTGTAGACAGATGGATGTGTGAGGCACGTGCTGTGTGTTTGTATATTTAAGGAGTGGCCTGAATCCTGCCTGTGGTATAATAACTTTGTCTGAGTCTTTTATGGTTGTTTCATTTAGACCCACCTGGAGAACACAAAAAGACAGCCAGAGGATGAAATAAAGCTACAAAATGACCTAGTGAGAAGTCTCACAAGAACTTAAATGGGTCATGTCTATAGTCCAGCACAGTTATTGCTCCTTATGGTGTTTCAGTCTTCATTTGGGACAGATCCAAGCTCTCATAATAAGTCACACATGAAAATCCCATTTGTATATAGGGATTTATTTGAGTGCATAAAGGAAAATGAAGCAAGATTAAACTTGCTTTCTTTTAATGGACGCAGTTGCTTTATATACTGCATAACACATAGACCGGCCCCAAAGAGTCCAAATTGTTGCATTTTCTGTAACAATTAATTTTATCCATCTTGTCTTAAGGTAATTTTTAGTGTACGAAGTCCCCTCAATTTCACATACATTAAGTGATGTACCAGAGGTTTAGTCATACCATTTTACAATGGACACCAACATCTTAGAACCGGAAATGTCTTTTTCTTTTTTTTAAATAGTATATTTAATAATTGAGTGAATTTATGATTTATAGCAATTAAATACTTTAATTGTTATGTTTTTTTTTTTATTGATTTTAACTTAATTGTCTTAATACATTTTTCTGGCACACAGTTTATGTGTATAGTTAAGATTCCATTGCACTCTTGTCATGTTTTAGTGCTGTTAACTGTCTAGGTCCATTCTGAAAATGCATATGAACATGTAATGCATGTCTCGTTGTGTTTATTTTAATGTTTTGTCCTGTCAGCTGTTTAACAATACTGCATATGCTCTTGTACATTTGTGTGCTACATGTATAATGTTAGTGTTGATTGTCCCCAAAGGATTAATAAAGTATAAAGTCATGTAGAGGGCTATTAGAGGAAAGTGGGATGGAGGGACGACAGAGTGGTGGAGAAAGTGGTGTAATGGTGCAGAGAGTGGAGGAATAGTCAGAATAAAGGGATGCAGAGCGCAGCGGAGCATTGGAGAGTGTGATAAAGGGGACGAAATGTTGGTAGAAGAATGCCAGCGATTTCCCTTCTGTGAGTAAATGAAAGATCCTTGAGTTCCTGCAGCTTATAAATCACCCTCTCTCTCTTTCACTATCCCTCTCTCTACTCCAGTGAGATATAGTGCATTCTGGCTGCTGACTCCACTGCATGAAGAACATTTGCACAGAGAGGAAGAAACAGACACACATCGATAACTTATCTCTCTTTATTATTTTTGCTTTGCTGAGGAGAACAAAAGGAGGAATGGAAGAGTTTAGGTTTGCACCAGTGATCAAGTAAATGTTGGGTAAACAAAATGTTATGTTATGTCAATAATTAGATTTTTTTCCAGTGAAAGGAATGGGTCTTTTTTATGGAGGGTCCCTAAACTTTCAGTGGGGGACAATCCTCTTCAGTTCGAACATTGAACTCTTCCTCCACACTGTAAAAGTCCTGGACTCTCACTCATTTCACAGAACATCCATCCATCATTTAGAACTTGTCTTGCTCAGACAAAAGCTGGCAGGGTATTTATTTTATATAGATCTGATGAAAAAGTCTGTGTTCAGGATGAGTTTTAATGCATCACAGCCTTGAAATACATGAAATACGCTGTAATACAGTAGACTCTGTACGCTGTACGCTGTAATACAATAGACTCTGGAAAAACAAATGGACACTAAATACTTACAGAATTGCTGTATTTAATGCTGGCTTTGTCCCTGAAATGGAATCATTACCCCATATACAGTATTCCAGCCTCATCTGTATATCAGTGGAGATGTATGTTGTATTTTTTAAGGAATAGTTCAGCCATGAAAATTTTGTCATTGTTCCCATGGAACAGAAAAGGAGAATTTTTCAAGAATGTTTTTTGAGCTTTTTTAGCAGCCGTTTATAGTGACCACATCTATCAGTTGCTACAAAAATAGCAGCGTACACATTTGTAACGACATGAGAGTGAATAATGATAGAATTTCAACATTTGGGTAAACTAATGAATTTATGAAGTGACATATTGAGATGTGAGATGATTTAGACACAGTAAAACAATAGTGTTATAGTCATTGCTTGTTGTCCCACTGTGCTGAACTGCTCAGAGAGTTTTTCATGAATTATGTTCATTACATAGATTTGCAGAACACACCAATATTCTGCTATGGCCGAGTAGGTTTAATGAGAACAGATTGAGCTCTTTTATTTGTAGCTTGTAGCGGAGTAATTTCCAGTCAATGCTCCTCTTTCTCTTCATTGTCTACTCCCTCACTTCCTCTGTCAGTCTGTTTGGAATTTGGAAACGGGACAGATGATATTCATGACTGTCTATCTGCCACAGTTTGCAACAACAAGTGCTCTGGCAATACAGATTCAATTTTTTCATGTACAAATCATGCTGAAGGGACATCTTATTTATCAGTTATCAGGCTTAATTGAAATCTACGTGTGAATTTGCTGTCAGCTCTTTCAAACAGGTTCCTGTGGTGCGTGGGCTCTGTGTTGTTGTGCCAGGCATTGTTGCATTTCATTTTTTCTCTTTTGGAGTGTCAGATCTCTAAAGTCTCTCTCTGTCTCCACCATTGTAGGTAGGGGATCAGATTCTGGAGGTCAATGGACGTAGTTTCCAGAGCATTTCTCATAACGAGGCAGTGCAGATCTTGAAGAATTCCTGCCACATGCTGATGACCATAAAGGATGTGGGGCGGCTGCCTCACGCGCGCACTGTGGTGGATGAGACCAAATGGATTCCCAGTGCACAGATCGCTGAGAGCTCAGCCAATAGCAACACCCAGAGGTGAAGATTCAATACACTTTTTCCAAAAGGGGAAATTTGAGTTTTTCTTTAAGAGCTCAGCAGACTCGGGGTTCTCACTTGAGCTCTTTCTTTCAGAGCTCAGGTTCTCAGTGATTCATTTAATGCCGAAGTATGTCAGTCATATGGCACCAAAATGGAACTGTATCACCATTTGCAAACTATTACACTATTGGCCAACGTTGATGTGTTGGGCTGTTTTGGCTGAAAAAAATTGCCATGTTTTGATAGAGCGATAGTATTAACTTTTTCTCGGATGTTTCCCCTAAATTCCTTAGGAGAAATAAATGACATAAAGACAGACAATTATTGACATTCAATGAGAGTATAGAGCCATAAAAATTTATGTCGACGGCATAGACCACATAATGTAATGTGGTTTTGGAAGAATTTTAATAAAATGTTTGATTCATATTTTCTGAAACTTACTGTATAACCTATATCCTATAAATGCTGATTACCTTAGATTTGAGTTGCTTTCTTCTCTTTCATTCACTTTCTTTTTGTTAAAAATATAAAAAAGCACTGTAATATAGTGATACTTGGTGGAAAAAAGGTTGCAATTTGTGATATTAGGAGGTGAAATAACAATCAATGTGACTATTTCCTTCTGCATGCTGAAATCTACTTCAAGAGTCACTCATTTTAATAGGTGATTATGAAATAAAATAATGTTTAATGATCCCTTACCTAATGTACAGTAATTTAGACAATTGTGTGGAAAATCAATTTGTTTCTTTTCATTACCGTAATAGCTTCACTTTATGCAATATTTCAGTATTCCTCTGAAATTCGGCTGTGGTCTCGCTCTTTTATTAAATTATTTTCAGGTCAGTAAATCCAGTCATACAAATAGTGGGTTTGAAAGAGTGTTTCTAAATTTAGCAGGGAGATGATTTTAAAGCTAGATGCAGATGCTGCTGTTAGATTATGTGCCTTAGGCAGTGATGGTTGAAATGCATGTATGACATGCTAGTGGTATGACAGTAGCACTATGACTCACAGCAGGGATCTTGTCTCGCTTGCTCTCTCAATGGCCCAAATGGAAATGGGCTGATTAGGATCTCTGGAGGGTGTGCTCATTTCTAAAGTGCTGCCATGGAAATCCGGCAAGGTGCCTTTTAGTTCCACGCTTCATTAATCTCGTCTTCTAAGTTGCATTTTGATTACTGTTATCCAGATTTTCTTTTGTATCCACTATACAAGTACCTGTCTCATGACATGGAAATCAAATATTAAGTAAGGTACAATGTATAGCCAGTTGGCCATCAAAGAATAAACCCATTCAGGGTGATCAAGACCCTAATATGAAGCATAACAACGTATTATTAGGTACTTGCCAAATAAATTGCTACTTGTACATGAAATATTGATTTGAAATCTTACTGCTCATAAAGTTTCTCCTACGAAAAATGGTCTATAATAATATAGAAAACGAATTTACTTAGCAAAGAGATGACACTGTACTAGTATTACAATATTAATCTCCATTCTGAGTTACATTTTTCTCCCGTTGACTAACCTTTTTGATTCAATGTGGCCAATTAGCTATTCTTTTGTTGATACGAAAACAGAGCCCATGAAGTGATAAGAGAGATGTGAAAGTATGGTGCCATGGACAACAGTTAAATATCTGACTACTTAATGACTCATTGAGATTGACCCTTTTAGAAACAAGTATTGCAGAGGGTCTTGTCATAATAAAAGTTGTCAGTTTATGTACTATTCATATTATTCATTCCATTTTACTTAACAAAATCTCTCTCTTTCTTTCTCTCCTAACAGTGTTCTGCCTGTTGATGTTGGAGCAGGAAGTTCAGGAAAGGTAAGGTACAAAATGCAATTTACATATACAAATGTGTTTGAATTGTTTAGATTTTATTCAACCGTCCAGGGTTAAAGTTCTAACCAAATGCCATTTTATGGTTTTCTTTCCAAGTAATGAGTCTAAGAAATAAGAATACAAAAAGCTGATATTAAAGGTCAGTGTGATATTGAAAATAGGAATTTATTGGCTCCACATCATATTCTTTTGCCATCTACCCAAAGATCAAAACAATCAAGCTTTTTAGTGTGCAAATTGAATAAACACTGCTATCTCAGAGTAAACACACTGTAATAGCAAAAAAAAATATATATATATGTGTGTATTGTGTCTATGGCTGCTAACCATGTGTGTGCCCATTACCACACATTGCACAGTCTATTGTGTTTAGAGGTTTTATCTGATGGTTGTTAAAGGATTGTCTTTGCACAGCTGTAAGGCTGTGATCTCTGCCTAACTCTCACACATCACTCAATTACTGAGTGCAAAGGACAGCTCTGAGCCGGGAGACAGCAAACTGCTCTGATTGTGTGAAGTGTCTATCCCATCTGCTGAAGAACACTTGCATCCTGCTGGGCAAATCAAAGCTCTCTTAGGGCTTGAGTGGCTTTCTCAGAGCTGTGGAGCACACATGATGTTTATCCACATGGTTGGAGTTACAGTTTATCCAGGGTGACTAAAGAATGGTTAGAGTACCATGTGGAAGAGAAGGTGACAGGGAAATTGCTGCATATGCCATTTTTTGTATGATTGTCACTTATTTATTTCAATCTTCCAACCCAAAAATGAGCTTTTTAAGTGAATTGCTTTTGTTTACTGGAAATGATTATGGAGTATGATGGCAGGTGCTTGTGTGCCCTTACCTCTTCTTGTAACACTCTTCTATTCCATTTCCCATTCCACGCATTCCTAGTCCTGTCAGAGGACTTTGGCACAAGTGCAGAATTTCTGTGACCCATTTATGTTCAAGGTGGCCTACAGGATTGACAAGGATCTACACTGAAGTAGTATTGTAAATATATAGAGGGATGAGCCATTATCTGTAGCAGAGAAATAGGGGTGTCACTCAAGAGACCTGTTAATACAGTTTCACTCACACAGCAGTGATGTTAAACAGCGATACTAAGAAGTAGGTTTTTCACAGTCGTATTATGCTTATGGTTGTGCATATTACATCATGCTGTGGAGGAAGGGGAGTGGTCCCTCAAACGGACTGCCCCCTGTCTGTTCGTGTTTTGTGATGAGACACATCTGTCCACAGCTGCTGCTCCGGCGAGCGGGCTCCGTTAGAGGCTCTGGGTAAAGCTGTCGCGCGAGGAGATACTTGGTGTACAGACCTGGGAAGGGGGAGAAGAAACGAGCCTACTCGCACTGTACGCGGCTCGGACATAAACAGGACGCGAGCTAACGCATGGTCAGTGACTCGGAACGTAACTGTGGTGTGCAAGCTACAACTATCGCGAGGGCTCCCCTAGTCTTCGGACGGGCTTGCGGGTCATACGGCGTCCGATTTTGGGCCTGGAGCGCGGACTACGCTGCAGCTCTGCGTATGGCGGGTGCGGGTGCGGGAAAAACACAAGTAGGTTCACAGAAGGTACATGAGTAAAAGACCGGTTGCGCCCCATCCTGGCACAAACAGACATCGAGAGTGCCAGCCGTTGAGGAAGGGGGGCCTCCGCCGGCCAAAAAAAACAAAGAAGCAGGAAAATTTTGCGTGGGAGGGGGAGTTCTGGTCGGTCGGTGGCGAACACTTAATCGTTGGTCAGTACTCGGCCACACCCGTCGTCTCTCGTTCAGACAAAACGTTTTTGGCGGAACCAGCAGCACGGGACTCCCCTCATTTGGGGAAGCTGTCCTCAGTAAAATGCGCAGCACACATTAGCAAATTGGGGTTATAATGCTCAGTGACAGAGTTAAAAAATAAATTGCAACCACTGTTTCCTGACTTCATCCGCTTTCGGAAGCCCAAACAAAGACATTTGGGCATGGAGTTGAAAAAAAAACAGCGTTTCAGGCGGCTTCAGTCGCCGGGCACCGGGACAGAAGCGCAGCGTCAGCGGTGCCACTCTTGAAGAATTCAAATACCTTATTTTCGCATTTAGTGTAAGGCACACCGCGCCGCCGGTCGTGTCTGTCCGCCGCTGCGCCATCAACGTTCCGTGTTTACGGTAAGAATTGTTCAAACATGCCGAAATTTGAAGCTACACACACAGCGTCTTCTTCCTTTCGTTCTTTCTCTGATGCAACTAACATCTCTGCAGCACGCGTTTCTTACCTTCTCTCTCCTGATGCACTCAACTCAACCCGCGTTGGCTAAAACCACACTCACCCCACCCACCTAACGCCGCCAACCATTCGATTTTCTGTAGGCGGGAATTATTTGTAATGAATTTCTAATGAGCCGCTTTGTGATATCTCAAAGCCCGGAAAACAAACGCTGTAGGCCAAACGAGCCGTTCGTTGTAGTTCTTGAAAAGGGATTTTTTAAAAACTAAATATCTCCCTTTGGAGTGGACTTTGAGATTTGTAACTTTCTAGATCTTTTTTATGCCCAAACATGCACACTGACTAAAATTAAAAAAGTGAAAAAGCATAATAGGACCCCTTTAATAAATCTGACAGTAATAACATCACCTGCACTGAAAAGCATACATAGGAATGGCTGAGGAGGGTTGAAAAATCAGGACTTCCAGGGAAATTCAAAGCATGGATATACCAACGTGGACTGCTGTCGAGACTTATGTGCTGTTGTACTGTGATCCTTTGTAGACATGAATTGAAGAATCCCTATGATAAGTGTGGAAGGAGTGGAGAGAAAGATCAACAAGTACCTTCAAAGTTGGATGGGAATCCCTCCAAATTTCACTGCAGTAGGTCTCTACATAAGGTCAGGACAGCTTCAACTACCCCTGTCATCCGTGGTGGAGGAATAAAAGGTGGCTAAATGCAGAGTAGTAATGACATACAGAGACTCTCAGCATGAACAAGTCAGACATGCAAGTGTTATGCCAAGATCAGGTCGCAAGTGGGCAGCCGACACCACTGTCACTCAAGCTGAAAGTTGGAATGCCATGCACAGGGAGACAGGGCCTTAGAAACTTCCCATTTCCAGCAGTGGGGGAAGGCAAACACTAAGGAGAGGAGGGCCATGATCCAGGAGGAAGTACGGAACCTGGAAGAGGAAGGGCAGCATTCAAGAGCTGTGGAGCTGGCATCACAGGGAGCCTGGACCAAATGGGATCTTCCAAAAAAGAAAATCACATGGGCAGATCTGTGGAGGCTTGAACCTTTTCGCATTTCTTTCCTGCTGCAGTCAGTGTATGACACACTACCAACCCCAACAAATTTGCACAAGTGGGGTCTGAGGGAGGACCCACTATGCAAGCTTTGTCAGGGTGTAGAACAGCACCTACCCAAGAAAGATACGGATGGTGCCATGACACCATCATGCTCAGAACACTAGCTAATTCCCTGGAGCAGGAAAGATGCAAGAAAAATGGCAAACATACCAGACACCAACATCAATGATTAAGGTTGTGAGAGAAGGTGAAAAGCCACAAACTATAGCAAAAACAAACAATGTATTACAAAAGGCCCAGGCATGGGAGATGAGAGTAGATCTGGAAGGAAGATTGCAGTTCCCCCAAGTAGTCCAGGCAACCCTAAGGCCAGATGTGGTGCTGTGGTCTGACAAGGCAAAGAAGATTGTCTTGATTGAACCAGTTCTGTGGGAAGAATGGGATGCCACCAAGCCTTAAAGGAAAAGGAGTGCGAAATGTCAGGATCTTTTGCAAGACTGTCGTGAGAAAGGGTGGCAGGCATGGCTAATTCCAGTCGAGGTTGGCTGTTGAGGATTCCCAGCCCAGTCGGTATGGAGAATATTCACAAAAATTGGACTAACAGGGAAGGAGAGGAAGATAGCAGTCTGCAGGATGGGGGAGGCAGCAGAAAGAGCCCCTTGTTGGTTTCGGAACTGGAGAGAGGAGCAAAGCTGGGATCCAGGAGGAGAAGATGGGCAGTAAATTGGCTACCACTGCAACTGCACTGCACTGCACTACCACCAACAGGAGGGTGTTACGGTTCAGAGTCAAAACACCCAAGGTGTTTGTAGTAGGTATATCTGTTGAGATATTTTTTGAAGACAAGAAGTCATGTGTTTTTTTTTAATATGTGCTTTTAGAGGTCAGACAGTTTTACTCTATTCATATTAATTCTGCAATTCATTATTAAGCCAGAGTTATTAGTGTATCACATCAAAATGTGCAGTGTTGTGTTGGCAGGACAACAAAAGGGAACCAAATTTGAACATTCATCTAAAGCACCATGGCTCATTTTGTCAGACCACCTGCACGAACCACAAAACCACTGCTCTGACTCGTATACGCCATGTTAACTAGGTAAATAAATTGTTTTTCTAATCTTGCATGGCAAACAATGTTAAACCCATGATGTTTTTCGGATAAATTAAGCCACTGATTTATCCGGAGCAGTCACTGTGTTTCCTCTCACAGTAATCAGCTAGTTTGTGGATTTTTTTTAGTTTGTGGATTGGAGACGAGGCATACTAATTCATTGTTACAGACGATTACAGAGAGGAGTGATTGGTTCAGAGACCATCAGACCTTTTCTTTGGTTGTTGGACTCAAATAGTTTTTTGTCTCAGTAACCTTAAGCAGTTTGTTTTGCTGTTTGCACATGAATAACCCCTCTTGTTGGGGGAAGTTGTGGCCTAATGGTTAGAGAGTTGGACTCGTAACCCAAAGGTTGCGGGTTCGAGTCTCGTACCGGCAGGGATTGTAGGTGGGGGGAGTGAATGTACAGCGCTCTCTCCCACCTTCAATACCACGACTGAGGTGCCCTTGAGCAAGGCACCGAACCCCCAACTGCTCCCCGGGCGCCGCAGCATAAAAATGGCTGCCCACTGCTCCGGGTGTGTGTTCACGGTTTGTGTGTGTTCACTGCTGTGTGTGTGCACTTAGGATGGGTTGAATGCAGAGCACTAATTCCTAGTATGGGTAACCATACTTGGCCACATGTCACTTCACTTCACTTCACTTCACTCAGTCCCAAACTTGATGCTCCCTTGGGCCTGCCTCGCTTTTTTTTTTTTCACTGATTCTTCCATCGTTCAGTGGGCAGGTGAGGGGGCTCTTTCTTTATAAATTCCTATTTGTTCTTCACTGTAATGTAGTGTAATGTAAAAACCATGAAATTTAATATAAAATCTGATCGCATATGCATTTTATAAATGAGGCACAGGTGTCGGGTACTCTAATAAGCTGTTGACATAAGCACTTCTACCTTGCAACTAATAGCCAACTATTCTCAGTTATTTATACAGCAATCACACTGATTATGAGGTTTGCCATGGTGTAAGGTGAGAAAGAAGGACATGTACTTTCTGATGGCGGCAGGCTGAAAACATGCATTAGCACTGTGTAGAACACTGAAAAGAGACACAACAATTTGATGAATTAGGCTGTCTGTGTTACAGTCATGCTGAATATTTTGAATTTGATCATGAGTTGGCAATGAAGAACCAATGTAGAAGTTTGTACCATTGACTGCGTGTGAGTAGAGAAAGAGAATAGGAAATCCTTGAGGAAGGGATTTCTTTGTTTTTCTTCAAATGAGAGCGCTCAAGGACAGATGCGACTGAATACAAAAAAGTATTGATTTTGCAAGCATACCACAATACTTGTCAGAGCAAACCTTTCTCTTCTCTATGTGTCTCATTCTTATTCCCCAATCTCTGATCTCTTCTCTTCCTATTTCATGTCTATTGCACTTTAATCAGTCTTTTGCTCATACAGTACTTTTCTAAAATTTTAGGGTTAGTAACATTTTTTTTTACAAATGTTTTTGAAAGAAGTCTCTTACGCTTGACATGGCTTCATGCATTTGATCAAAAATACAGTACAGTACAATAAAAACAGTAATATTATTATGATGTATTATTGCAATTTAAGATGACTTTTTACTCTTTTTTTCATACTTTTAAAAATGTAATTGTTTTCCTGTGATGGATAGCAAAGCTACATTTTCAGCCACCATTACTCCAGTCTTCAGTGTCATATGATACTTCAGAAATCATTGTAATATTACTATTATTAGGAACTATTGTGACTTTTGTGGAAACTGTGATACATTTTTCAGAATTCTCTGATGAATAGAAAGTTTAAAAGAACTGCATTTATTTGAAATATATATTTTTTATAACAATGTAAAAGTATTTTCTGTCACTTTCAATCAATTTAATGGACAATTTTTGAATAAAAGTTAATTTAATATGAAAAAACTCAAGTGTGTATTCGTCTATCGTAGACAGCATTCCTCTCACAAATACTGACATATGTAAGTGGTTCTCAAATGGTTTTCCTTCACGACTTAGATTTACATTGGACATTAGATGGCAACTGAATACAAACCAAAGTTATTTATTGTAAGTAAAAAGAAATTACTCTTACCTTTCGTAACACTAAAATGTAGTATCACCATGAACTTGACTAACAATATACAACATTTTTTTTACCATGATGTGGGTTCAGAAAAGAAAATTATTTAAAAATGTTTAATAGTTTTAAATGTTTAAAATGATTGAATTATCATCGTTTTACAAGTTAATTTGGATGCACAAACTTTGATGTCAGCAACAGAATACAGGTAAAGCGTTTTCACCTTCCTGTTAAAAGTTAATAACCATGTGTGAATATAAGATTAGATGCATTTAGCATTGTTTTGTACTGCTGTCTGAGACCATATCAGACCCTTTTTAAGGTTATTACTAGTGCTGGGTGGTATGACCAAAAATTTATATCACGGTATTTTTCATAATTATACCGGTACGTGACGGTATTTTTTTTTCTTGCATGACTGGGTGTTAACCATATTTTTTACTGATTGAGAGGAAATACTGCAGTAGATTGACTTAGAATGCCCTATTTTACTGTCATGATGAGTGAATATTGTCAAAAAATACCACACTAAATAGTGACTAAACGCGACCCCTTTTAATACATGTTAACCAGTGTAGATGCATGTTGATTTTTTCAGACAATGCCGCAATTATAAATGAGAGTGACTCCTAAAGAGCGGTTGTTTTGGCTATATTACTTTTTTCTCATGCAGCGCACTGCCTGCGAGTAACAAACTAAAAAAAACAACAAACAAAAAAGTGAATGTGATATTAACAGACGAACTATGCTCATATTTATAATTCCAAACAATCAGTAAGAGACAGGTGCTAGGAAACACTGTTTTGTACTCATTTATTGACGAGTCGGCTGCGGTGCGTCCAACTGAAAGCACTGAGTTACTTCTCTGCCGCTCACTGCACAGAACAGACGCTGAGAGAGGTGACACTTCTACGGGAAAGTCAGACCTCGCGTTCGCGGGACAGCACTGGCGAAATCTTCCAACTGAACCATAGCTAAGGTTTATCCAAAAAAGTCGCTAGATTTGTCAGTATGAATATTCTATGGAAAATCTGCTAAAAGGGTCTGAAAGTTGCTCTATCTAGTGCTAAAGTCACGCTCGTGTGTGTGTGAGACGCGGGAGTTGATGGCAGGGGGCGGTGGATGTTGTGGATGAGTTCTTCTGTGTCATCACGTTCTATTAGTTCTACAACTTCAGTTTCGGAACTTTCACACTTAGTTACAAATACAGCTGTTCCCTCACCACAGTGCAACAGTGAAAAGGGACCCCTTTCAAACAGTGTCGCGTTCCGAACGTTGTTTAAGCGACAGACCGGTATTGTGGTATTTTAAAAATTAATATCTTAACAATAATAAACACCGGTATTGGGTATGAACCGGTATACCGCCCAGCACTAGTTATTACCCACCAGTTGAGAACCACTGCTCTGTGTTGTAGAACAGATATGTCACTATTTTCTCTCACGCTGAACTTTTGAAGGTTTGTGTTCCGAATGTCTTTAAAAAGGATTCTTACCTGACGATTTTATTTCTCCCACTAAGTCACCAGCTAGACACCTGGGGGCATAGATATACAATGCATGGTGTTTCAGTGTTTGTTGTTTTTTATAGCAATAGCAGCACTGGGAGATGTGGAGCGAATTGGATAGAGGCAGGAAGAGTGAGAGAGAGGAAACTTGTTGACAGAGTTATTTTGATATAGGTTTGATTTAGGAGAACATCTAAAAGTAGTAAGCAGAGAAGGGGCATGTTTTCAAAGAGAAGGTGCATAACTAGCTGTATAAGAGAGAGAGAGAGAGAGAGAGAGAGAGAGTGTTTGTTGACTCTAAGGGTAGTACATTACCTATAGACTGGCTGACTGGTGCGGTCTCAGTGATGCAGTCCTGCAGCTGCTATTCTCTCTTTCCAATGAGTGCCTGCTGCCCACACACTGACCTGAACATGCACATTACAACAGTTCATATCAACTACACAGTGTGACTAATGATTGCACAACTGTTTTATACCACTGTATCACTACATGCCACTATTTGTTTATTTTCAGTTATGAAAATAAATTAGTAACCTTAGCTGTATCCGAAACCAAAGCTAGCTGCTTTCCCAGACTTCAAAGAAAGTGTTTTAATACGAAATATCTCCTAAGGGTGTCAGAGAGGCTTCCAAGACATCATAACATCTTGCAAAATGATCTAAAAAATTCTTGTGAGCTTAACAAGCAAGCATTTAGTGACTAAAATGCTAATTTGTGAGTAGAAGTTAAAAATTACAATAGCATAAATAACACTATGAGGTTGTTTCAGGGTTATTATACTTAAAGGGGACCTGACACATACAATTTCACCCAATCTCATATTAATCTTACCTATAGATTACCTATAGAGTAGTACTGCATCCTTCATATCTCCATAAAGTCTTTAGTTTTATCATATTTATAAAAGAAAGATACAGGTTTACGATTCTCTCCGAAAACATTCGAGCTCCTGGAGGCACGCCGTGGGCGGAACTAAAGAGTGACGAGCACTTGAGCACCGATTGCCAACAAAACCCTTTGAGGTTTGAGGTTTCACTTACCATCTGCAGTTCTGAATCATTACCGGGATCTTTTATAGCTGGGACCGCTCCATCTTTCAGTATCAAACGATGTGCAAATCCAGCATCGAACTGGCCATTGTTTATAAAACGTTCGTCAACAAACACACTTGCGAAACTCCGTTGCTGCCCCGGAAAACAAACTGCATCCACTATTCACGTAATGCTGGGTTCTTTATGAAGCTGAACAAGGTTATCTTTCCCTTACAACCAAAAACACACCTCTTTAGAGACATTCTTCCCGAGCGAGTCCCGTGCAGCGCTGCTGAATGAAGCGCGTTGATGGGCGCGCTTTTGCTCTCGCTCTGGTCGATGTGTGTGCGGGGGCACTCTTCCGGCAGAAATGTCCATATAAGGAGTTCCACCCTTCATTACGTCATGAAGAGCCACGATCGAAAAAAAACATTCCGAAACTTGTGAGAAACCCGGAAGTGTGTATTTGGCACAGAAATACTCTGTTATAGAGACAGAGAGCAACGCATCATAATCTGAAGACCACGCCCACCGGGGGGGGGGGAACAATCCAACGCTCTCCATTGACTTTCTATTGCGGGAAGCTGCCTCCTTGTCATGGAAAACTAATTCAAATGTTATTAAAATAGCATTTAAAATAATACATTAAAATAACTAAAATAACAGATTTGTTTAATAGAATTTTGAATATTGATATATGAAATGATAGAAAAAAATTTGTGTATAAAAATTTTTTTTGTATAAAACTAAAACCACCAGTAGGTGGTGGTAAGTCTTATCTTTATGAGTCATTGAATCATTCATTAAAACAATTTGTTCAAAACAGGGTTATTATAGTTAACTAAAAAAAAATTAATAAATAAAAAAAAAAAAGACTTCAAACATATTTAATGCTTGAAATAAAATTAAAATTAACTGAAGTAAAATACTTACTTTATTTCAGCTTGACATTTCTCATTTTCATTTTGTCTACCTAAATATTGCTGCACTCAAATAACTGTAAATAAATAGAATATAAACCTATATAGGCCTATTTTAAAAAACTGTAAATTAAAAAAATTGACACAAATAAGAACAAAACTTAACTAATAAAAAACTGAAATTGGAAAGTATAAAAATAAAAGGTATTAATAAAAACTATAAGAATTGGTCCCGATCCGTTGTGTGGGGTGGGTGGAGGCAGGCAGGATGACGAGGACGACAAGGATTCCAATAATGACTTTTAATGTAGACACAACAAGGCAGGTACAGGTAGGTGAAACACACACGCTCGGGGTAACATTCACAATAACCGACAATACTATAATACAAGAGACAGGAACTTATAGGGTAGATAACGAGGGGCAGACAGGTGAGCACAATGAGGGTGATGAACTAATGATTAGACGGGCTAAACCAACACAAGGGGAAGAAACCACAATAAACAGTCCACAGGGGCGTTACAGATATCTCAATGATACTACATTTACATGGCTGATTATGAATGAATAAGTTCAAAAACACTGATTCATTTAATAACAAAACACTGGTGTGTGTTGTTCTGAGATGCAGTGAAGGATACAAATGAAAGAATATGATTAAAAATCAAACAAATGAAGGCATCTTTGATGCAAGCGTATGATTGGACAATAAGAGATTTTACATGCCTGTACAACATTGTACATGTAGACACACCCTCTATAGTTTTATCTTCTCTCTTTTGCAGTCAATCTGTTGTAAAGGTGTTGTACCAGCAGTTGGAGCGGTACGCACAGGAGCCTGGAGCTCACTGGAGGAGCAGGCATACATGCTTCTGACAGAGACAGAGAGACAGACCATGAGCTATTACATTCAAGAGTACCAGCGTGGACACATCGGGGTAGAGCCTCTGGCCATGGCCCTGTTTGAACTCTTCAACACACATGCCAAGGTGAGACTGACAGCAAAAAAAAAAAAAACTGAAGAATTGCTAACAACCCATAAAGCAATGGTCTATGCCAGCATCTTTGTAATTTAATGCACAATGTCACTGAAAACTCTTAGTTTTAATGTTAGCATTGTATTTAAATGAAAAATTATTATATTTTGAATGATTTCAGGTGTTTCATTTAATGATCTCTTGGCTGTTCCCGCTCCCCAGCTGTCCTTGCTTGCTGAGGTGCGGACTCTGATCGCTCCGCAGGATCTGGAGCGATTCGACGGGCAAGTGTTACATCGCGAGATGGAGGCATGGAGAGCTCGGCACGGAGGCTCGGGCCTCCTGCACCCAGACTCTATCTGCGTCACCCAACCAGAGGGCCACATTCCTGCTGCCTGCCAGCTGACCACTGCAGTCCCCAGCTACAACAAGGCACGTGGCTTTGCGCGCATCATTTGGTGTTGTGCAGTGCTGTGAATATTAGCATGCACAGGTGGACAGAATTAAAGTACAGATTCCCCATTTAAATATTACTATAAGTGCTTCTTTTAAATTTCCACTTGGGTAAGAGTACAAACCCTGAATCGAACAGTAATATTAAGAAATATTATTACAATAACTGTATTCAGGATTTATTTTCAGGATTCTTCAATGACTAGAAAATTCAAAAGAACAGCATTTATTTGAACTGTTTCCAACTATTAATTTCTTGAAAAAATCTAATAAAATTAAATTGGAAAAAGACACAAAACTAAAAGAAATAACACTAAAACCAAAATACACACTACCATTCAAATGTTTTTGAAACAAGTCAAAATACAGTAAAAGCTATTTCTTTAAATTTCTTTAAAAACGTTGGACCCCAAAAGTTTTAGTGTATGCATGAAAAATATTGATGTATAAAAACTAGTTATTTTTTATTTTTTTATTCATAGCTTTCAATGCTCTATTCCCATATTTGATGAGAGAGGAATCTTTTTTGTATTTGTAATATCTAACTTTTCTCAGTCTGACTTCTACTGTGCCTGCATTGATTGGTCTGATCTGCTGTGTCTTGGTAATTGCATGATTTGATTCCAAGCACTATTGTAAAATCTCACCCACACAAGCCGTAATTGAGCTGAACTGATGAGAAATGAAGAGCTGTATCTCAAGTGGAGCATGGGTTTCTTAAACTCAAACATCTTTTTGATTGTATTTCGTTCTGGAGTGATTGTTGCTGTGAACACCCGAGTCATTTCAGTGATTATTTATGTTTTTTTGCTTTGCCTTAATAGAGTGAGTGCAGGTTGGATGGGAGTTTGATGCCACTTGAGAGTCTAAATTCTCTTCCTGATGTTGCTCTGGTGAGTTGTTTACGTTTGTCTTCTGTGTGTCTGCACACTGTTACGTTTTGTGGAGTAAAAGCTGTCAGCATTAAAATGGCTTTTGTATTTTTATGCCGAATGTAACAAGAAAAGAAAGGGACATGATTTAGGACTAGGAAAACAAAAAATGTATCCCTAAAATACAAAGACTGTCACATCCCCTGTAAACCTAAGAAAATTGCGCAAGATATATTTTGTTTTTGGATGAATACATGCACCTGTATTTTGTAATCTCAAAGATTGATAGATCAGTAATTTGAAATGTAGTAGAGGCAGTGTATATATACAATACACCTCTACTTGACCTCTTTGTAAGAATGTGTTGAATACGGGCCTGTTTCCAATAGTCAGCCCCCAAAAAGAAATTTAATCTGAAAAATAAAATGAAAAAAGGCACAAAATTCATTAATAACAAGTAATTACACTAAAATCGACATATATACTACTGTTCAAATGTTTGGGTTTGATATAAGATTTTTAAATATTTTTGAAAAAGTCAAAATACAGTAAATACTATATTATTACATTATATTTTGAAATTTTATTACAATTTTAAAATAACTGTTTTATATTTTAATATGTTTTAAAGTGTGATTTATTTCTGTGATGGCAAAGCTGAATTTTCAGCAGCCATTAATCCAGTCTTTAGTGTCACATGATCCTTCAGAAATCATTCTAAAATGCTGATTTAATGCTCAAACATTTATTGTTATTATTATTGGTGAAAACAGTTTTTTTGTGTTTTGCTTTTTTGTGGAAATTTTATTTTATTTAATTTTTTTGTAACAAAGCCTTTACTGTCACTTTTGATCAGTTTAATGCAAACTTTCTGTTTAAAAGTATACATTTTTTAAATCTTGCTGAGCTCAAACTTCTGAATGGTGGTGCAATTAATTTAATATGTAATAAAAATATGCTTTTACTTTCAGTAGTTGATCCAACATTGCAAACCTTCACACTGTATCCAGTGTAATTTTACAGTACACTGCCCGAAAAGTGGAGTAGCATATTCCAGACAAAAGAGCTTGTTGCACACCTGATGCCAGTCAATTTTGCAGAAATTGCATGGTAACATCATAAAATATTTGTAACATTAAATATATGCTGTTAGGTTCTAATTCAGAACACAGCCATGTGACAGGTTTTCTTTTTATCTAGTCAATTTGCTGAAGATTGAGTTGAGTTCAATGGATTAATATCCTTCCCTTTCTTGTGCTCATTTAATTAAGCATCAGTAGCCCAACATTAACTCTTGTAATCATAAATGATTATCTTGGATGAATCCGTAATTGACCATCTTGTCATAAACGTGTGCTTATGCTAAATGGTTGTACATAGAGACAACTCTATCATCTGTTAATTTCATAATGTGCAGACATTTTAGAAGGAAATGTCACCTTTTAAAATCATTTAAATGTCAGGATGTCTTTTTTTTCTTTCTCAGCGTTATCATAACCTCCCTCAATGATAATGCATCCTTTAACTGCCTGTCTTAGTATTTGAAAGCAACAGTAAGGAGATAAGTATAGACAGTACGTTTGTTTTATTTCAGGACAAGATGCAGCCGTCATCCGAGTCACCCCCCTCGTTCAAGCCTCCACCTCCACCTGTTCGACATGCCAGCCCTAAAAATCAGACCAAACGACCTCCGTCCAAGCTGTCCCAGAGCAACCTGCTCTTTACCGCCCCCTGTAGGCGGCATCAGGAAAACCACACCCACAATTTCTCACACTCGTCCTGCTCTGCTCACACCTCCCCATGTACTATCCACCACACTGCTTCCACCTGCTCTGTCCATCACACTCCTCCACCCTGCTCTCACCATCACAGCTCTCCACGATCGTCATCTTATCATGCTAGCCCTTCTTCTGGACAACCGTGTAGAGATTTGGTTCAGTTTCTAATGAGCAGGCAGGCGGCAGTGCTCTCCTCGCACCTAGAGTCTCCAAATCGTTCTAGAGAGGGCACCCCCATGATCTCTCCACGCTCCTCTCCGTCCCTTTCGCCTTCACTGCTAATGCCTGTGCCGCCCCCCTGTAGCCCCGAGGAGCTCGAGGGCTCCCCCTCTACACACAGCCGCGGTGCCACCCAGACCAGCCCACTACACCCTGAGCCAGAGACGACAGAGGAAAAGCCTCAGCCCCAACTACGAGGTGAAGACACTCTAAGATTACGTCTTAAAAAGATAGTTCAGCCACAAATATGAAAATTCTGTCATCATTTACTCACCCTCATGTCATTCCAAACCTGTATGACTTTCTTCTGTGGAACACAAAAGTTTTGGTTACTATTGACTTCCACTGTATACAGTGGACATTTATTAAAAATATTCTTTATATATTTGTATGTACAATGGAAGAAAACATTCATACAGGGTTGGAACAACATGCAACGAGTAAATAATGATAGGATTTTAATTTTTGGACAAACTATTTAAGTTAGCACTTAAATCTAGTTTACCTGTTTGGATCAATGCATGTTTTTAAATAGATATTAGGGCTGCTGATTGATTACAGTTTTTAATTGAATTAATTATGTGGTATGTTGATTAAACTGATTAAATCCCATGTATCAATATTTGATATCACTTTATTTGAATGATCTCAAGTGGATTATTAGAATCCTAAAACCAAACATTCACAAACATTTGACTCTTGCACAAATCTTTAACAAATGTTTATAGCCATTAAAAACACACAAGAAGTGTTAAAGTTGACTTCATTTGGTATTCACAAAGCATTTTTGGTTGTGTTGATGATTATAATGTATATATCTGTTATATAACAAATAGCAGTTTGATAGTTGTTATGAAGTATAATTTACTGCATTTGCTGAGAGAAAAAATGGAAAATACACAAACAAAATGGAAATATGACAACATGAATCACAATCAAATTGAATCAGGGTAATCTGTATTGATAACAGCCCTGTTGAAAACACACTAAAAAGAGTGACTAAAGATAAAGTAGGTACTCAAGGCTTTAATTTCTCAGATGGCAGGATACCTTATTACAAATTGTACATACAGTATAGTCATAGGGCATCTCATTCATCTAAAATAATTAATCACACTAATTTAACATACTAAATTGACAGCCCTAATAGGTCCAGCTTCTATAACTCTTTTCAGATCCCAATAATGTGTGAGGTCCACATAAATTCTGAATGCAGATCTCTAATCTGTGAAAGCTAAATTGTGTGGTTATTTATGGCTTTGTGTGCTCATTTGTCTGTATTCCCAGGAGCCACGCTGTCCCAGCTGTCAGACAGCGGACAGACTCTGAGTGAGGACAGTGGAGTGGATATCGCAGAGGCTGGGGGGTTGAGTAAGGACAGCAGCCCTCGACCAGGTAAAGCTCCATTCCTCCAGGTCACAGGTGCCTCCACACACCTCCGCCAGTAGCTCACGTGAGCCATGTACACATCCAGTCAGCACGGCTTCCGCAAAACAGGTGAGAGAGCAGCGACAAGTTCTCTTCTGTCGTTTAAATGAGTTAGTGTCATTTCATCATGTAAATAGCCATTATACAGAAGTATATACTTAATGTCGCATTGTAGGGATTTAGAAGGTTTTGGTTTAGCTCTAAATTTCATGTTAAACTCTTCATTCATGTCTTCCACCATCCTTGAAATCTCTGTCTTTTTCTTTCTTCTTGAGTGTGACGTCTAAAGTGGTGTCCCTGTTTGTCATTGTTTTAGATGGGAATAATGGAGCCTACACTTGTACGGGTGCCCAAATGTGCCAGTACACTGGGTATTGCTGTAGAAGGGGGTGCTAACACCAGACAGCCTCTACCACGCATTGCGACCATACAGGTGGGTCAGAGCGATCTGGTCTAGACATAGGTTCAAGTTCAAAGTTACAGCTAAGAAAGATTAGCTTTTTGAAAGAAATCCCAGAATGCGCATCAGCAAGCTCATTTAAAATATTGTATAAATAAATATGCTACTGTTGTCAGGGTTCTGTCACTTCGGTCTTGTGTAATTCATGGTTTTGTGACAGAGCCCTGACACTCGTGTCATGTCATTTTTTTCATGTGAGCGTGCGGCTTCGAGTGTGCTCGAGCCGTGCGCTCTCGTCTGCGTGTACTGTTTCATGTTGGAGCGTGGTGTTCAGATCCCGGCACTCATGTCTTGAGTTTCGGTTTCGTGTCGGGGTCCGGACACTCGCGCTCCATGTTCTGTCTGTTGTGGGAGCGTGCTGTCTCGAGTTCGCTCGGCCGTGCGCTTTTCTGTCCACGTGTGTTGTGTTTTGTGTGGCACGCGGTTTGTGTTCAGCCGTGTGCTTTTTTTGTTGTCTTGTGTGAACACGCGGCTTATGATTTTTCTCATTAGCTGCGTGTTCGTGTCCCTTGTTCTAGCACATGGCTTGTGATTTTGTTTTGCTGGCCATGTGCTTGTTTTTTTGTTTTGTGTGAGCACATGGCTTTTTGTCTTTGATTCGGTGTGCCATGTGCTCATGTCAATTGTCTTGACCCCTCCCATCTTGTTACCTGATTATTAGTTAATTTGCCCCCACATGTGCTCCCTCGTTACCCTCCTCATTTGCTCTCCATTTATTCTCCTTGTGTTTGCAGTCGTGGGTCAGTTCGTCTTCGTCAATCCCTGGATGTGTCCAGATCCTGCCTTGCCTTGCCTGGCCTTGCCCCCCTTTCCTTTCCTTGCCTTGCCTTGCCTTGCCTTGACAGCCTGTTTTTCCCCCTCGGGGTAGTTTTTGTTGTTTGTTTTTTTTTATTTTAAAATAAAGCCCATTTTTCTGCAATACTGAGTCCTCGCTCCATCCCTCTACCCAAAACCCTGACAGTACGAACTGACCAATAGAGGACTCAGCAGAGAATGGGCATCTTCCTGTTCCCATCTCCCTGTCCCTCCGCTCATCAGATAGCTGCTCAACGCAGGAGGCTCCTTTCTCTTTGGCAAGGGGGAGCCAGTGTGAAGGGTTTTGCACACTAGTTCCTGTTTGCAGCGGAGGGACTCAATATCAGTGACGCAGAGCTCAAGGACATATTTAACACCAGCCTTAATGAGCCCGTCCATGTCTGGGAGATGGGAATGCTGGGGATACTGTCCTTATGGCAGTTTGTGGGGTATGTCTACCACTGTGGAGAGGAGGGTGGCCTTCCTCCTCTTGGCTCTCCTCCCATTCTCCTCACAAACCCCTTAGTACCCAGTCCTCCTATGTCCTGCAAACGGAGGAGGAGGAACGGGTCCGCCTCCTCCGTTTTCTAAATGCTTTACATCTTTCTGCCGGCTCTCCCAGACTGCATGATGTTGCTGGACGAAGTGTGCCGCACCTGTCACTCCTGTCCTCCTCTCCCAGGAGACTTAGGACTGGCGGAATGGGTACCTTTTCCATTCGGACCCAGCCCTAGAGGCAGCTGGAGAGGCTGCTGTGCCCCTAGAGTTGGCTGATGAGGCTGCAGCGGCCCCGTAAGCGGCCGAAGAAGCTGCAGCGCCCTCAGTGATGGCCGGAGAGGCTGCAGTGGTCCCAGTGTCGGCCGAGGAGGCGGCTGCGCCCCAAAAGGTGGCAGATGAAGTGGCAGTGCGCCCGAGTGTGGCTGATGATGCCTGCAGCGGCCCCCGAAGCGGCTGAAGACAGCTGCAGCGCCCCTTACTTGTACAGTGTGCCGGAGACGCCGGCTGGCTGGCTGTGGTCCCATGTGCGGCCGCGAGCCGGTCTCTTGCCCTGCCCCCCAATGAGTGGCCGTTGACAGTTGGGCCGTGCACACGCTCTCGGAGACTGAGGAGGAGGAGGAGAAGGGCTTCCCCCATCCCACATGGACCGGAGGCCCTCCCGGATACGCGGGGCATGCTGTTGTTCGGTATGCCATGCTGAGGGTCCTCTTCTCCAGAGATGTACTCCCAGATAGCGCTGCTGCGCTCCTTGCCCTGCCGCCCCCCAATGCTCCGTGCCCCCGCCCCGCCCGGGCGCTTGCCCTGCCGCCCCTGCCCGGGCTCCTTGCCCTGCCGGCCCCGCCCGGGCTCCTGGCCCTGCCGGCCCCGCCCAAGCTCCTTGCCCTGCCGGCCCCGCCCACGCTCCTTGCCCTGCCGGCCTCATCTACTCTTGCCGGCCCAAGCTCCTTGCCTCCTGCCCTTGGTCCCCCGCCCCAGCTCCTTCATGCCCCGCCCAAGCTCCTTGCCCCCCTCAAGCTCCCCTTGCCCTTCGCCTGCGTCTGCGGCCCCCGTCCATAAAGCTACTAGCAGCGATCTGTACACTCCTGCCCTGCCGCCTACCAGGTATTGCCCAAGCTCCTGCCCTGCCGAGTCCCCGCCCAAGCCGTCTCCTGCCCTGCCAAATGTGGCGCCCTAGCCCAAGCTCCTTGCCCTTGCCGGCCCCATTTTAGTTGCACGCTATCGCAGGTCATCCCTGCCCAGGCGTGGCGTCGAAGTTCCACTTACCCAGCTCCTTCCCTGCCGGCCCTCCGCCCAGGCCTCCCTCCGGCTCCGCCCTGGTGGTCTACTGGGGTTCTTGTTAAGCCGGAGCCTCCTTGGTCTGTTCCTCCGGTCCCGCCCTGGCTCCCCCGGATTCCTGGTCTGCCTGAGCCTCCCAGGCTCAACCCTCCCGCCCCTCCCTGGTTCCTAGTTCTTGTTAGGCCGGAGCCTCCCTGGCCTGTTCCTCCGGTCCCGCCCTGGCTCCCCCAGATTCCTGGTCTGCCTGCGCCTGATGCTCTTGTTCTCCTGGCCTACTTCACTCTCTTGGGTTGAGTGCCCACCCCTCCCTGGTTCCTGGTTCTTGTTAGGCCGGAGCCTCCCTGGTCTGTTCCTCTGGTCCCGCCCTGGCTCCCCCAGATTCCTGGTCTACCTGAGCCTCCCTGGCTCAACCCCCCCCCCCCCTGGTTCTCTGTAATGACTTCTGGGGTTGTATGTCTGGGCAACTGGCCTTGATCTCTGTCTTCCCCTCCCTTGATCCCGTCCCTCCCCTATCTTTGCTCCCGTGTTTTGATTTTCCTGTCTTGTGTTGTCTGTTGTTGTGTGTCGGTCTTGTGTTGTCATGTTTGTTCTGTCATGTTCCTGTCTTGTTTTTGTTGTGTCTCATTAGGGACGCCAGGTGGCGTCCCTTTTGAGTGGAGCGGACTTAGTGAATCATGTCGGTGCTGTACTCTGTCACTGTTCGGTCTCGCTTATTGTTGTAATTCATTGGTTTGTGACAGGCTCCTATCGGACACTCGTGTCAGGTCATTTTTTTCATTGTTGAGCGGTCAGTGGCGCTTCGAGTGTGCTCGAGCCGTGCCCAGGCTCCACCTCTCGGTGCGGCCGTCAGTTCACCCACACAAGTTTCATGTTGGAGCGTGGTGTTCCAGTGTCATATTGTCCTCCGTTGCAGCCGCTAATATTAGCATGTCTTGAGTTTCGGTTTCTTGTCGGGGTCCGGACACTCGCGCTCCACGTTCTGTCTGTTGTGGGAGCGTGCGGTCTCGAGTTCGCCCGGCCATGCGCTCTTCTGTCCACGTGTGTTGTGTTTTGTGTGGCACGCGGTTTGTGTTCAGCCGAGTGCTTTTCTTGTTGTCTTGTGTGAACACGTGGCTTATGAGCTTTCTCATTAGCTGCGTGTTCGTGTCCCTTGTTCTAGCACATGGCTTGTGATTTATTTTGCTGGCCATGTGCTTGTGTTTTTATTTTGTGTGAGCACATGGCTTTTTGTCTTTTGATTCGGTGTGCCATGTGCTCATGTCATTTGTCTTGACCCCTCCCATCTTGTTACATGATTATTAGTTAATTTGCCCCACATGTGCTCCCCCGTTACCCCTCTCCTCATTGCTTCGTCCATTGATTCCATCCTTGTGTTTGCATCGTGCTTCAGTTCGCTTCGTCAATCCCTGGATGTGTCCATATCCTGCCTTGCCTTGCCTTGCCTTGCCGCTGCCTTGCCTTGCCTTGCCTTGCCTTGTCTTGCATTGCCAGCCTGTTTTTCTTTTTCCTTCCCCCGCGGGGTAGTTTTTGTTTTTTGTTTGTTTTGTTTTATTTTAAAATAAAGCCCATTTTCCGCAATACTGAGTCCTCGCTCCATCCCTCTACCCGGAAACCCCTGACAACTGTTAGAGTCAATAAGATTTTTTAAATAAATACTTCTCTTCAGCCATGATGCATTAATTTGATCAAAAGAGAGAGTAAAGAAATGTATTGTTACAAAAGATTTATATTTTAAACAAGAAACCTGACAAATAATTATTGCGTCCAACAAAAAGATTAATGCACACATAATGTAACAACATTGTAATTTTCCATTAGTCCATTTAGCAGACACTTGCATCCAAAGCGACTTACAGTAAGGACAATGGAAGCAATCAAAATCAACAAAAGAGCAATGATATACAAGTGCTTTAACAAGTCTCAGTTAGCTTAACGCAGTACACGTAGCAAGGGTTTTTAAAATAATATAATAAATAAAAAGAAAACAGATAGAATAGAAAAAGAATAGAGCAAGCTAGTTTTAGAGGTCTTTTTGCTTTTGTTAATTGTATAATAAATGAAAAGAAAACAGATAGAATACAAAAAGATTAGAAAGCAAGTGTTAGTTTTTTTTTAAAGAAATAGAGCAAATTAATTTTTTAAGCAAATGAATAGCGTGCAAGTCTAAAAGGGACAAGGTTTTTTTTTTTTTAAGAAATAAATTATAATACGCGATGCTAGAGTTAGAGGGTCAAATCAAGAATATAATTTATATTGTAATATTTCACAATGTTACTGTTTACTGTTTTTATTTATCAAATAAATGCAGCCTTGCTGAGCATAAAAGTCTTTTTTCAAAAATATTAAAAAATCTTACCTTTGAATGGTTGTTTATATAAATGTGAAAATCATTGTTAAAAAATAGTTCAGTCTAATTAAAATTGAACTATTTTACCACAAATCCATGTGTACTATGTTATTGGAATATTGTATTGTTATCTTAGCTACATGCTACTCTGTTGAAATCCACTATGAGCCTAATCTGCTTTGCACTTGTTTCTGTGCTTGACCCTGTTTGAGCTGTTTCCAGTAATAAATATGAAATGTTAGCATAAAAGTATCACAGAGTCTTAGAATTACTATTCCCACAAAGTACCTTTTGTTCCCATAATGGAAAGGGTAGCTAATGTACAGTGAAGGTCTGATATTACACCCATCAAGGTGCAAGATGCGGTTGTAACTTATATAATGTGGTTTCAAAAAGCTTTTAAAAGCTGTTCTCTCATAGACACAAAAGCTTAGGTCAGTAAAACCTGCTTCTTCATCATTACGATTCTGCATGAAAAGCAATTCCAGTTTTCTTATTAGAAATGACTCATGACACAGTTAATACTTTCGCCATTAGAAAGACCCCTTATCTGTGTATCTAACAGTATTAAGACGGTAGATTAATCTTTAGTTATAACTTTATAGGATGTTTTAAATATAAAGGAGCCAGTTTGTTTTCCTCTCATTTTTGTATGACCTTTAGCCCAGCATCTGTTAGCTAATGGAGCACATTAGCATATTCAGGACCAGTTTATGTGCACGTGTCTGTGTGCTTGCTCCTCTCATTGTTGTGTTCACTCAACAAGAAGGTGAGATTTCCCTTTTGGCACAAAGTGGCTTTGCACGGAAATATGTTTGCTTGCATATTAAAAACACATTGGGATAAAGCAGCTAGTGATATGACTATAGCTTTAGGGGATGAAAAATAAATAAATAAGTAAGATAACTTGTATCTAATAGCGCTTATAGAGATGTCTGATACTGCTGACCAAAGACAAAGTGCTGTAGCGGTGTTGCTGTATTTGTATTCTTTGTTGATTGGTAGAGTATCCGTGAAATGTGCATAGACTGTCAATTTACACAAGCAGCATTTGTAAATCTCAGCATTGGAAAGGTCACAGGAGAACAAAGCCTGTCACAGACCCATCTGGACATGTTTCATAATTAAAGGTGCAGGTCTTTTGTCCAGAAAATGTCCTGAGACATCACACCTGTCTCTTTGAAAACCCTAGACTCTTACAAAAAGAGTTTAGGAAGCAGCCCACGATTTAGCCGATCAGAAACACTCCTTGCCTGTTACAAGTTTGTGTGCTGACATTGGATTGGCTGGAGGAATCTGTTTAATGGTGCATCAGCAGTGTTGGGCTAGTTACTCAAAGAATGTAATATATTACTCATTACTAGTTACTCCTTTCAAAAGTAATATAGTTACTTTACTTATTACTTTCTGGCAACAGTAATTAGTTACACTACTAGTTACATTACTTTTTCTTCACGCCCCACAGAAGTTGTAACTGTATCTTCCACATAAAATTCTTCTAGAATATTACTAACAACATATCTCTGCCTCATCATAATATCACCATATTCCAAGCTTTCCTGCTGCACTGGGGACATCAGATTGTTGGATTTTAAATCACCGGGGTCGAGGCATCAAAAGTATCTAAGTAACTAAGCTGTTTTATGAATGGTAACTGTAATATCATTACCGAAATCTTATTAGTAATTAGTTACACTACTAGTTACTGCAAAAAGTAATATTATTACAGTAACTAAGTTACTACTAGTAACTAGTTACTGCCCAACACTGTGCATCAGTCACTTTAGAAAGATCATATTTATAGTTTTTAAGTTGAACGCACATGAATGGCACCACAATTGTGAGTGAGAAATGTGGGATTTTCTTTGAGTGATAAAACATTGATGCAGTGTCGGCAGTTGAGGGTAAATTTGTTTGTGAAATTTGCGAAATGTAGGAAATTTTGTATATTATTTAATTTACAATAAAACTAGCAAGTTGCATGTAAAAAATCAATAGTACAAAAAACAATAGTATTGTGCAATTATGATACAATATATAATGATTAAGTTTAAGGCAACTTCATAAATAAAATTAAAATATATAAATAGGTAAAATATCTTTTATTTATTGCAGTATTTTTGGGTAAGGTACATCGGTTCTCTAACAAAGTGATATGACTGCACCTGAAGCCGTAATTGCAACTTTCAAAAATAAATTTTTTCTTAAAAATGAACTTCCCAGCAGGACCTGAGCATACCATAATTTGTTGGCTGGTCTATTAGAAACAGCAACTGTGAAGAGAAAAGCTTTTTAAAGTGCCGTTTGATACCATCAGATTATTCCTCTGCTTATTTGATTTTCCTGAAAATGCTGACCTTCATAGGAAGGAAAAATTATTAGAAAAATAAGAGATTTATTTTCTAGCTTTAAGCTAATGAATAGTAAATGGGTTTGTGCTTGATTGTCCTTGATACCCTACACCAGGGTAATACTAATATTTCTCCATTTAGTAAAATGCCATATTCATAGAGTAAATTGTTTTAAAACAGAATGTGCTGTGGATCATATTTCAAAGCTTAAACCAGGCATAATGGCTATTCGTTATGTTTTTTAAAAGCAGTATTTTTAAAGCATCATACAGTATGTGACGTTAGAGTGAGATCTCAGACGTCATCTGACATGGTAAAGAATTGAATCCAACCTGAAAGAAAAGCACGGCACAATGAGCCGATGTCATAGGTGTAACCATGGCTACCGCACTTCCAGACTCCTTAAGATTCACTTTGGTTTTAATCAAACGTTCATTATGAGAGCATTCACTATTCAGACTTTATGAGACATGTACAGCTCAGGTGTCATGTTGAGAGTTCAATTGTAACAAATGTTGACAAATTAGATCAGACTCCAGCAGGACTGAATGACAGTCGCGGCACTTTCATGGTGTAATCAGTTCATGGAGTAACCTGATTGTGGACCGTAGAGGAGTTTGTTGGCCTAAATGTAGCAGCACTATTAGACTGGCCTCCCTCCAGCTCAACAAAAGATGACAAGCAGAACACTCATCTTGGCAATCTCTTTCTACCTGTCCTCAGGCACTTTATCTTTATACTTTGACAGGAGGTCAGCTAATAACCTCTCAATATGAAGTGCCATATCTGAGAGAACAAGCAGTCATTTTCTCCCCCATTTCCCACTTGTCTCTTCTTTCACACTTTTGATAGATTATCTCTTTTTCGGGAAGTTTGAGACAGCTGCAGTACTTCCTTTGCTTATTTCTCTCTTTCTCTTTTTGTCTCCCAGAAGGGGGGCTCTGTGCATATCTCGGGACAGTTACGGGTGGGTCAGGTGATTCTGGAGGTGAACGGCGTGTCACTTAAAGGCATGGAGCACCGGGACGCGACTCGGGTCATTGCGGAGGCCTTTAAGACCAAAGACAAAGACTATGTTGACTTTTTGATCGCTGAGTTCAACACTGCTGTGTAGAAGTCGTCCCTCGAGCGTTTCACTAGACGCCACTGCAAAGACCTTGCACTTAATGTCAAGTCCGCATGAGGGGCTGAATGAGTCATGCTTGTCATATCTGAGTCACAGTTAGGTTAGAGAGTTCAAAAGCTGCAACACACCCACCTTACGTCTGTGTTCTCGCTATAACAACGAGCAGTTGCCACACACGTTCACTGAACACATTCCCGGTATGTTCTAGAGGATGATCTGCAGAGCCAAGACTGTTGGTAATGTTTGATAGGACGAGGTCAGGGTTATATCAAGTCTGTCAATTCTGTGCCATATACGCATGCGCGCACACACTCACACACAACACTTCACAACACACCACACACACACACACACACACACACACACGACACACACACACACACACACACACACACACACACACACACACCCACACACAGACACACACACACACACAAACACACACACACACACACCCACACACACACACACTCACACCCACACACCCACACACACACAGACACAGACACACAAACACAAACACACACACAACCTAACACACTAACATAACTCTCTAACTACCATTAACGTTTTGGGTCCTGAATGTTTATTTACTCTAACAAGCCATTACTCTAGTCTTCAGTGTCACGTGATCTTCAGAAATCATTCTAATATGCTGATTTGGTGCTCAAGAAGCAATTCTTATTATTTTTTCGATGTTGAAAACAGTTGTGCTGCTAAATATTTTCTTTGATGAAAGTAAAGTTCAAAAGAACAGCATTTATCTTTTTTATTATTTTTTATATGACATTATACATGTTTTTATTGTCACTTTTAATCAATTTTAATGCATCTTTGCTGAATAAAGTATTAATTAAAAAAACTACTGAACCTCAACGTTTGAATGGTAGTGTTGTGTATATATCAATCATTCATTCATTTAAATTCATATTTATTATAGCTAATACATAATATATACAGATTTGCTACTACAATTCTTAACAGAAAATCACATATCATTTTAATCAAATTATCAAATGTCATAGTCTTTGTTTTGAAGGTGTTTTGTTACTCTTCCTTGATTCCGAAGGTGCTTAACATTTTATGATAAGAGGAACTGAATTTAGTGGAAGTAGTAAAGCGAAGTGATATTAGTACACTATTATTGTAATATGTGAATGGAGATCTGAGTTATTCCTGGACAGATGGAGAGAGGAGGATGATTCTAGGTATCCAATGTTTTTCTCATTCTGTTTTCCCCCCCCTTTGTTCCTTCTCTCTCTCTCATCTCTCTCTCTCTCTCTCTCTCCCTCCCTCTCTCTCTCTCTCTCTCTCTCTCGCACACACACACACACACACACAAATCAGCCTGTTTTTTTTAAAAGATCTTATATCTGTGCATACTTCAAAGACAGAGAGGTATAATGAAGAAGTGTATAGCAGTATTTTTTGAAGAGATCAGATGTGCAGTGTTTCAGTTATATGTAAATGCATGGCTCCTGATTATGCAACATACAGAGAGAGTTATTGTACATAGGTAAAATAATGTAAAGCTGTATATATTTTATGTAATATATATTTTTTGCACATACTGTTGATATAATGTTTTCAATGACTACATCAAAAACATCAAAACCTTTAAATATGAAACCAAACATCACCACTTAGAATAATAACATATATACGCATATTCGTTTTTCAACCCCAAAGGATGTTCTGTGCAGATTATGCAGATAGTCTGTCTTTAAGTTTATAAAGAATTTTTGTTTATTTGTTGCTTGTCATTTGTTGTACTTTGCAATGTGAAACACACATAATATAGTAACTTTACAGGAACTAAATTATCATATAGGCTGATTGCAAAGCAACACTGTATAAAGACAGCGCACAATCCGAGGGTATCAATATAATGCCTGAAAGATTTATGATTTATCCCAAACTGGAAAAGAGACTTAAATAAGTATTTAAAGACTGAATTAAATGCCTGTAATTGATTGATATTTTTATTTCTTGGTTAAATCATGCCATTGTCAGACAGAAATACAGGTGCATCTCAATAAATTAGAATGTTGTGGAAAAGTTCATTTATTCCACTCAAATTGTGAAACTCGTGTATTAATAAATTCAATGCACACAGACTGAAGTAGTTTAAATCTTTGGTTATTTTCATTGTGATGATTTTGGCTCACATTTAACAAAAACCCACCAATTCACTATCTCAACAAATTAGAATATGGTGACATGCCAATCAGCTAATCAACTCAAAACACCTGCAAAGGTTTCCTGAGCCTTCAAAATGGTCTCTCAGTTTGGTTCTCTAGGCTACACAATCATGGGGAAGACTGCTGATCTGACAGTTGTCCAGAAGGCAATCATTGACACCCTTCACAAGGAGGGTAAGCCACAAACATTCATTGCCAAAGAAGCTGTCTGTTCACAGAGTGCTGTATCCAAGCATATTCATAGAAATTTGAGTGGAAGGAAAAAGTGTGGAAGAGAAAGATGCACAACCAACCAAGAGAACAACATGCATTGAGGATTTTCAAGCAAAATCGATTCAAGAATTTGATTTAACTTCACAAGGAATGGACTGAGGCTTGTGTCAAGGCATCAAGAGCCACCACACACAGACGTGTCTAGGAATTTGGCTACAGTTGTCGTATTACTCTTGTTAAGGCACTCCTGAACCACTGACAACGTCAGAGGCGTCTTACCTGGTTTAAGGAGAAGAAGAACTGGACTGTTGTGCAGTGGTTTAAAGTCCTCTTTTCAGATGAGCGCAAGTTTTGTATTTCATTTGGAAACAAAGGTCCTAGAGTCTGGAGGAAAGGTGAAGCTCATAGCCAAAGTTGCTTGAAGTCCAATGTTAAGTTTCCACAGTCTGTGATGATTTGGTGTGCAATGTCATCTGCTGGTGTTGGTTCATTGTGTTTTTTTGAAAACCAACGTCACCCGTTTACAAAGAAATTTTGGAGAACTTCATGCTTCTTTCTGCTGACCAGCTTTTTGAAGATGCTGATTTCATTTTCCAGCAGGATTTGGCACCTGCCCACACTGCCAAAAGCACCAAAAGTTGGTTAAATGACCATGGTGTTGGTGTGCTTGACTGGCCAGCAAACTCACCAGTTCTGAACCCCATAGAGAATCTATGGGTATTGTCAAGAGGAAAATTAGAAACAAGAGACCAAAAATGCAGATGACCTGAAGGCCACTGTCAAAGAAACCTGGCTTCCATACCACCTCAGCAGTGCCACAAACTGATCACCTCCATGCCACGCTGAATTGAGGAAGTAATTAAAGCAAAAGGAGCCCCTACCAAGTATTGAGTACATGTACAGTAAATTAACATACTTTCCAGAAGGTCAACAATTCACTAAAAATGTTTTTTATTGGTCTTATGAAGTATTCTAATTTGTTGAGATAGTGAATTGGTGGGTTTTTGTTAAATGTGAGCCAAATCATCACAATTAAAAGAACCAAAGACTTCTTAAACTACTTCAGTCTGTGTGCATTGAGTTTATTTAATACACAAGTTTCACAATTTGAGTTGAAATACTGAAATAAATGAACTTTTCCATGACATTCTAATTTATTGAGATGCACCTGTATGTTCATCTGGCTCTGTTCTCTGATGAAGTAGTGTTTTGGCGCCCTCATGTGTTCAAATGAAGAACATGGTTTTAATTTCTAAGGTTTGCGGTGCTATATTTAAATGTATTATACTGTACCTATGAAATATACTCTATCTCCACCTATTATACCATATATTTTTGTTCAACTTTTTGTCATTAATTTAGCTCTTTTTGCAATAATGTGACACCATTCAAAGTCTTATTTTGAACTTTATTATTTTTGAACAGTTTGAAAATGTCTTTAATAGTAAAATGATGATGAGGCTGAGTTAAGGTAGAGTTTTCTTCCGATTTTGTGTTTTTTTTATTCTTATATCAACATATTCACCTGTTATATATGTTTATAAACATTCAAATGCATCTGCCTCAAAACCAAATGAATAATATTATAACTGAACTATAACTGATCTATGTATTTTCTTTCATGTTATGAGAAATACCCTAATGTGTGAAGTGCATGGCATGAAAACTCTCAAATGTCGTAATCACGAGATGTTTAACAGAAGCCAGTTTATTTTACTATATGCACAAGACAATAGTTTGCACTTCATAACCTCTGATGTGATAACATGTTACATATATTTAAATATGGCATATAGATTGTATATTTACACTGCATGAATTTGTGTTCTTAGTGTAAATAAATAACAGATTACAACATAAGAAGCAATCATGCTACATTACTACATTACTACACATGGGACAGTTATTCAGTGCTGAAGATGTAAAACAAAAATAGAAAGTCAACAAAGGAGGCTTTACTATATTAAAGGCACAATATGTAAGATTTTTTTAAATTAAAATATCCAAAAACCACTAGAACAGTGTTATATATTTTGCTGACTTGTGTACTTACAGTATCCCAAATGTTTCGAAGAATGTTTAAATCCAGAGAAATAAGCAATTTTAACTAGTGACACGGACCGTGTCCATAGTGTCATTGTGTCGCCTGCCAATGACGTTATAAATCCTCGATTTCCGGTTTTGTTTTGTAGAAAAAATGGAAACACCAAAGACTCTTTCATATGTTGTGTTTCAATAGACCGGTGACGACCGCACAGAGTAGCATTATAACAGATCTTTCAAATGTATCTAGTATGATAAAACCGTGCTGCTTTTTTCCCCCACATACGCACGACCGGAAGGAGCGGAAGCGGTCGACTGTGGCATAATAAAAGCTCCGCTGTTTTCGAGCTTTCAGCCTCACCCTGCTTCATTCTACTACGTTAATAAATCATTAGCTCATCCATGAACATGATTTCTGCCCGAGTCCCGTCGGATTGCATCGGCTGTGGACGACAACTCCCATGATTCCACACTTCATCAAACTACGGCTTTGTCTATTTGTTTATTTGGAATACGCGCCCTCTAGTGGCGAAAATTACATATTGTGCCTTTAACAAAGTCTATATAAAAGACTAGTAACTATTATTTCCAAATCACAGGATTAAAACAACACGAAGCAGTTGATATTCACAAAGGGATGTACAGTATTGACATGACCACACAACAGACACAATCATGTTATTTAAACTACTGATTTAATTCAAAATAACTTTACAGAAGAGGTAACTGGAATTTCTCTTGTTCTGTTATGCTGGACATTGAGAGTATTCAAATCATCTGCTATTGTCGTTTTTTTAATCTACAGTTTGAGTTACACTCAAGTCAATTGGTCCCATATTACCAACAATGCTGGATGACACTGACAACTAAATAATACCTTATTTTTTTGGTTAATGATCTTTTATGTAATCTGAGGCTAATATTTAGGTGATACTGAATGTAGTAGTAATAATACACTTCACTATAGCCTATTGCTGAGAAGGGAAGTGCTGAAGGGAGACAGACTACCTCAAATTAGCTGAAGAAACATTGTATGGGTGTGTGATTTAAGAAAGATTCTGTCTTAACACTCGTCTTGGATCATGTCATTGATGACATCAGAATAGTGAAGCAGGGCAATGATGTCACCACATTCTAAAAGAGAAAGTGAGACAAATTTGATTAATGTTACAGTGAATTAAAATATCTACATAATGTCTCTTTATTAAATGCGTTAAATATGATGATAAAAAATGTCAGCAGATTTTTTTATATTAAAGCATTAAAACGCCTTTAAAATAAAAAAGTCTGACCTTTTTCCATGTCTTTTTTCATCACTTATCTTCTGCAGGAAGCTGGTCCTCAGGGGCTGCGTTGGGGTCCAGGAAGTCTTGGTGCTGCAGATGCTTTAGGTATTTAATGGGAGTGATGGTGTGGGTGGAGCCTGTGAGGGAGGTCAGAAACATGATCAGGGCTTTTACTGTGACAAAAAACACTCATTAAAACCACATTGCAGGGGTCTGTTACTAATGACAGTTATACAATGATCAGTAAACATTTATCTTTTCTGTCACTTACTGCAGTGTATATTCAACGTCAAGGCAAATGACATTATTTACAACCATAACCCATGTATCCCACAGCAGAATGCTTTTGATGCTCAATAATTCATATTTTAGGTCAGCAAAAAATATACACTACTGTTCAAATGTTTGGGCTTGGTAAGATTTTGAATGTTTTTGAAAGAAGACTCTTATGCTCACCAAGGCTGCATTTATTTGATAAAGAATACAATAAAAACAGTAATATTGTGAATTATTATTACAATGTAAAATAATTTTGAAATTTTAATATATTTTAAAACGTAATATATTTCTGTTATGTCCAAGCTGAATTTTCAGCAGCCATTACTCCAGTCTTCAGTGTCACATGATCCTTCAGAAATCTTTCTAATATGCTGATTTGGTGCTCAAGAAACACTATTATTATCAATGTTGAAAACGGGTGTGCTACTTAATATTTTTGTGAAAACAATTGATACAAAATATATATATTTTTTAATAACTATAATAATAATTGAATATTTAATGTTACTTTTGATTAAATAATCCCTTGCTGAATAAAAGTACTAATTAAAAAATAAATCATATTAAAACTTAATGACCACAAACTTTTGAATGGTAGTGCATAATACAAAGAAGTCTAATTAATACATCGCTTGGGATTTTTAAAGGCACAGTGACACAACTATAAAAAGAAAGGCAGAATCGTGTAATGCTGTCTGTTGTAATGGTTATTTCTGAAATGGTGAGTCATTGATAGTTTCGAGGTCTTGAGCACTGCAACCCACCAATGAGAGCTTCCCATTTGCCATTGGCCTGTGTGACCTCATAGACGCAGCGCACCTCGCTGTAAGTCACACCCCCCATGATGAAGACGATGATGCGTGGGCCGTTGCGGATCTCTCCTGGACTCTTGTTCTTATGCCAGTTCCCATAACGTGCACTGAAAATGGCCAGCAGTGGTATTATCACTAGATATTTCACTAGATTAATGAGAAGATGTTGCGTACTGAATTCCTGTGTTTGTGCAGGGAATCCTACCTGGTAGCCGTGGTCGTCTTTGAGGATGCTGTGCGTGTGGAGATGTAAGGGTACTGTTTCGGGTCGAGTTTGTCTTCAATGGCGTCCTATCATAATGTAATTAGGAGAAATTCAAGTAAAAGAATGTTGAAATATCCAAAGTGAGGCAAGTACTGTTGGTTCAGCTCACCTCCATGATGTCTTTGACCAAAGGAGTCCATCGGGAGAGCTGGTACGTTTGCTCACTGATTCTTTCCTTACGGTCAGGTTTCTTCCCTTTACGTGTGGTTACTTGCTGTGGATACATATTTAAAGAGGTATGCATTTTGACCTCAGACATTATGATTAGTGATGCACTGAATTCTGGATAAAAAAGCTGATAATTATTTTCATGGTATGGGTTATAACTGATAAATGGCTGATACTGTATATTCTATATTGTCTAAAATCACAGTGGAAATAAAAGGAATAGTTTCTGATACTACAAGTCAATTTATGAGTTCAAGGTGTAATAAGTCAAAATAAGTGTAAATGAATGTCTACAATTAAGTATACAATAATGGCCAATATATACACTATCATTCAACAGTTTGAGTCTGTAAGTTCTTTTTTTTGTTGTTGTTGTTTTTTGTGTAAGAAATACTTTTATTCAGCAGGGATGCACTAAATTGCTCAAAAGTGACAATAATTTATAATGCTACAATTTATTTCAATTGCAAATACATGCCAAATAGATTATTTTATTTGGATCAAAGAATCCTGTAAAAAATGTATCACGTTTTCCACAAAAATATGAAGCAGCACAACTGTTTTCAACATTGATGATAATAAGAAATGTTGCTCAAGCACCAAATCAGCATATTAGAATGATTTCTGAAGGGTCACATGGTTTATTAAAGACGTTTTTAAATTCAACCAAAAAAGAAACTGTATGGCAGAGGGGCACAGAATATTCAGCAGAATATCTCATTTTGTGTTCCACAGGACGAAAACCAAATCATACAGCGTGATTTTGCGCGACATTAGGGGAGTAAAATGATTTGGACAGCATTTTACATTTCTGGTATAGTAGAACATGTTTGTGTTTGTGAGGATCAGCTGACCTCTGAAATGATGGGAACCCCCATATGGGCTATATTAGAGATGATGTCACTGTCCTCTGGAGGGATCTGAGCATGCTGGAGGAGCTTACAGAGATTCTCCTCTGACACACCTATGAGACACACACACAAACAGCCAGGAATAACTATACATAATTCCACACATAATTATAGAGTTTGAACTGGCCATTTTGACAGTTTTGCTCACTGTTGTGTGATATTAGTAATGGCTGTGTGTACAAACGTACCACCCCCATCTCACCCACACACGGCAAAACAGATAGAGAATACAAAGCATTGGCCATTTTGCAGCTCTCTCACCATTCTTGAGGAAGATATAGAGCAGGATGATACGGATTTTGTCCATGATGGTAATGTTGGCATCCAGTAGGATGGGTACGATGGTTCTCATGGGATCTTTGATCTTCTCACCCTCTGCATCAGTGCCCATAGCTAGATCCTAAGACGGAGCACACAGACACTATTAACACTAATTAATATGATGCTTTGAGCAAGCAGGCCAATCAAAGATATGCTGTACCTGCTCGACACGGCACAGTTTGTCCACTGTACCCTGGTACTGCTTCATACAGTCTTCTGCTAAGTGCAGATGAGTTGAATACTGCAAGATTACAAAACTTCTATCAGCAATGTTGACTTATTCCCTTGAATCAGTTGATATAAAACATGAGAATTATCTCAGTACCTTGCTTAACTCTTTCTGGTACTGTGGCATCTTTTTAAGCATTTGGGAGAGCTCTTTCATGGTGGTCTGGAAGATGCAAAAACAGTTAGTTAATTAATGGCAATAATTAAGAATTTGCAGTTAATGTTTGCTCAGTGATAAATAACACACCTTCTCTCCTGTGTTCATCTTTTTGCTTGCAGAGAAGTCCTTAAGCGATTTAGTCACAGCCCTAAAAGAGAGAAACTATTATATTTAATATGTTATTATTATTATTATTATAGTCATTCTGGCTTATGTTAGTTATAATTGTTCTAAATTTTCTTCTTTAAAAATGAATGAATTTTATGTTATTTTTTAATTTGCCAGTATATACATTTATAATGTTCCAAAAGATTTCTATCAAATAAATGCTATTATTTTTTTAAACTTGAGCAACACAACGTGGTTGAGTTTCATATTGTATGTAGATGAGGAATTAGAATGATTCTGAAGGAGCTGTGACACTGAAGTCTGGAGTAATGATTGCTGAAAATTGGGCTTTGCCATCACAGCAGTAAAAAATGTAAATGCTATGTTAAAATACATGAAAATAGGAAACATTTGTTTGAAATTGTAATAATATTTCACTATATTACTGTTTATACTGTATTTGTGATTCAAGAAAGTTCAAGCCATTGGGGTGAGAAAATACATTATACAAACGTTGAATGGTAGGTGAACCGTGTGGAAGCAAAAAAGGACTTCGTGGGGAAAACTTGGGCTATGTGTTTATGTCTCAGACTCATCCACAGGTCATCATCTTCATCCAACAGCACCTCTTTCATACGAGTGTCATCCATTCCACTGGTCTCATACCTGATTAACACATATGTACCATCAGCATCAGTAAACTGCCTATAGCACATATGTACAGTGTGAAGATGGATGGAGATATTAACATCATGAAAGTTAAAACACTTGGACTTGACCGGTCAGTTAAAAATGATCTGAGTGGCCTCAGAGCAGTATATAGATGAATTACAAACTGTTGGAGTTATTACTTGTAGACATCATTCTCAATGGGCAGCAGGTCATAGGCCATGGCCTGAAATGTGAGCTCGTGTAGAAGTGGCGAGACAGGGTCAAAACCTCGATCCAGAATCAATAGCTGGGAACGTGCTTTATCAGGTCCCTGTGAAAGAGAGGGGAAAAAAAGAAAGATCAAGATGGAGCACAAAACAATAGAGCAAGGAATTCAAGTTGGACAGTGAGAAATGAAGGTCACTGGTGCCAGACAGAAGCAGTTTATTTTTATCATCCAAGGCAAAATATTGTGCTACAAGCTCTGAGACTCACCTCTCCCAAAGTGGGGTCATCCGCTTTGTAACCGTCCAGTTTATCCTGAAGCATTTGGGCCAGGACTGCATTGTCTTTGTACTCTCTTCAAAACACAGCAACACATAATCAATCATGATGCGGACCGTCACTGACCTTTAACACTCATTCTAGATGAAATCTAATCACTATAATCTGTTATGTCTGATTTTTTAAATAACGGTTGTGTGCTTGTTTTTTTTAATATAGATATTTTCTTTGCAGATGGCTGATGATGTTTGGAGTTACATTACAGATATGTGTCAGCAGATGGTGTTTATGAGGATGTGAGTTTGATGGTAAGACGTTTATGTGTGTGTTTCTTCTTCCTCTCTCACCCTCTGTATCTAACAGCTGGGTACTCTTTCAGTGTGGAGCACAAGGTGGCTATTTGCTCGGCTAAACGCTCCAACACCTGGTTCTTTACATCAGCTTTAAACGGGCTGTAGAAATCCTGGAAGGCATCTGGGCTGTCCATTGAGAACACCTGAGAACAGCATAGCAGCAACAGATAAATGCCTCACTATGGCATACAGATTTGTGCATTTATTCTTAATATCTCAGATCTTCAATGGGATTCAAATGCATTCATATATGGTGATCAGTGCACATGGATTTAGGAGCTGCATCACTGAAATCGCATACTATCTAATAGGTATAATATTTGCTTTGAAACATACTTTGCGACTGCTAAAAAATATTCAGATTCAGTATGAATGAAATACATACTACCCATATTCAGAAGTAAAGTGTTCATCAGATACGCACTTCAGAATATTGCTGTAAGTAGTAGGTCATTCTGGTAGCTTTCACCTACAGTTTTCAAACATACTATTCGTCTCACATACAATTTTTTGCCTACTATATAATAGGGAAGTAGGCATATTCCAACACAGACTGAGTCTTTCTCTAAAAACATGGTTAAAAATGTATTTTTGCTAAAACATGGAGTCAATAACAAATAGAGATGTAGAGCGCTATTAGTGTGTCCTAACCAGGTTTGGTGAGATAAAGTGACTACTAACTGCTTCTTTTTAATCTTCCAGGTTAGTTTTTGGCCTGACTAGCCCTAATTCCAACAGAAATAACAGAACACTCGCTTGATTTCTATTGGCCCACAGTGAAATCACACTGGTCCACAGAGCTGCTTCACATAACAGTAAAAAAATATGTTCTTCAGGTTACACACTCTGTCCCTTTAAATCAGTGCTTCTCAACCTTTGTGAATCCAAGACCCCTCACTGTCCAAGACTATATTTGAAGATATTTCTGGTGCTACTGCAATAACAACAAAATGTCTTACGTTTTTATTAACAGAAACTAGTGACAAAAATAGGTAAATCATTCATTAATTTTATATAAATAATTCAAAAAATTATAATTTTTGTAATTCCAGAAGTTTTATAAATCGAATGTTCTTTAAAGTTCACACTCTTTATGGATTTGCTTTTTTTCAGTCGTTACAAGATAAAGGGTTTATATATTATTATTATTATATATTTTTAGAGCCTGGCATATCTAGAAAAATGTATACACATTATAGAAATACCTATTACTTTACAATTTTATTTCATTTAAAATTTTCCAAAAATACGAAATATAATGTCAGTTTACATCTAGATTTTTAACAGTTTTACCTTATTTGAATGCTTATTTTGTCATATTTTAAATAATTTTAATATATTTAACATACATACATTTAAGCCATCTTGCACTTTTGGAAGTTTGCTGACACCCCTTAAGTGGGTCCCACTCCTTAAAATTCAACTGAAGTAAAACTATAAACGGCCTTTATGACCAACTCTACACAGGATGTTGTCAGCCATGTGATATTATTATTAAAGTATTACTGAAAGCAGTGGTAGTTCACAGCCGTTTTAAGTTAGTGCTGCTTGATAATTTGTAAATGTGTTTTAGTGCCATAGGTAACTTTTACCAAGCAGCTTCCTGTCCAATGGCAACTCGCATCTCACTGCTGTCCGTCTGCCCATGAGAATCAGCTAAAAGCCTTTAGCAAGGATGAATGTTAATGGCTGTTACTGTTTCCCATAATCCTCTTTCACAACAGTAGTAACTCATTGATACATCACCTCCTTCCCCTCTCCCTGTACATGTGTGCTGTGTTCTGTACATTCTGCATGTTTGGCCAAAAACATTGTATTCAGATTAATCTACAGCTACATAATAACTACACTATCCTCTTTTCTTCCCTCAGATTGACCTATAATCCATAGTGTTGTGTCTCACTCGTCCTATCCTAACACACTAGCCTCAACACACTACCCCATCTGTCACATGAACAACTCCATGCTCGCTCTCATTGGCTGCCTGGTGACTCATTGATGGGTATTAACCAATGGGGAGCAGGATTAGGGTTGCGATAGGGATAGGGAGGGCTGATTCAGCCACTCCTCAGGATTAATTATAGAGGGCAACAACAGAGGATTGGAGGCACAGAGACGGACCGACCAAAGCTGCTCTCGAATGTTCCGGCATGATTCAACCAGGACCCTTCCCCCCACATTTCCATACATCCTCCTAAGCATCATCCCTTCTTTCTTGGGTCCTAGGAAGTCTCAGGGTCTAATATAGAGGCTACTCACCTGTGATTCATAGGGCAGGAAGGCGATGTTAATCTCAGTCAGTGTCTTCGTGAATTTAGAAGCACGGGATTTACTTATCAAGTTGAACAAAGAGTCTGGGATTGCTAAAATAAAAAAACAGAGATTGAGTGAGATATACAGTGGGTACGGAAAGTATTAAATAAATTGTTCACTCTTTGTTATATTGAAGCCATTTGCTAAAATAATTTAAGTTAAAAAAATTTCCTCATTAATGTACACACAGCACCCATATTGACAGAAAAACACATAATTCTTGACATTTTTGTAAATCTATTAAAAAAGAAAAACTGAAATATAAAATGGTCCTAAGTATTCAGACCCTTTGCTGTGACAATAATATATTTAAACCAGGTGCTGTCAATTTCTTCTGCTAATACTTGAGATGGTTCTACACCTTCATTTGGGTCCAGCTGTGTTTGATTATACTGATTGGACTGATTAGGAAAGCCACACACCTGTCTAAATAAGACCTTACAGCTCACAGTGCATATCAGAGAAAATGAGAATCATGAGGTCAAAGGAACTGCATGAAGAGCTCAGAGACAGAATTGTGGCAAGGCAAAGATCTGGCCAAGGTTACAAAAAAATTCTGCTGCACTTAAGGTTACTAAGAGCACAGTGGCCTCCATAATCCTTAAATGGAAGACGTTTGGGACGACCAGAACCCTTCCTAGAGCTGGCCGTCCGGCCAAACTGAGCTATCGGGGGAGAAGAGCCTTGGTGAGAGAGGTAAAGAAGAACCCAAAGATCACTGTGGCTGAGCTCAGAGATGCAGTCCGAGTAGGGAGATGCGAGAAAGTTGTAGAAAGTCAACCATCAACGCAGCCCTCCACCAGTCGGGGCTTTATGGAAGAGGGGCCCGACGGAGCCTCTCCTCAGTGCAAGACACATGAAAGCCTGCATGGAGTTTGCTAAAAACACCTGAAGGACTCCAATATGGTGAGAAATAAGATTATCTGGTCCGATGAGACCAAGATAGAACATTTTGGCCTTAATTCTAAGCGGTATGTATGGAGAAAACCAGGCACTGCTCATCACCTGTCCAATACAGTCCCAACAGTGAAGCATGGTGGTGGCAGCATCATGCTGTGGGGGTGTTTTTCAGCTGCAGGGACAGGACGACTGGTTGCAATCGAGGGAAAGATGAATCGGCCAAGTACAGGGATATCCTGGAAAAAAACCTTCTCCAGAGTGCTCAGGAACTCAGACTGGGCCGAAGGTTTACCTTCCACAAGACAATGACCCTAAGCACACAGCTAAAATAACGAAGGAGTGCTTCACAACAACTCTGTGACTTTTCTTGAAGGGCCCAGCCAGAGCCCTGACTTAAACCCAATTGAGCATCTCTGGAGAGACCTAAAAATGGCTGTCCAACAACGTTTACCATCCAACCTGACAGAACTGGAGAGGATCTGCAAGGAGAAATGGCAGAGGATCCCCAAATCCAGGTGTGAAAAAACTTGTTGCATCTTTCCCAAAAAGACTCATGGCTTATTAGATTAAAAGGGTGCTTCTACTAAATACTGAGCAAAGGGTCTGATACTTAGGACCATGTGATATTTCAATTTTTCTTTTTTAATAAATATGCAAAAATTTCAACAATTCTGTGTTTTTCTGTCAATAGGGGTGCTGTGTGTACATTGAGGAGAAAAAAATTAACTTAAATGATTTTAACAAATGACTGCAATATAACAAAGAGTGAAAAATAAAAGGGGGTCTGAATACTTTCCGTACCAACTGTATATATATAATTATAACAGATACATATCTAGTAGATGTGTAGAAAAGAGTTGTGATGTTAAAAAAAACAAAAAACAAAACACTCACTGTCTGTGAAGAAGACGTGTGCCCCTCTGTATATTGGATTACGGGGATCTCTGAAGTCATTGATGAGTCCCTCAACTGACTGTTGAAAACACAGACATATATTATTTATTCATTTATAATACCATACTTTATTATTCATTATTCAAAAAGGAAGTAAAACCATTAATATTGTGAAATATTATTGACAATTTTTAAATAAAGTATAATGTTATCGGTAATTGATTCTGTGATGGCAAATTGAACTAAATTATGTTTCAGTAGCCATTACTTCAGTCTAATCATTCTAATATGCTGATTTGGTGCTCAAGAAACATTTCTTCTTGTTATTAATGTTGAAAACAGTTATGCTGCGTAATATTTTTGTGGAAATGTTTTTTTGTGATACATTTTTTCAGGATTCTTTGATAAATAGAACGTTCAAAAGAACGACATTTATTTGAAATAGAAATCTTTTGGAACTCTATAAATGTCAAAATTGTCTCTTTATCATATTACTGGGCCCTTGTTGAACTAAAGTATTAATTCCTTTCTTACTGAGCCCAATTTTTTAACAGAAGATTTTATTGAAATTGCATTTCAATTGATAACATTTCACCATTGTGTTGTATATCAGTAACTGTCATCTTGTGAATGTTGGGATATGATACAATTTTATATATAAAAATAAATGAGACAACTTACCTCATCAGATGGAGTGATGAGATATATGGCTTCCATGGTAGGAAGAGGCTCACGCCGCTTGGTTATGTCCTCAACAACTGGAGCAAAAATGGAAAAAAGTACATTTGAGCCAAATTGCTATATACAGTAATATATACTGCTAAGTGAATGTGTGTCAGTATAACTCACTTGTGATTCCCTCAGACATAATGTCTGTCATTTTACAGCATGATGAGATCATCCTCATGCTAAGCTTGTCCACCACCAAAACCTGAGGGAGAACAGCATGCATGATATATGTAGAACAACACATAACCAATCAAAGACAAACATAACACATGTTTTGAATGCTGTTCGTCAACATGGGATGCTGTTGGGTCTATTTAATGCTGGGTTAGGATGGACTTTTAAGCAAGGAAGCCTAATATGACACCAGAGTCATCTTTAATTCAAATTTATTTCAAGATTCTTTTTATCATACTGTACAGAATAAATAACAATTGTGTTTTGATTCCACAAACAAATGCTGCACATTACAACACGTCAACAGTAATCTTTTTTATAATGATTGACATGAAATGACGGTGAGATTGATGTGTACCTTCCATTCTCCCTTCTTCTTCAACTTCTTAATGACATCGTTCATAATCTCTGTAGTACAAAAACAATAAAAACAAAACATGAACAACAAAGTGATTTCTGCAAAATAAAAATAAAAAAGACAATGTTCAGGGAAAATAGCAATATTTTGCATGCAACAGATGAAGCAAATCTGAGTCAAAGTTTAAGTCAAGATTATAGGAAACTTCTCAAATGTTAATGCTGTCAATATCACAAAAATTCAAGAAAAAAGAAACAATAAATAATGACTGTAAAACAAAGCCTTACACTTTGGTTCCTTTCAGTGCGACTGTGTAATATTGCTACACAGCTAGATATATGTTATAAATTAATCTGAAATAATGATACCATGACTAGGTAATCTCAATATAAGGTAAGAATATTGAGAAAGAAATATATAGTCATTTAAAATGTTTTGAGTAAGAAATATAAAGGTGTGTGATAATGTACTGCTATAAATATGTGGCTATGTTACAGCTCCCCTTTGAAGCTCTTTTGTTTTTCTCATTTTCCATCTCCAATCCTATACTGCTCACAGGTGACTGGAGATGACTTTTGTTCCCACTTTGTTGCAGATTGCTGATTTTTGTAAAATAACTTCTGTTTTTGCTTTTCAGATAAAAGAGTGGTTTCAGTTTAATATGTTGCAGGTTCATTTATTGGTAATAAATAATTGATCAATAATATTGATGATAATAAATCATCATAAAAAATATTGGGCTTGTTTTTGAAGCTGCGGTTGCTTATTTATCTTGCGAGAGTTGGCAACAGTGGTCCGTTGGATAGAGGAGATGGAGAAACTGCTTGTGGAAGTTTTGCAATAACGCGGCCTGTTCAGTATATTGGTCGAAAAGTAAACAATGCTGAAAAGTCAAGACGATCTGATTGAGCGTGATATCAAGTGAGGCGATCCCTCTGGGCAGGATAATCTTAATAAAATCGTGTTTTCAGATCTTGTAGTGTGGTGAGGGAAGATAATCTGCAAAGATTCTTTTTATGTGTGTGCTGCAACCAGATTTCACAATCGGTTAAGATTTGAAAACTCCTGTAGTGTGAGCCAGGCATGAGACAACTATGCAGAATTTGCCAAAAGCATCAGGTAGAGGTTTTGCGTAGTCTAAACCTTCTCTCCTTTTTTTTTAAACAGCACCATACCCTCTGCAGACACTAAAGAACATACACTCTAAAAAATGCTGGATTGTTTCAACCCAAATTTTGGTCAAATATGGACTAACCCAACCATTGGGTGAATTTACTATTAAACATTATGGGTTGTGCTTAGAATCACATTGTTTAAGATGATCTAAGGATGCTTTTGTCAATTTGTCAATGTGTTTTGGTGAAAAGAACCCCCCCCCCCCCCCCCCCCCACCCCCCCCCCCCCCCCCCCCTTTTGGATGTCGTGTTTAGGTAATGATATAGTAAGTTAATGATTAAGAAAAATGTGTGAAATCATAAAAAATAAATCAAAACCGTTAGGTCTTTATGGCAAACAGAAAAGGAAAGTATTAACTAATGTTTAAATGATATATACTGTATTGTGTGGTGAGAGAGACCCAGCAATCACAGGCCTAATCTCTTCCCAATCCTCTTACACCACCAGCCTCTCTATTTTTGTTCTTCCCCTGTCTCTCTTTCTCCTGCTCTTTGTCACTCCTTTTTTTCTTTTTTTCACTCTCTTTCGCTCTTTGTATCTCTGCCACTGGATGTGAGCACAATGGACCTGAATCATTTTTACTGCCCTTTTAAAAGCTCCATTGAATGGCGAGATCCCAAACGCAACAGCTTCCTGCAGTCATATAACACATTTCACAGCTATTGACGCTGGATCTGTCAGTTCTAACACCCAGAGGTGTTGCTGCATTAAAATAAACTTGTGATGAACCTAACAGGCTATTACTGAAATTGTCGAACAACAAATCAACATCCAGTCTGACAACATTTCTGTTTATAAAAAAAGTTGCTTGTGAGATTAAAAAGGGTGGAAACTGGATTGAAAGCTTTTAGATACTTGCAGGACGAGTTAAAAAAAACTTAACCTACTGATTTTGATAAAAAATAATATTTACCAGTACAAACCGATATGTCCAAAAAATAGACTACCCTCCTCCAGCAGCATCTTTGACATAGGCTAGTTTGATATAATGTGTCATTATGTACTGATGCTGAGAAGTATGAAAATGAATGTGATGAGCCTCACATTTGCAAACCAAAATTCCACACATTTATTTTTCCCCTCAGAATCTCTCGGATTGAATCACACCAGCACTATATATTGCACAAAATAACACGAAAGAATGACAGGGGGCAAATGGTGAAAAAAGTGTGCAGTATGGAGTGATGAAAGAAAGAATCAGAGAGTGCATTATGAACACCGGAAAAATCTCGTCAATTCCTTACGGTTGATAGAGCCAGAAAATAACCAGGGGGCTACAAAAACAAAAAAAAAGGTCAATTTTTGACAACTGGCATGTCGATATGTTGTTAAGGGAGGGAGATAGATAGAATGTTCCACTTTTTGAGCTTCACACAACCGCACCACCCATCCTCTTTAATCACACAGGGACTACACAGATACTGGGTATTTCAATCTTCCAGGGCTTAGCTAAATCACAGCTTTGCACGAGTGCAAGTATACTAGAATAAAACGCTGTGCAGTTAAAGGATTCAGCAGAGCAGTGTTACTCGATGAGGATTATATTGTTGGTGATAGTGATGCATTTCAATACACCCCATGAAAATGCATAACACACAAGTACACATTTATAAGGAAATATCAATTATACAACGAATTAGAAATATCACTTTTAAATACATCAATATTTAGCCCTAAATCAACTTAAACGAAACATTTCTTACTTTCTCCGACAATCGCCTTGAGCCCCAGAGATGCCATCCTGTCTCGTGTTGTCTCTCTCTCTCCCTGCTGCACTCAGAGTGCGCGGCGCGCGCGCTTAAAGCACAGTTGGTGTAAATGGGATGTGGTGCTTGCGTCGATGCCTAATCTCACCACACGCCTCCGCAGCTCCACTGTTGACATATGCTCCATGTCTTGTAAACTATACACACATTTGTGCATATTAATCATAGCCTTCCAGCAGCTTCTATCATTCTTAATGAAGCATTGACTGGTTTTGTGAGCAATTTTTTTACTCATGTTTTTGGGTATTGCATACAGTGAACTGCTATAAAAGCAAGTGATTTTAAATGAATGTCTAGAAAAATTTACGTTTTTGCGCAATAATTGCGTTGCAATGCGTTTACTGTAGCTGAGCTTCTGTAAGAATAGCAGAAGACCACTAGAGGGCGACATCGTCTTTTTAGTCTGCCCTAAACAAATGGCCGCTTCAGAGAAATGCTTCACTCGTTTAAACTATTTAAAATGTCTTTAAATCTCCCTATAAAATTATTATTTAAAAAAATGTGTCTATTATTTCATACATGAAAAGAACATAAATCGCGGTTGTTTTGCATTTATCTTTCCTACGCTTCATCAAACGTGATCACTGCCAATATAAACACCAATCAGTCAAATTAAAGAGTTTATTAAAAAAAACTGTTATTTTGTTTGAATAAGTTAAATTATATTGGATTTGACCTGGTTTGGGTTGTGTCGGCAACTGCATTAGACACTTATGTCTTATTTGATTCTTCCAAGTGATTCGATTCTTTTGAATCTTTGGGAAGATTTTGTTCTTGACTTTAATTAAGATATAGGAAAAAAAGACAATAACGAAAGGCTTGATAATTGGGAGTTTCAGTTACGTCATTATACCCGCTTTTTGTGTATTATTATTAGTCATTTTCCCACATTCATAACGAGATGCCTCGTTTATTAAATGTGTTGATGAGCGAAATGTCTCATTCAGTGCATGTGTCGTATTCGTTCAGCAGGCACCTATCTGTGCTATTAGTCACCTCAGTTTCTCGTACTATAGTCAGCCTTTGAAGCCAAGAAAGAATGCTCTTCCAAAAGTGAACTATTTAAATCGGTATTGAGTTGATGGGAACGATTCATTCAAAGATGTGTTCAAACCCCCCGATTCGCTCTTAGAATGAACGCACAGCCCCGCCTCTAATTGGAGGTGAAGCAATAAAGCATTAAATCAAGAGTTATGGAAAACTGAGCCTTCCTTAATCCAACACGGTGCCTGTCAACTCTAACTCCAGCCACTTTTCCTGCGTTCAAACTGCTTGAGGAAAAAGAGGGAGGAGCCGCTGAAGTCAACTTCAGTTCATATCTTATCATAGGAAACCAGCGCCCTGCTGCTGCTGCTACACACACAGCTGCTCCTCTGAGACGGAGTTGACCGATCCAGTTGAATTTGCCAACTAACAGCGGCGCGATGGGGGATTTGATCTCAACTCATCTGGATGAAGGCAAACGGGAGGTTATCACAGGTAAGAGCTCTGATGGACGTGTCTGCTAACCGCGATGCTTTATTAGTTGCAAGACGTGATAGATAATTAGTCTTGGTATGGAAAATATGGTGTTGCCAAAGGATTGCAATGCAATTTCAGTTAAGGCCAGTGCTGGGGTTTTGGGTGAAAGGGTTTACGTTCCACCCCAATAAGTAAACTTGGGATAATAAACTTTGTGCTATTCCCGCACTAAAGAGGCACTTTGCTGCGCCGTGGCACATTATTTCCTCTTACTATATTTTAAATGACACACTGCATAAAATAATCATGTATGATTAGTGAGAATCAAAAAAAAAAGAGAGAGGATTACACTCAATTGCTTCTCCTTCAGGAGAATGACAACATTAGGACAGCATATATGTGAGCTGCACAACCGAACTATTGTTTATATCTTCAATCATGAAAAAATCAAATGAAGTGGAACTAAATTCTTATAGTGGCCAGGTGGCCTGCATCTCTTCAGAACTTTGTGGTCAGGCGTGGTTTGGGTGGGACAGGTTTGAGGAAATGCAGAGTTTGAAATGGATTACTAGTAGAAGATTACCTACCAGTGCCAGAAGTGAACTATTTAGGAACTGTTGTTTTCAGTTTTTTGTTGTTGTTGTTGTCAATCAAAAACCGTTTCATTTTTGCAACATTCATTTCTAAGACAGTAAATACAGATATTTGACAACTACAGGTCCCAAAACCCAAATAATCCAATCCTAGAATAGACTCAGGTCTAGAATTAACACTTTTATATATTATATCAATGATATATATAGATATAATATGTGTGTGTGTATGTATATTATTTTTGACACTTATGCCATTTTGCACGAGTCCTGATTAATTGCTGACCCTTTTAATTACCTTTTTACTTTTAATTACTGGAGACATTTTGTAAAAAGAAAAAATGCATTTAAAACTAAACTTAAATAATCTTTTATTTGTCGATTTCGATGTCTGGAGTGTCACTGTGGGAAAACAAAAAGCACTGTTTTTGCTTCTTATATTTTTGAAACATCGTGAGAATGATCTAAATAATGTTTCATCTCTCCTTTTGTGCATTTTAAGAGAAAGCACATATCAGGTATAGAATCTCAGGAATGCATGCAGAGCCTAACAGCAGTAAGGAGGCTGTCTGGATGATCCGTCATAATCAGCATTTAGATGACCTTTGTTCAGGACTCGGGAGGCCATGTTTGCTCACTCTCATAGCTAATTCATAAGGGGTGTGACTGATGAATTTTTTTAAGTTCTATAAAAATGTGTGGGACTGTAGGAGAATCTACCTATATCACGTCTGCTTGTCAGACACATCTACAGTAGGCTATTGTTTGTTGTTGACTGTATGACCTCACCTTTCTCTTGTCAGTAAAGAGGGAGTCCCCCACTCTGAAGTGTCAAAGTCAGAAAGCCACACTTTTTTTTTTCTCCCTGCAGTTTAGAATGAATGAAGTAATCTTCTCAAAATAGTGGGGGGTTTTCACCCGATTTTTCACTCGCCGACAGGTTTTGCGAAATCGCCGGCAAATGCCTGAAATCGGAGGCAAATTGGTGCTCGTTCACGCGAGTGACAATCACGCAGTGTGAATTATCAAAGACGCGATCTGAGAGAGTCGCCGACGCGTCGCCGATGCCCGTGAAATATTTGGCATGCTAAATATCTGGAGCTGTCGGCGATTCACAATCCTGCTGTGTGAAATGAGTTCTGACTGAAAAACATCGGCGATGACCTACAGCCAATGAGCGGAGCTGATACAGGGCAGCGGGAAGTTAGGGGAGGAGTTATATAAAACGTAGTTGGGGACCAGGTTGCCAAAATCGTATTGCAGCCGGTTGGTTTTCATGTCAGCCAGTTGAAAGCGACCCCAATAAGTGAATTAGGGCCATGAATGTGAATTGTACAGGAGAGAACCCCGCCAAAAAAAACTTGCATTTCACCCCGAACGCGAGTTTTTACTGGGGACTCCCTCGAAAGAAATTGGGCTATCTTCAGGTAGTTTGAGTAGGTAATTGGGGGGTTTGTAGCGAAAAACTTGCAACCTGAAACCAGACAGTGTTTCGGTTGTGATTCTTCCTATTGGAAAGTCATGCAGTGTGTAACCTCCTGTAGCCGATCCATCGTGCAATGTGAACACAACAGCAACTGAATGCTACAGTAGTCGTTCAGGGTGAACCAACAGTGATGCGACGTCGGAAAATCGTTGCGTGGGACTCCGCATTAGTAGCTTAGTTATTTGGGCATTTATAGTATTGTTATTTTTTTCTGTTTGTTTGAAGCATGTTTTTGGGTCAATTGCCAGTTAGGAGGATGGTGACGTTGGGAAGTAAATGACACCACCCACAAACTGTTTGAATAGCTGGGGGGGACGAGGGGGGTTCTTGTAGGAAATGCTTTAATGGAATGTTCATGGAAGGATGGAATGGTGTTTCTGGGGAAGTTATAATCTGGGGACACTAATAGTGTGGAAATGTTCTAAAACACTAACAGTATGTTTGTTATAGAGCTTTATAGTGAGGTCAGTGCACAATCCATTCAGCTTCCTATAGTGTGTGTTTGTAGCCCCTCTCATATTGCTAAAGCTTACTCGTTCTCTTCTCAAGTGAACAATTCTTAGTCATCCACATAGCTGACTGGAATTTAGGCAAAAATGGAAGTGAGTCTGGAGTTAGTCTGAAAAATCTATCTGGAGTGTCACTGTGGGAAAACAAGAAACACCGATTTAGATTTTGCTTCTTATGTTGTAAGGTGTATTCTTATTCTTCAGAATTACATTTTTGCTCAAGGGTTTATGTGACTCCATCATCAGCCAGTGTCAGGCTTGCTCAATGTTGGACTCAGCACCAATGAGGCTCTCAGGACAATTAAAACAAATGATGAGCACAGCATGTTTGTAAATCACATCCTGGCATGCTTCACTTACTGTAACAACAGATAACCAAAACACTGCAATTTGATCATTTATAACTTTTTCATCATAAGTATTGCGCTATAATTTATTTGACTTTTTAAACTAAAAGACTGTATGGCATTGCTGCTGTGTTCTCTAGCAAGATGTCTAACAATTTCCAAATTCCCCCTTTGTCAGATTTGATATTAGCTTTACTTATTCCCTGACAGTATTCCAATAAATTCCAGGAATGCAAAACTCAATTCTTGACCAGTACTGTGTAATCAAACAATATCATTTATCTAAACGGTTTGTGCGGTCAAATTCAAAACCCATTATTTAGAAATGTTAATGGAATATTTTATAAATTAGATGAGGAGCACATCTTGTTGAAATAATTGACGCCAGACTGTTGAATTATTTAAAATTGAATACACCCAAGATGGTAATTTGGCCATAACACAAAGAGGGATGTGCATTAAACCTGCAATAATTCAGCGTTCTTCTGTCAGCCATGTATAACAAAGAAAATGTACAGTAGAGTGAAAAATATTGTAATATACAGAGCACAACCATTCAAAAGTTTGGGGTCAGTAAAATTTCTTTGGGAAATCAATACTTTTTCCAACAAAGATGCAACAAATTGATTAAGTCTTTGTAGTAAAGACTTTGAAGTTTTCCCAAAAATTTGAGCAGCACAACTGTTTTAAACATTCATAATAATAAGAAATGTTTTAATGTTACCAGAAATATTTCACAATGTTACAGTGTTTACTGTACTTTTGGTCAAATAAATGCAGCCTCGGTGAGCATAAAATACTTTTAAAAAGAAAAAAATATTATGACACCCAAGCTTTTGATAAACTTTTCATAATAAAATGGACAAATTGATGAAATTTTGTGGCAGGGACAGTGGATGTTGGTCAATTGGCTTAGGCACAGCCCAAACCACTGGTATACTTACAACTCTGCGGCCGGATAGGTGCCATAGCCTTCCTTATATGGTATCAGCCCATATATGGTATCATTTGGAGTGTCTTCTTTACAAAGAATAACATTACTTTTTATGATACATAAAGTAGTAAAATTAAGCTTAGAAATGTATTCGACCCACACACAAATTTCCGCCTAATGATTGCGAATAATTTTTCAGAAGAATGTGTATTTTATATATTTTAGATTAATATTTTCACAAAAACAGTTGTGGAAAGTCATATATCCAAGAAAGCTCTCATTTCAGGAATTTCATTTGTGACAATCACAGATCGAAGATCGTCAATAGAATCGCGATGTGAAATTTCCACCTCTAAGCAAATTTCGTCTCTATGGGTTACATTTCTACTAGTAGCACTGCGTCAGCAGACGCAAAAACCGGCCAAAAATTACTATCTATCTCTATAGCTTTTAGGTTAGAATCTCTTCTTTCAAACAAGACCTTTTTCACATTTCTGCGTGCTTCCATCGGTGAGATGTATAACGTTTTGTTCAGCAGCGCAACAGAGAAAAAAAGATGCTCTTTTGGCAAACACGCGCTCTCCAAATCATAGCAGCTCTGGCCAGCGGCTCTTATGTTCTACAACTCTGGGCTACTCTGGGCTGCAATAGGTCAGATTACACGCCACTCAAGCGCGCCGGCCACTCAGAGCCGTGAAATTTGACACCTCTGGGTCAATAGACAGGAGGGGGAGAGAGAGGATCCGGGTCAGTGCTGGAGCTGTTTTGAGCGTGGGTCTTGTAGGTTTTTTTGACTGTTTTGAAGGCGATAATGCACGCTGGAAGACAAACGCATCGGCGGCTCGGATAATGGCAATCTATGAAAGTTATATATGATGAAGAACGTTCAGCGGCGCGGTCGAGAGGAGAGGACGCGCGTCTGGTGAGCACATATGAGCGCTTTTGCTCCGTTTTTGATAGAATCATTATTTTGAAACGTAAAAGCACAGCTAACAATCTGATAAACGATGTATTGACAGTAAAGTACAGTACAGGATGCGTTTCAGTAAATATACATGGATATTATTACAGTGCTGTGTTTATAAACAGCTATTTCTTTGTTTCACATTCTGAAGACCAGATAGCAGCTGCGAGCTCATGCCAGAAGCAGTTAGCTCGGAGCTAGCGGCGCAGCTCGCGTCTGATCTCCAGGTTATGATGCTGACCGAGGTAGGATGCTGATGCAGGGGACAGGGGACTAAAATTATGAACATAAATGGAATGATATAAAGCTGGAGGATGTGGATTCAGTTTTAGATTGTAATAAACCACATGGATTTTACAATTTATAGAGTCTTGTGTCTCCTGAAATAAAAAAAACTGATTGTATAAAACACAAAATTTGATATTTGGTATAATTCGCTTATGCCATTTTGTATATTACTACTTAGACAAACATAAAAATGAAACATAATTCAGTCAATAATCAAGAAAAGTGCCATGGCACATAGTAAAATAGGATTCTGGGGGCAATATGATTTATAAAACCTGTTTTTACAAAGGAAACTCGCAAAGACACTTTTAGATGCAAAAAAGGGACAATTTACTCCCTTCGGTTATAATTCAATAACTCCTGTTTAGAAGCTGTTATTTGAAAGATTCTTTTTTTCTGGCACATCTTGGCACCTAGTGGAATCAAACAATATAAGTTGCAGAGAGCTGGAGCAAATAGATCCTGAATAACAGACTTTCAAAAAAATAAAAAACAAGCGCCTTTTTTTTTTTAGTTAGGGTTAGTTTTTTTTTTGTGTGGTGTTTATTGTAATATTTAAAACATATATAATGTTATTTATGAAGAATTACAACCATATTTTGTAGTTCAAAGGGTTTTCTATACAATGACACCATTTTTTTAATGTCCTCCATTGTATGTGTGTAGGGTAAACATTTGAATTTGGGTATGTCAAATTTAGGCGAAAATACACAAAAACGCCCCTGAGCGCAAGTAGTTTAAGAAGTGTTCATTAAAGAACGTAGCGATATGCAAGTCGAATGCTTTCAACTAACCTGAAACTACTCATTGCTGTGCAATTATAGAAAATTACCCTTGGTAAGTGTGTTAACCAATCGAAATCAAGAATTCAGGTATTACACGGGATGATCCATGATCATGCTCTTCTTGAAAGAATCAAACAGAACCATGATTCCAAGTGTTTTGGGATTCTGATAGGCGTCGCGAATAACCGCAATTACCGCTGTCTTTGTCAGTCACGTGCGTTTATTATGTGTGACGTCACCGAGGCGCCATTTAGAAGGTATCGTTGCATTGAGCAGTGAACTAAAAGTGTACAGAGCCGTGCAGTAAAGACCGATTAAATCCTCATACTGGAGAAACAGATGCAAACCAAGTAGATACGGTACCGAGATAATCTCAGCAAATTTTTTTTAGGAACCGTAATTTATGTAATTTGCCAATGATGATCATTAACAATTAACACTCATCCATACTAACGTTACCGGCCGCAAAAAGTTGAGTGCCACCGGCATCGCTGCCTCCAACCTCCTAGGATATATGATTATCTTGTTTACAGTATAAAAACTTATATGTTCCGTTTTTGTCTACCATTGATTTGCACACATCATTTGCACAATTGTAAGTAATTACATCATGTGAGTCTCTACCATTAAACCTTACCCTGTTTGTTCACAATTTTCCGTACTTCATTTGGCTGATAACAAGTACTAATAACAAGGAGACAATCAAAAACACATGAAAATGGCATTATACATACTTTATTATTAATGCAACACAGATGTGACAAGCATGATGAATCATCAACACACTGTTTTCTTAAGTGGACACAGTGCAAGTACTACAAAGAAAGCTGAATAAATTAATAATAATAATAAGATGATTTGATGCTTCTGCCAAACATTACTGATGACCCTTTCTGCATGGATTCTTAGAAGTGCTAGACGATCTGTCAAATACCAAATAGTGCTTGTAGGTAGAAGACATTGACAGACACTTTCACACTGAATGGTTTCTCTGTGGAAATCTCAAAACAGTCTATCATTGCTATTCTGTGTCCAAAGAACTCCACAAACTAGTGAGGCATAATTTTGTGCCTGTCACAGTTGTCTAAAACGGTGTTTGTGCAGGCAGATCCAATCTGAGGTGCATAAGGTTAACATAAGTATTTAAAATGATGGCAAAAGCAAGGCAAGAACAAACTCATGGCAGGGACTCTAACTTAGTCCACTTCCTAAGAATTTAGCACAAACCTTACAAAACTCACCTGCCTGTACTTTCTTAGTAATCGTGTTGAAGATCTTGGTAAGCCTGTGCCAGGTGTGTTTGATTAGGGTTGGAGCTCAACTCTGCAGGAGAGTGGACTTCAAGGGCCAGAGTTGAGAACCCATGTAATAAAGGTTCCCAAGTTTGGCATACCTGTATAATGCTTTACTTTAAGATCACTGAAAAACTCAGACATCCTGAGTTTACGCCACAGCAGTCAGTTTTCTTCTGCGCACACACAAGTAAGTTACATTCAGTTAGTGACACTGAGTGGTGTCCTGTGAAGCCGACCATCTCCTCCAGCCTGGTGGGTCATCGTCTCAGCTGGCTGAATTATGTTTTTTTCTTAACTGCTCCCACTTACTGTTTAGTCACACCTAGCCCAACTATATGAAATGAAAATGTACAAAAATGTAGTCAGTACTTTTTAAAATTGTAAGAAATAAAAATGAGAAACATTAGAAATGTATTTTAGTGAAGTATTCAGTTTAAATTACATAGTTAAGTACAAACCCCCAAAAAAAAAAAAAAAAAAAAAAAAAAAAAACAATCAATAAATATTCTTTTTTATACTAATGTTAGTAAAATAAAATAACTCTTTACACCTATGCATAAAACGATTGCAAGACATTTTTATGGTACATGACCCGTTTCTGCTCACCTGCTCCCTGGTTGTCTGTTTAATAGCATTGACACTAAATAACATGTGAATATAAATGTTGGCTACTTCAGAGAACAGAAAATAAGCACATCGAAAAAAAATCTCTTACTTACCGTTATGAAAATGTCGAGGGTAAACGAACATAACCGGAGATATGTTGGCAAATATGATGATTTTGCATATCACCGCTGCAACCCAGGCCATCTGACGTGGCGACGCCTCTTGTTGTTTAGTCTTTTTTTCAAGTGTGAGACCTAAATATCTTTCTTCGTGGTGAGTTTTTGACCTTTTCTATCATGTAATTCACTATTGCAAACTTTAACACAACAAGAACGTACCATTTTAAATCAAATGAAAAAGACAATGCTCCAACTACAGAACACCTCGGCTTTGATACCTTACAAATGGCGGCGATACCCAAAATGCACTTCGATTCTCGTGAGTGTGACGTCACCTGACAAAGATCGAATAAGAAGAACCGCAGAAACCGCGATTTTTGCGTGTTTGTTTATTTTTTGTAAGGTTATGCCCCTTCGTGTTTTAGCACTGCATGCAGTTGGACTGAATATTAAACAAGTTAGTAATGATAACATATTGTGTACCATGCTGATTTGTACAGAGGCTTCGTAGAAATTGCCTAAACAGACAGTGAATGAGAGCGAGATTGACTGAGAGCGTGCGATTACTTGCGTCTGTCCTCTAGTCATATATATTTGTGAAAATAGGTTGTCATGTCCAAGGAAAGCCAAATCTCTGTCTTAGCATCGACGCATTGGTCAGCTGAGCCTTCAAACGTGGAGCTCAATGTTAAAATGATTTCAACAGCATGTTTCATAACGTCTCTCTTTGAATGAATCAGTGTTTTTGAACGTGTAGTTGAATGACAGTCCATTTCCACCACCTTGTGGTGCAACACTGTAACTGCACTGACTGACAGCCCGTCTAGAACGCGCAGGTGGAAATATCAATAGAAAGTCTCTTGTCCAGTCAGATTAGAAAATCAGATTATATAGCTAACTGCTATACATATAGGCTAATGATAGCCTAACGATCTTATTGTCAGGTTTATGTTCTGTTATGTGGACCGTTATTGTGTCATTCTCTTCCGTTTACTTCACTTCCTGTTTCAACGCTATTTGGTTTCGGGTTTCATTGTCTTCTGAATATGACCTTGTTAGTTATATCGTAACGCATATATACACACACACAAATTATACATGTATGCGAGTGTATATGTATGTGTGTGTATGGCGATCATACCGCGCTATTGAGCCACTCAAAATTACCGCAAGGGAAATTCCCTCACCGCGACAGCCCTATTTCCTGCTGTGAGCTCAACTAGATAAATCTGAGTGATTCCAGCAAACACGTTTGCTATGTTTGTATGATTGCAACAAAAGAAAGATGCAGTAGTCTTAATCCTCACAAAGACATTTCTGATTGCACTGAATAAGTGTAATTTAGTGGCTCTGTGCTCTAGGTTATTGTTTCATTGGCTAATGAAGTGCAAGCAGTATCTTCAGTGTGAGGCCTCGGAGTCTCTCTTTGAAGTGGCTGCTATACGGTAATGCTAATTTGATTTGCTCATGAGCTTGTAATGAAATTAAAAAGGAACAAGGAGTGGCACCAAGTATCACATGAGACTCATTCAGTGAGTGACTCATAAACAAACAGCACACACACACATACATAAACGCTGTCAGCCTTAGAGATTCACATGAACATACACATGCCCTCTATCTTGTGGTTTCTTCCAGACCTGCGGCCCCATTTATAACCATTGGTTTCATTAAACCTCTTAAAGAAATATCCTCTGTTAGAACCTTTTTTTTTCTTTTGTCATTGTAAAAGCACTTTAAATGTACAGTAATATGTGAAATCTTTCCATGCATCATATAGCAGAGTATGTGCTGCAAGTTTCGCATGGTCATGGACAACTTGGAATTTCCAGGCCTGGAGAGATTCTTTGGTCATATTAACTTTGTACTTCCCAGTACTTTCGGAGCATATTCTCATTGTCAGTACCAGGATCTGAGCTCCCAGATTTCCCTCTCAAGAGCTTTCACTCCATCTGCTCTGACATGGACACATTCCAAAGAAACTTCCTTTTCCTCTTTCCCCACCCCCTGAAGGCCAACTGCCCCCTGTGTGGTCGGCATGATGGTATTGTAATTATCCTCACTAGTGGAACTGCTCTTTAAGTGTCTGTCTCCAAGCCTCCACATTACCAAAGCAGAGCTTGGCAAGATTTAACTCCCGCCACCAGCTTCATGCACATTACTGAAATGTTTGTTTTAGTGTCGAAATCAGTTACTGAGAAAAGCAAGCTTCGTTCGTTGGATTTGTGATGAGACATGGATTGTGAAATTTTGTGTGAGTGTGAATGATTTAACATGGCAGCGGATCATTTGGGATCTGCCTAAGGATGTTTATAAAAGATTGATGCCTAATCAGTGTGCAAACAGTCATGCCCAGCCCTTACAATCAGCTCTGTTCCCACCATCACTCTCTGTACATGTATAATAGCTAAACTACATTACCCATAATCCTGAAACGGGCAGTGTCTTTATAAATCAGACAAGTTATTATAGAAATGAGAATCATTCATCAAACATTTTTGTAGTTTTGTGATTTGTCCTGGAGTTTTGTTTATGGCTTAACTGAGGATTTCTTAAAGGGGTCAAAATGTGTATTTGGTGTAATGCATGCAATGTGTTTATGCGGTTTAAGGAAAAAAAAACACATTATTTTCCACATAATGTACATTATTGTTTCCCTCTAGGCCCGCCTTTCAGAAACAAATGTCAATTTTACAAAGCTCATTCAGTGGGGACATAATTACTGATTATAAGAGTTCTTGTTTTTCTCGCTTGCGTTCGTATGCGACGCGTAAACATAAAACCATGTTTGCATTTGTGATTGGAGAAATGACAAACAACAAGCGCTACTCTACACTGCTCAAACTCGCGTTTGAATCATCAGTGGCAAATTCTTTAAATATAAAATAACGTACTTGCAGGCTGTGAGTCAGAAGCGCCAGACTGTCCTTACAAAGTTGGAACTCCGCTTCGTCCACGGTGAAAGCCGATCCGGCGATCCACACGTGAAGTTGATTGATTTCCTCAGCGACCAGCACGGATCAGCTCTAGGCAAGACGAAGCGGATATCGTCCTCTTTTGAAAGACCAACCAAAGTAGTTTCACATTCACAATGAAACACACAGCATCTCCACAACATGGCGGCGGCAGCAACAATACTACAGCGAGAATAAAAGTTACGCCGATTTCTTTGCGTGAACATTTGGGTGGCGTTATGCAAATCTTCCCACACAGTGACGTAGACATGTGGGGGCGTGTTTAAAACGAGGCATTTTAGGAGGGCTTGGACAAGTCTTGACTTTTATAAAGAAAATCTCTTTGGATTTGAGAAGGGGGCGCGGTAAAAGATGCTTTCGGTTGGGGTTGCTGTGTGTGTCCGTGTTGGGGGGGGGCTAGCGTCATGTGTTCATGAGGATTAGGCTAATCATCCCAAATAGAAAACATCACAAGTAAAATTAATCAGGTTTATAAAGATAAACATGGGTTTATTATAGCCCACTTACAATTTACATTTCAGAGATCATTACAAATAAACTATTAAATGCTAAAACTGAATAAATGTAAATGAACAAACTTGCCGTTGCATTTGCAACCATGTGAAAACGGGGTGCTGCAGCCCCCTCAGCACCCCTACTTCCCGTGTCCCTGGATTTGAGACTTTAGTCTTTGCAACTTTACAGATCTTTTTTATGCACCAAGAGTTTGTAACACTCTAAAGAGAAAGGAAAAATTGAACTCGCATCATATGACCCCTTTAATCACATGCCTATGGAGAAAATGAATGGGGGAAACTACTTGAAATATAGTACTAAATACTTAAAATACAGCAATCAAGAATGGTGAATGAGCGGGCATTACTTTTGGACTACCTGAGCCATGCAAATTGTGTTCCGTTCTAATTTGTGAGTGTGTTTTCTCTGTTACCATTCAGAGTCGGGTGCTAAAACCATGCAGACGACACATGCGAATAGAAATTGCTGTATTATTTATGGACTATTTTAGTAACCTTGTAAAGCGATTTGAGTACCCAGAAAAGCGCTATACAGTGCTGCTTTAAAGTTTGTGAACCTTTTAGAATTTTCTATATTTCTGCATAAATTTGACCCAAAACATCATCAGATTTTTACAAAAGTCCTGAAAGTAGACAAAGTAGAACCCAATCAAACAAATAAGAAAAAATATTTTCTTTGTTATTTATTTATTCAGGAAAATTATCCAATATTACAAATCTGTGAGCGGCAAAAGTATGTGAATCTCTAGGATTAGCTGTTAATTTGAAGGTGAAATTAGAGTCCATCTGTTCAGAGGTGTTTTTAATCAGTGAGATGACTATCAGGGGTGTATTCCAGAAAGGAGATTCAACAAACTTTGAGTTAGCCTTAAACTTGAACTCTGAGTTGACTTACCCTGAGATTGGAAACTCTGAGTTTTCGGTTTCATAACAGCTCAACAGAGTTAGTTTAATCCACTCTGGGTATGTTGACTCTGAGTTTAGCGCGTGCACCACCACTATGAAAAGCCATGATCAATGGAGCTCCGAAATTACAATTCACCATGGCAACAGCACCCGACAAAAAGACGTCTGCATACTTCCGAGTCAATACGTAACTTTGTTAATCACTATTATAATATCAGAGGTGAAAATTGGCAGAACGGTAAGTTATTTAATTAAACTTCATTTTAATGGTATCCCACGGGCAAAAAAGAAAAAAAAACAAATAACATGGCAGCAGAAAAAAAAAAACATAAAAACATAATTCAGTCAGGTAAAGCTTCAAGTGTAAAAGGTTCATGGGTGTAGGCTACATGATTTTACAAACATTTGACATATTCAATAAATATCATTCAGTGTCTATTTCAATGTGCAGTGGCTTTTTCCACATAGTCTAATGCTCTTTTCACATAGGCTAATTAAATGTTCTCTAATCCATCCAACATACATTTCTTAATTAGGGTAATGAAAAAAACATTTGACTTCTATTCAGCCATCAGCAAGAAGCAGAGATGGTGGTGGTTACAGCATACAGTATATCTCGCACTACCCTTCCATCTGGCATCCTTCCATTCCATGCAGTAATCAGTTTCATTTTCGGAAGGTGCAATGGTGAGAATATGTGTGTAATCAGTGCATCCATCCACACTGGTTACTTCCAGAGGTCGCAGCAAGATGTTATCAAGTGAACATCATTTAAAAGTGGTACCTCTCAAATAAATATGCATGTGGATAAAATAAAATAAAATCCCAATGTAAATGTAACTCCTCGCAAATTAATGCACTCTGGGTTTACTGAAGAAAACCTGCTCCCGACCAGGTTAGGTTCACAGAGCAAGTTACTATGGTAACTTACCGAGAGGTTTAGTTTTGTCTTTTATTGGAACCGAAAACCCTGAGTTGACCTTTTCTGGGGTTAACAGACTCTGAGTTTCCAACAAAACCCGCTTTCTGGAATACACCCCAGGTGTCAGTGTGTGCCCTGTTTTATTTAAAGAACAGGGATCTATCAAAGTTTGGTCATGTTTGTGGAAGTGTATCATTGCACGAACAAATGAGATCTCTGAGGACTTCAGAAAAAGAGTTGCTGTTGCTCATCATGCTAGAAAAGGTTTCAAAGCCATCTCTAAAGAGTTTGGACCCCACAAATCCACGGTCAGACAGATTGTGTACAAATGGAGGAAATTCAAGACCACTGTGGTCCACCAACAAAGAACACTCTAAAAGCAAGACGTGTAAACGTCCACTAGGTTTCAAAGGACTGCAGACTAACTTCTAAGCAGCTAAAGGCCTTTCTCACATTGGCTAATGTTAATGTTTATGAGCCCATCATCAGGAGAACACTGAACAACCATGGTGTCCATGGCAGAGTCGCAAGAAGAAAGCCACTGCTCTCCAAAAAGAAAATCACTGCCCATCTGCAGCTTGCTAAAGATCACGTGGACAAGCCAGAGGAATACTGGATAAATGTTTTGTGAATGGATGAGACCAAAATAGAACATTTTTGTTTAAATGAGCAGCATTATGTTTGGATAAAGAAAACACTGCATTCCAGCATAATAACCTTATCCTATCTGTGAAACATGGTGGTGGTAGTATAATGGTTTGGGCCTTTTTTTGCTGCATCTGGTCCAGGATGGCTTGCCATCATCGATGGAACAATGAATTCTGAATTATACCAGCAAATTCTAAAGGAAATGTCAGGAACTCTGTCGAGAAATGAAATAAATGAGAAATGTGGGGCATGCAGCAGACCAGACTCAAGCAACAAGTTCGTTATACAAAGAATGGTTTAAAGAAGAACAAGTTAATGTTTGGAATGGCCAAGTCAAAATTCCAGCCCTTACTCCAATGGAAATTGTGTGGAAGGATCGAATGCAAGCGTTCATAGGAGGAAACCCCCACCATCCAGAGGTGAATTGGTTCTGTTTACTGAGGAATGGGCTAAAGTCCTGCAAAAACCGTGTGGCAGACTGATCAGCGTTAAAAGAAGAAACATTAATGCATTATTGCTGCAACAGGAGGTCACCCCATACTAAAGCAAGATTCACATACTTTTGCCACTTACAAATATTTAACACTGGGTCATTTTTTCTCAATAAATACATGACAAAGTATATATTTTTGTCTCCTTTGTTCGATTTGATTGTCTTTGTATACTTTCAGGATTTGTGTGAAAATCTAATTGTTTTGGGTCATATTTAGGGCAGAAATATAGAAATTCTAAATGGTTCACAAACTTTCAAGCAGCACTGTATGGATGTTATGAATTATAGTATTTATTTCAAAATTTTGAATGGGCTTTTATTTTTTATATTTTCATTTCTTTTTTTGGTTTTACACATTTTTATAAATTTTTTTATTTTATATTTTAGTAATTTTAGTAGTAGTACAGTTCATAGCTTCTTGGCAAGTAAGATTGTCATTTTATTTCCCATCGCCTCTAATATGGAACTTTTTAAAACAATGCAGATGGTCAGGTTGACCTTATTCTGAGCCTCTGTCTCCTTTTTCACATTCCCTTCTGTTAAGTGCTGGCTGCACAACTGCTTAATGGCTTTAGCAGTTCATTTAATTACATATTCTGGCTTTATGTGGCAAATATGATGGATTATGAGTTGATTTTTTCTGACCATAAGCAGAGCTCCAGACTTTTGATTTCTGCATTGAAGAACATACGCATGTAGAGGGAACATTTTTAGAGTGTTCCTGTGAGCATTTGACTTGGCAGACTGAAGTATGTAAATGCTACAGTGGGGCAAAAAAGTATTTAGTCAGCCACCAATTGTGCAAGTTCTCCCACTTAAAAAGATGAGAGAGGCCTGTAATTTTAATCATAGGTATACCTCAACTATGAGAGACAAAATGAGAAAGAAAATCACATTGTAGGATTTTTAAAAGAATATTGGTAAATTCCTCGGTAAAATAAGGATTTGGTCACCTACAAACAAGCAAGATATCTGGCTCTCACAGACCTGTAACTTCTTCTTTAAGAGGCTCCTCTGTCCTCCGCTCGTTACCTGTATTAATGGCATCTGTTTGAACTTGTTATCAGTATAAAAGACACCTGTCCACAACCTCAAACAGTCACACTCCAAACTCCACCATGGCCAAGACCAAAGAGCTGTCAAAGGACACCAGAAACAAAATTGTAGACCTGCACCAGCCTAGGAAGACTGAATCTGCAATAGGTAAGAAGCTTGGTGTGAAGAAATCAACTGTGAGACAATTATTAGAAAATGGAAGACATACAAGAACACTGATAATCTCCCTCGATCTGGGGGCTCCACGCAAGATCTCACCCCGTGGGGTCAAATGATCACAAGAACTGTGAGCAAAATCCCAGAACCACACGGGGGGACCTAGTGAATGACCTGCAGAGAGCTGGGACCAAAGTAACAAAGGCTACCATCAGAAAACACACTGCGCCGCCAGGGACTCAAATCCTGCAGTGCCAGACGTGTCCCCCTGCTGAAGCCAGTACATGTCCAGGCCCATCTAAAGTTTGCTAGAGAGCATTTGGATGAACCAGAAGAGGATTGGGAGAATGTCATATGGTCAGATGAAACCAAAATAGAACTTTTTGTTAAAAACTCAACTTATCGTGTTTGGAGGAGAAAGAATGCTGAATTGCATCCAAAAAACACCATACCTACTGTAAAGCATGGGGGAAACATCATGCTTTGGGACTGTTTTTCTGCAAAGGGACCAGGACGACTGATAAGTGTAAACGAAAGAATGAATGGGGCCATGTATAGTGAGATTTTGAGTGAAAACTCCTTCCATCAGCAAGGGCATTGAAGATGAAACGTGGCTGGGTCGTTCAGCATGACAATGATCCCAAACACACCGCCCGGGCAACGAAGGATTGGCTTCGTAAGAAGCATTTCAAGGTACTGGAGTGGCCTAGCCAGTCTCCAGAACTCAACCCCATAGAAAATCTTGGCGGGAGTTGAAAATCCGTGTTGCCCAGCGTCAGCCCCAAAACATTACTGCTCTAGATGAGATCTGCATGGAGGAATGGGACAAAATACCAGCAACAGTGTGTGAAAAACCTTGTGAAGACTTACAGAAAACGTTTGACCTCTGTCATTGCCAACAAAGGGTATATAACAAAGTAATGAGATGAAATTTTGTTATTGACCAAATACTTATTGTCCACCATAATTTGCAAATAAATTCTTTTAAAAATCCTACAATGTGATTTTCTGGATGTTTTTTTCTCATTTTGTCTATCATAGTTGAGGTATAACTATGATGAAAATTACAAGCCTCTCTCATCTTTTTAAGTGGGAGAACTTGCACAATTGGTGGCTGACTAAATACTTTTTTTCCCCACGGTATATGTCAGGTCTGTGTATAATTAGCTTTGATGTGGAAAAAAAAACTGTCTATTCTATCGTTATCTTTTTATTATATAACTAAAAAAACAACAACAACAAAAACCCTTGCTACGTAACCCTTGTAACTTTTATGTTAATGATCGTATTGAACTTGAGCATTTAGCTGAGTCTCACCCTGAAACTTATTTTTTATCAGTCATACTCATAACAATCATATATAACCTTGAAATCCCATAGTGTTACTCCAATTGTATGTTTATTGAATGAACTGGAGTTATTTTTAATGTGCAGGTGATTCACTGACCTTATGTCTAACCACAAAAGACATTCAAGTGCAAGATTTTATGTCTTTCTTTGACCATTTCTAAATGCTTTATTTTCCATCCTAATTTAATGGCATCTTCACATTGTAAGCAAACTGACAGGAATGTTGTTGTTGTTTTTTTGTTCCCTTTCCCTAAAACATTTCCAAGAGACTGAATGCCTCCAAAATTTTACAACAAGCCCTACATAGTCATTTGGAAAACATCCTGCCAAAAAGCAGTCAGTAATGAAGCTGCCTTTGTTCTTGTGCCAACTGCAGTGTTGATCTGCTTTTACATGCATGTGAAGGACAAAGCAGTGAAGCTCAAACATTGTAATCTCCTTTTCGGATCATACACAGAGCTCGGTGTGAATTGCTGTTAATGTTTAATGTCCGTTGATTTATTGTATTGTAACTGTTGTAGACCTGCAGTGGCCAACAATAAGTGTAAAATCTTAATGGAACTTTGCCTTTCTGCCTTTCGCATAATATGTGTGTGTGTGTGTGTGTGTGTGTGTTATGCTGTGGTTTTGTATAACTTTTATTTATAGGTTTTACTATGATTATTATTCTTATCATCATCATTAGGAACACTGACAGAAAACTAGTGTATTTTTTGTAACTAGGAATTAGTTAGCTGGAATTATTAAATGAAAACATTCTATATAAATTAGACATTAAGTCTAACTTACCTGTAATACTTTATATAATAATCATGCTGGTTGTTTGAGTTCTATGTATATTCATTAATTGTGTGTGTATTTCTTAGCACGGACAGGGGAGCTGATGGGAGAGTTTGGTCGGCTATATGAACAGCAGTATGCGGTCGCGCTCTTTAACAAGATGCGCTATGACATTGAGGGTGGAGGAGGCCCTCAGAATCAGCTCCTGCATAGGAAGGTAAAGTCCTTTTTCTATTCCTCTTTTTCAGCTCTGCTTGTCTTTTTTAACGGTGCACATGAAACAAATGAAATCAGGGTCATTTCTCATGGGACTGATGGTCTGTGATGTCAGAGCAGATTTCCCCCCCCCCCGATGGGGATAATTGCTGTTTGAACACATGTAGATTTGTTTATTTGAAATATAGTATTATCACAGTATGACCCTTTAAAGATGAGCAGTTTGTACACTTTTCATTCGTCCGTGGGTGTGTGTGTGTGTGTGTCTGTAGACCGAGACACTGGGTGGGCAAAGTAAACACAAATTAAGCACTTCCAGTCCTAACATGTGTCTATATAATGTATAATTAGGTACTGGGTCCTTACTGAAAATAGAGGGACAACTGTTCTCTCTCTCTCTCTCTCTCTCTCTCTCTCTCTCTCTCTCTCCCTCAACCGGACTTTATTTGAACCACCCTTCAATTCTTGTTTCTTAGGTGCCTCTTAAGAATAAGTCCATCTTCTCAGGGGCTTTGTTCCAGTATCTAGAAGAGAACAAAAAATGGAGGAATCGTTTTCTCTTTATTCCTGACTCCTACAACATCAACTATTATGAAAACAAACAGGTAATGAGTGTATTAAAATAAAATTCTCTTTCGCTCTTCAGTAGTAGTAGACCAATACATCAGCCAAGCTAATCTGTTAATCTTAAACTTTTGGGCCAAATTAAAATGGTGCTTATCTTAAAGGCACCATGAACAGTTTGATGATTCCAGAAGTTTAAATAAATAAATGCATTTATTTAATTATTTTTAAAATATATTTTTATTTGTTTAGTCATTCATTCGTTTTAAATAATACTGCTTCTTTATACTCTTATCTGTTTCTAATTTAGGCCCATGACAGAGGGCTGCATCCTAAAGGCAACATTAACTGTGCTGGCTACAGGGTCCTGACCTCTATGGAGGAATATCTCGAACTCCTTAACACCAGCCTACCAGGTCAGTCTAAAGGAGTGAGAGGAAAATGAAAAAGAAAGATGGGAAAACCTCAGGGAGGAAGCGAATTCTTAAAACATTTTCCCAAAGTAAAGTTAAACTCTATAAAACTAAGCAAAAGTTACTGGCTTACCGGTTTTACTGAGGTCATGTCATCATGGCAGCGAAGTTGAAAGAATAGATGACTTTACAGTTAAAGGGTTAGTTCTCCCAAAAATGAAAATTAGCTTGTGTTTTACTTACCCTCGAAGCATCCTAGGTGTATATGACTTTCTTCTTTCAGACGAATCCAGTCGGAGTTATATTAAAAGTTGTCCTGGCTATTCCAAGCTCTATCATTGCAATCAGCGTGTGTTGCAGTTGAACAGTACACAAGTCGTCAAATAAAGTTTGTGCATTCATAATAAAATGTGCCGCAGACGGCTCAGGGGGATGAATAAAGGCCCCCTGTAGCGAATCCATGTGTTTTTGTAAGAAAAATATCCATATTTCAAATGTAATAAACACTTTTCTCTCACTTCCATTATCTGTCATACGAGGATCCGTTCCGGAGTCTTGACTTATGACGCCTCTGAGATATGCTAGTCTCGCGAGTTTGTTTACTAGGAGCAAAGGAAGCAAAGTTTCCTTACTTTAGCAAAGGAAAACCAGTCTCCTCTTGGTTTATATCGAAATCCTCCGACAATTTTCTTTGCAAATCCTCGGCTTGTACTTCTAATTCATGACCGGCATTTTGCTTTGCTCTCTCTCTGCGTTCGTCACTAATCACGCAACACCGACATCTTACGTCATCCGCCGGAACTGCTTCAGTGGATGACAGTCAGCGGAAGTGAAAGAAAAGTGTTTATTACGTTTGAAATATGGATATTTTTCTTACAAAAACACATGGATTCGCTACAGGGGTCCTTTATTCATTCCTCTGAGCCATCTGCGGCACGTTTTATTATGAATGCGCAAGCTTTATCTGACGACTTGTGGACTGTTCAACTGCAAAACCTGCTGACTGCAATACGAGGAGCTTGGAAGAGCCAGGACATTTTTTTTTTATATAACTCTGATTGTATTCGTCTGGAAGAAGAAAGTCCTATACACCTAGGATGCTTCGAGGGTGAGTAAAACAAGCTAATTTTAATTTTTGGGTGAACAAACCCTTTAAGGTCATAAACGAGCAATCACACAAGACTTATGTGAACAACATGTATGCTCATGTGCAAGTCATGTGGTTATGACATTTAAAACCGTATGTATTTATTACCTGTGCCTTGCTATAACAACTAAAAACATTTTTTGTATTGAACTTGCAGCCTTTGAAATAAATGTAGAGTTGAGCCAGAGTCTAGATAAGAAATGATGAAATGGAGTGTAAAGTAATGGGCTGTGATCTTTGTATGTTGTGCAGCTCTAGTCATTACTATGGAGATCTTCTCATAAGGCCACTTTTAATAGAATATTGAATCATGCAACACGCGTTTTGCAGGTGTAAAAGCTAAAGTTGGCAGTTCTCCATTCCTGAAATGTGCGACGCAGTTTCCCCTCATTCTCTGGCATCCTTATGCTCGTCACTATTATTTCTGCATGGTGACGGAGAAGGAGCAGCAAAAGTGGAACGCTGTCTTTCAAGACTGCGTCCGGCACACCAACAATGGTGAGTCTTAACCCTGCTCTTAAAAACAGCCGTCCTAGTGTCCACTTTCTCCTCTGTCTCTTTAATACCCAGACACATATTTATGACTCATTACTTCAGGTAATCAGCTTTCATTATGGTTGTTGATGTTCATGAGGATAAGCCGGTTTCAGACTTGCTAGAATAACTGATGTGTTATTTCATAAATCAGCTCTTTTGGACATCACTTTATCAAAAAGGAAACTCGAGCGGAACGCTTGGCACGGTTGATGATGGTATTCATTTGGCTTGTTTGATAATAGAAAGAATGTTACTGCTCAAGGCTGTAAAAAGAGTCGGATGAGATCATGTGGAAAACTAGAGATGTGCTGTTATTCATTCTCTGTGTGTGAGCTGTATGACTGTTTTATTTTGTAGAGCTTCTGTAACTTTATATAATTTGCAGAAATTATAGCATTTCACTATAAATGTCACTTTCTGTGTTTTGTATGTGCCAATTAAATAAAATGTGATTTGAGCAGACATTTTATTTGTTGCATTAGTCTAGTCAAAGTTGATTTCCAGGCTAGACATGCATGTATTTTGCAAAAAAAAAAACATATATTTTCTTGACGATATGCTTCGATTTTAAGTTTACAGATCTTGGGCAAGTATTTGCTCATGTGCATAATATAGTTACACTGTGCCTAGGGCTATCAGAAAGTTCATTGTTACTGTGAGTTTTGCTCTTTCACAGTGATGTCACTGCTAGATGACTTGATATGTTGTTTGTCAGGACACTCAAACAAGAGGATACTTGTCTGTTGAAGCGTATGTTAAGATTGTCCCAACTTATTATGGTTATGTCACCTGCTTGGTGGGCCCTTCATATGATTTTGCTTGATACTAAACACTCTTGAAAAATATCCTGTTAAATGTATGGTAAAAAAATGGCAGCTGTGAGTATTAGAAATTAACCAAATAAATAAATAAATAGACGCAATACTGTGCCAAAGTTTTCACTATTGTGGGATGGCATTGGTGCCTTTATATTACAACTTGTAACCATTCATTTATTTAAGTGATCTTAATATACCAAGCTAATTGAACTACTAAAATCAGCTTTTTATCTTTCAAACGTACCAATAACCACCATGACAATACAAGTGGTACAAAGCCTCATGATGAAAAGGCGTCATAAATGGCCTGTCCATAAAACATGACCAAAGTTTACATTGGCCACCATCAGGGTGTAACACACATGACACTAAAATAATGCAATAAACATAACTAAAAAATGGAACACAAAACACTGTAATGTACATTACTAATGAGAAAAATAAGAAACAAAATGATTTATACAAAATATAATCATATGTGATGTCGTACAGGAACTTCTGGAAATTTAAAATCACTGTTTTCACCGTAAAAAAAAAAAAGGTAATTAAGTTTTACTTCCACAGATGATAAATTAAACGGTAGTTTACAGTAAAAGTACATGTAATGGGATTGTTAAAGCATTTCGATTTTTTTCGCTGAATATGGTTAAGTAACTTGGTTTGTTAGTTTTTAGTCTTTTTCTGTAAAAAAATTAAAAACTTTTTTTGCAGTGTAGGGGGGTTTTCAAAGGAAGTGGTGTTGAGGGGGTTCCATTATGGCCTTTTATGGTATATAGCCTACTCTGTGGGCATGGGAGAGAGAAGTCTGATGGTATTGACACTATTTGATGTGATAGAAATTCAGTCTAATTATGCTTAAGGTATTCTAGTTGTTGGGTGTGAGGTACTCTGTCTCATAGACGTCTTATGATGGCTTCTATGGCTGCTAGAACTGTTTTCTCTCCGCTGTAGTCCAGATTCCAGAGTGGTCACAGCTGGGGCTGTCAACCCATAATTCAGTTTGGATGGGAGGCTGCAGAGAGGGAATGCACACTTGCGGCGAGGACAGTAATGTCCCCTTGGGTATTAAGGCGGCCATCTAAAAGTGTGTGTGTGTGTGTTATAGTTAGCCAAATCCCTGCTGCGTGTAGTATGTTCTGAATGCAAGCACATCTGCAGAGACTTTTTCCCCAAATAAGGGATGGTTCAGTTCTGGTTAAGTTCTTTGCTATTCATTAGTCTGTTTAAGATGTTCCCTGACATATTTAAAATATGTTAGACTGTCATTTTCTATTCTCGCTGTTTTGAAGGTTAGCTGTTAATGGAGACTGCGCTTCTAGAGAGGTGACAGTGCCTATCTTGACAATATAATAATGAGGATTCTTGGATTTTTTTCTCTCTGTTTGTCACAGACACTAATAGGAGTGGATAAGTGTTTTTCTTCTTTGGCTTAAAATGAAGCATGCAGTAAACTGTAGTGCTTAATTTCTGGAATTTATCTGCTTTTAACAGCAGAGCAAACACTCTTTGTAGTGTTATGTAACTTTTGTCTGATTCATCGGTTGAAAAGATGTTGTTTCTGTGATTTATGTACCTGGTCACCATGACAGTTTAAGGCAAACCCTGCAGAAGGAGTGTAGGTTTGAGTGATTCGTAATAGGCTGTTATTCATAATTTGACCACTGATATAATTGCCCTTCCCTTTTACCTGTCAAAATCACACATTCATTATGTAAGTACTGTAATTATGTTAAGTACTGTCCTGGTACAGCGTCATTATTTGTGAGCTTGTGGATGACATAGTTTCCTGCAACACTTTGAACATTGCTGCTGTTAAATCTACTTTGCCACACCAAAAATAATCTTATTTAATGCGAGTTGTGTATGTGAGTTTGCAGTTCAAATTAAATGTGACAAGATGATGACAAGAAATCATGTCTTTTTACTGAGTTTATAAAAAAAATGTAGTTAAGAAGACTAATGTCTCTTTCTTTCTTTGATATTAGATGACTCCGACAGAAGTCCTTTATTTCATAGGGTACTGTGAATTTATTTGCCACAACATCTGCTGAAAATTAAAGCATCTAAACTGAAAACATGAGCCAGACACATGTCTTCGATATGGTTGTGTCAGAACTTTGTTGGTTCAAATTGCACTTCTGCATAAAGGGCTAAATGTGATGTGTGACTTAATATAATAAATTGTTTAAAACCGCTCATCTGTGTCCTAAAATGTGTCCGGACACTAGGATCCAGGAACATGCAGTGATCCAATAGGATGGTGTTATTCTGTGACTGGATGCCCAGAGGAGTAAACCCAAGCGTGCATGAACCGAGTTAAATCAGGACTGGATCCTGACAAGTCGCAGCATGTTTTTGGAAGTGCATCATTTACATGTACAAAGTTTAAGATCACTTAATCATAAGGCTGTTCGAGCAACCAATGCATTTCTACTGTAGGATACTAGACTTTCTTTGCTGTAAGTATCCTGGCTTGTTGAGTTCTGTAGCCCCGTGCTGTCATGAGCAAAAATGGTGGCCCAGTAAAGTCTGGAATGCAACAGCAATTCATTTAACCATGGTATCCATGTTTTGTTTGTGATTTTTGGCTTGGGTGAGAGAGTCTTTAAAGGAATAGTTCACCCTAAAATTTACTTAACCTCAGGCTGTCCAAAATGTAGATGAGCTTGTTTCTTCATCGAAACCGATTTGGAGAAATTTGGCACTATATCACTTGTTCATCATTGGATCCTCTAGACCTCTGCAGTGAATGGGTACCGTCAGAATGAGTGCTGATTAAAACTTGATTGTTATAATCAACTTTGATTTTAACTTCAAACCATTGCTTCTGACTAAAATACATCCATAATATTGCTTTCTCTATTGAAAAAGTTGTCTCATCTGAAATAGTCACAGATCGAGCACCAAAAGGGTTTTGAACAAATATGTCTGTGGATTTGGATGTGAGAGCACAACAGGGGAGGGACTTTTTTACTGGAGGAAGTGTTATTATGGATTATAGACTGGCCGTAAGTGACGGCTTAAAGTTAAACTCCTTAATGATGGATTTGTTTCTTACAAACACACCGCTTTTCACTTCACAAAGACGTTAATTGATTGACTGAAGTCATGTGGATTATTGTGATGTTTTTATCAGCTGTTTGGACTCTCATTCTGATGGAGACCCATTCACTACAGAGGAACTATTTCGGAGCAAAGTGATGAATGCTTAAATTTTCGCCAAATTGTTCGCTTGAAGAGCAAAATAATTTACAATTTGGATTGCCTGAGGGTGGATACATTTTCAGCCAGTTTTCTTTTTTGGGTGAACTATTCTTTTAATGTCTAAAGAGGTGCAAAACGGCTTCTGCGCAGGTCACAAATCTTACTTTGGTGAAAATTCTGTTATTTATGGTCATGAGATGGCCTACACAAAGTTGCTAGACTGTTTTCCAAGTCCCACAGAGCTTTATGATGTGTATGGCTCATGTCAGTATTGGGAGAACGTTTTATTAGGCAACTGAACAGGTTTACAGGCATGTTAATGAATTAAGTCCAGGTGGTTTAAAACCTCTCCAGTGTCCAGACACAAAGTTGCTCTTTGAAAGCCTATTGAATGTCATTGTAAAGGCCTGAGATTGACAACCTGACAGAAACTACACAAATATGTAGAAATAGTCAGAACAATTTGAATTCCTGTACACTTAAAAACAAGTATTTGTTACATAGTTACATTATGACTGAAAGGGATAAAAATGTGAAACCTCAAAACTTAGCCCTGGTGTTATCTTACCATGTCTCATGTTGTGCAAGGTATTTATCCGCTCATTGGTGTCATAGGGTTATTAGGGCATGGTGTGAAGCGAGGATTTTTTTTTTTTCTTCACCGAAGATCCTCATTTTTCTGTCATTGTACTTTGATCATCTGGTGTTTTTGAACTGACTTGAGATCAGTTGTTTTTACGGTGACCGCGCCAGAATAAGCGACCCGTTAAGTTTGTTCTCTAGTTTTTGCATAACAGTTCTCGGGCTCTCCCCAGATGTTCATAAATTATTTTTTGTTTTGTTTTTATTCTATTCTATTCTGTTCTGTTCTATCAGAATAAGTGACCCATAACACTTGTCTTGTTTTTGTGTAACACCTCTCCAGTGCTTCCCATGTATTCAAGAATATATTTACTATGTGCATTTATTTTATTATTTTACTTTACTTTTACTTTATTTGACTAAGCCAGAATGAACGACCCATAACTCTTGTTTTCTCCTAACAATCTCTGGTTCTCTCCGCACGTGTTCATAAATACGTTTGCCCATGTGTGCATGCACTCACAAAAGCATCAAGCTGTGCTGATGTGGAGTGCTGGACTTCCTGCTTGTTCTCCTCCAGCCCCCCACAACCAGCCTGCTTGAACTTCCTCTCTGTGTGAGGGTTCAGGCACTCATGCGTGCATACTGTATGTACAGGAGGCTTTTACAATATGTGGGCTTTTAGAATGTCATCATAACTGACATACAGATGTGAAGCAGATTGTCAGAGTACTGAACTCGAGACAACTTGTCTTCAAATTGTGTTAGATTCGCACATCAGCTTGATCATTCCGCTATGACCCTATGAATGTAACCGGCATTGTATAGGGAATTACCATGGTAACTGATGAGGCAATGCTTCCTGTTTGCCACGGTGACCAAAGCAGATTGAAGTCTGTCTTTGGTTTGATGGAATAATCTTATTGTGAGACGTGCATGTGGGTGTGTATATATAAAGATGACCTTCTTTTTTCACTTCTCTAAATGGAAAGGAACTGTGTCATGATATGATGACATTAGAAATTAATATCTAATTGTGTTTGCTTCTTGATTATTTGTTAAAAATAAAGTTTTGTTACTTGCTTGCATATGTTGAATATAATGATGATGATAAAGTCCTGTTCTCTTGCTCAGGACTGCCTGAGGAATGTAAAGTTCAGACCCCCACGTTCACAGATGCAGTGCGACTCTATCGGCAGACCCATGGTCACTATGGAACCTGGGACATGATGTGTGGGATGCCTCCACAGGTAAAACACACACACATACTTATGTATCTTGGGCAGCTCTTGTTAGATTCTTTTTTGTCTAGAATAGGAGTTCTCAACCTGGTTTCTTAAAGGGGTCATATGATGTTGCTAAAAAGAACATTATTTGGTGTAATGAAATGTTTATGCGGTTTAAGGTTCAAAAAACACATTATTTTCCACATACTGTACATTATTGTTTCTCCTCTATGCCCCGCCTTTCTGAAACACGTTGATTTTTACAAAGCTCATCAGTCTGAAACGCGAGGTGTGCTGTGATTGGCCAGCTATCCAGTGCGTTATGATTGGCCAAATACCTCAAGCTTGTGACGGAAATGTTACGCCCCTACTATACTGTGATGATGCCCTGTCAGGCCGGAGCAACGATTCAAAAACATGAAACCCCATTGTAAACAAGGCATTCGTTGCATCCAGTGGGGACATAATTATGGATTATAATGACTTATACTGTCTTTTTACGCGTTGCATCGCGCAGCATAAACATAAAACCATGTCTGCATTTGTGATCGGAGAAATGACAAACAGCAAGCGCTACTCTACACTGCCCAAACTCGCGTTTGAATCATCAGTGGCAAATTCTTTCAATATAAAAAAAACTTACTTACAGTCAGTGAGTCAGAACAGCCAGCATTGTAGTACTCTCTCAGGATCAGGAAACAGTCCATAAAATGTGCTGCACACATCTGAATATTGGGTTGAACTGTTCTCGAACAGTGTTGAAAATACAACTTAACCACTAATTTCTAGTCGTGTCCATTTTTGGAAGACCAAACAAAGTCTTTCACAACGAAACACACAGCGTCACAAACAGCGGGCTAGAGTGAGCGGAGGCCGGTGGGGTAGAGTGAGCGGAGGCCGGTGGGCTAGAGTGAGCGGAGGCCAGCGGGCTTGCGGCAACCACATGTGGACGACCCGGGCCGATCCGGCGATCCATAGCACTAAGTTGATGTATTTCCTCAGAGACCAGCACGGATCAGCTCCAGGCATGATGAAGCGTTAGTGTCTCTTTTGGAAGACCAAACAAAGTAACGTTCGCTTTCACACGAAAACACACAGCGCCTTCAAGAATGGACCGGGCGGCGGCGCAGTAGCAACAATAACAGCGAGGAAATAAAGTACGTAGTCTTTCTTGGCGGGAAACATTTGGGATGGGTTATGCAAATTTCCCACATCGTGACATCGACATGTGGGGCGGTGTTAGAACGAGCCATTTTAAGGTTAGGCGTGGCTGACTCTAACTTGTATAAAGCTATATCTGGATTGAGGACTACAGCTCTTCTTTATGCACCAAGAGCTCTTCAAAGAGAAAGGAAAAATTGAAAATGCATCATATGCGAGAAAATAAAATAAAAGATAAAAAAAATCTAAATAAAAGACTAGAAGATATGGTATTTGTTTATTAAAAAAATAAAAATATATATATATATAAATAAATAGATTAAACTTTATTTGATCTTCACAAATAAATGCAAATTTTTAACAAGGATTTTAGGACATATGTTAAACAGTGCTCAAAAAATAATTCAGTTTATAGAAATCTCCTGTGATACCTGTTCTATAGTGACCCTACATCAAGGTTGAGAACAGTACGATAAATCTACAGTAAATAATTTTTTTGGTGTTGTTTGTTTGGCACTGCGTAGGGGGGTGAAAGGAAGTCACAGTAATTGTTTGGGTTATAATAGAATACAGATGAAGGTCAGAGCTAAATTGATTCACAGGAAGTTGACCCGTTTCAAATCCTGGTGTCCCTGTAGAAAAATTGTGTGGTGTCAGAAAAAAGAGAAGATGGTGTTTCTGGTAGGGTGGGTTTTATAGGTATCCATCATCTGTACTTCATAAAATATTGCTCAGTCATTGCAAATAAAATACTAGATTAACATTCATGCAAACAACGCAATAAGTGAAGAATTAAAATATAGATATTTTTAGTGGAATCTGACCTGGAATCTGATATATGGGGAAATCATTGTTAATTGGAACTCTTTTTAATAATTTATACTTTGGTTATACAGTGGCTAATTAACCAGCTTTATAAGATAATCTGATAAAAAAAAAAAATGTATTATAATATTTTGGAAGTATAAAGCTAAAAAATATAGCATGTCAGTGTTTAATCAGTAATCTTCTTGGCAGCATCACACTAGTATTCTTTTCCTTCTTAGCGGAGTTCTTTAATGCATTTGTTTTCTCTCTGGAACGAGAACCAGATAAAAAGAGAAACATCATGTGAAAGTCGTAGGAGTGTGTCCTCTAGTAACTTGTGTCTCAAACCATGTTGACAATATTTCTAGTTGAATAAAAGAGGTTAAGCTTGCATAGATGAGTAACAAAAGTCCTGTAGACATTGAAAGGATGTCACATTAACTAGTTTAATGATATATGATCAGTGTCCAGAGACAAGTCTGGCAATAGTAAAATTGTAATGTGCCACAAGCATGCCAGGTTTCCTGTTATATCTTAAAATCATGATAGGAATGAGTTAACGTACCCTCCAGGCCTATATGATCCTGATATGTCTCTCAAACACATGCAGTGTATTAGAACTTTGATTTTTCAGAATAAATGTTAATTTTAATAAAGGCACATGTTAAAGTTCTTTCATCACACCCACTCGGTTTTATGATTGTCTTCCCAGATCCTCGCCAACCTTGTCATGGAAACCCTCCTCCCTGAGATGAGAGACCTCATCACTCCCAAACTGAAGGGCAAGATGCATGAAAGACAGAGGAATTGGATGCTGGTACTTCACACATTTTATATGTGCTAGTCCTGCATGGAATCTGCAAGTTGTTTCTTTTTTTTTATTACTATTTTATTTTACAACAGAGTATAATATGTGGGTCAGAGCTTTACCTGTACCATGTGGCTATACCCCAAAAGCAATTTTAAAACAACTAGGATGTATTACAGTGGCTTCTGTTTAATTTTTGGCCAGATATCAGATGCAGTGTACGGGCTGGTTCAGAGCCAGACTCAGGCGCAGTATGAAGCAGTAGTGCAGAGCTGTGAAGCAGGTCGCCCCCCACTGGAAACCACCATCCGCACAGACATGGACCAGATCATCACTTCCAAAGAACATGTGTGCAGCAAAATAAGAGGTAGCTTTAACTGTAAATTTATTTACATTTATCTTTATCAAGTCACACAGACGTCAAGTAACTTACCTGGAATCAAAACTGCCAAACATTTACCTGAGGAATACTGACATCGGATCATATCAGGCTTCTAGTGAAGTTTATCTAAAAGGGATTGTGAAAGAAGGTGGCTGACAAATGTCACATTTTGACAGCTTACCTTAAGTGTTATTGATGAATGAGGATGACGTACTGTACTTGACAGAAAGTGTCCTTCTGAAACCACTGACACCATTTCCTGCCTATCCTTCCTGCTTTTTCATTTATCAATATTTTATATTTAATAGTTTGTGCTAATTTTAATATTTAGATGATCATCTAGCACTTGCATATCATGACAAAGATTTAAGCATTTAAGAACAGAATGTCTTTTAGTGGCTGTGCACATGTAAGATTTAACCCTTTAAGAGCAGAATATCTTTTAGTGGCTGTGCACATGTAAGATTTAACCCTTTAAGAGCAGAATGTCTTTTAGTGGCTGTGCACATGTAATGATGTACATACTGTAATATAACATTTATTATCTTTCATACTATACTTCACACTATAATGCTATGAACCCTAAAGTTGATTTAACCTATTTACTTCTTTAATCTATCAGTACATGGTGTTTTTTTTTTTTTTTTTACAAAGTAGCTTTACAATTTACAGTATTTATAATACTGTATCATCCATAACATGAAAATAATTAGCGCTAATTGTATTAGCCAGAATTTTAATATCAGTTCCCTATCCCTAGCATTTCATCATTATGCAGTTGAATGAATTTTTCTGTTTGTCTGTAGCACTTGTGCTGCCCAAGGCTGAGAAGCTTCTGAAGGTGAGTATCCAGCCGTACATCAGCTCAATCCTGGACGCGCTGATGGAGCCCACCAGCAGAGGCTTCTTTGAGGTGCGAGACTTGTTCTTCAGAGAGCTGGTAGACATGAGCAAGAACCTCCTCAATGACGGCAACAAGGAAAAACTCGGGGAGGTAACCCAAAGTCCCCTCCATGACATCTGGTTACACTTTTTTTTGCTAATAGGTTGCTTGAACCATGACTTAAGTAGACTTAAATCTCTTTTACCTTGGGTGCCCAGCACATGGAGAAGATCTCCATGCTAGCCTTCCATCCTGTGAAGATGCAGAGCTGCTATGAGAAGGTGGAGACCTTGAGTTTAGAGGGACTTCAGCAGCGCTTTGACGTTTCCAGCCCCTCTGTGTTTGTCCAGAGAGCCCAAATCCTAATGCGAGAGGTCAGTCATCTTTGAACCAAGAACAGCAGCAAACTCAGAAGAATTACTTTTATAAACAAACAGCAACTAATACTGGCAAGTTCTCTAAAACAGTGGTACTAACAACAAAGTACGAATATCTGCCACACGTCCGAGTTATTTTTATTATGTTTATGCAATCAAGATGGTTCGTTAAACTGCAGCTGGTTTGAAGTATACAAATTTCTCTGTTAGGGGGGTATTGTAATTTTGTGGGAAAAACGAACAGTTTGTGTTTGTCTTTGTCTTTGTGCCTCTTAGGGTTTGGTTTGTGGTTTCGTTGTGTATGAAACTGTATGCCCTGAGGAGTTATGTGCTGTTGTGGTAGAGATGTTAAACCTCATTTTGGTCACTAAATTACAGTGAACTAGTCTTTAAAACTGCAGTTTTAAAGCGTATGACTGCTGATTGTGAGCACAAGAAAAAAAAAGGTGTTTTTTTTTTTTTTTTATAAAGTGCAAATCATGTTTTAGTACTTTATATAAAAGTCATTTTTACAACAGAGACAGATTTTCAAAGCACAGTGAGTGGAGAAACAAGACTGAACTTGAGTTGTGAGTTATCAAAATAATGTTGCTTCAACTTATTCCCACCCTTTTTGTGTGGTTAAATGCCCCCTTGTGGCAAAATTTATTAAAATATGTGGGAAAATGTATCTAAGACATGAATCCTGTCACACTTTGACTAGAGGCTGGAATACACTACATGCATTTTAAAATATTTTAAAACATGGCATCATACACTACTCGACTAAGGATCACACACTACTATAATTTCAAATTGTTCCACAAACACAAAAAACTTATGCGAAGACATGTGCCTTGTTGTTAGAAGACGCACACAAAAAAACACCCAAATAAAAACAATATGTGCTCTAAAATTGGCTCAAAATATCGAACATATTGTCTGAATGTATGGAATCATGATCTGAAGCAAAAAAAAACATAGTATGTGCCCATCGTACACTACGCAATTTTCTGTGAAATCTGTCAACCCCAACTGGCCAAAATCCCCAGACTGGCAATGACTTTTGGAAACTAGTGTCGACTCCTCCAGACTGCAAATTGAGGGCAGAAAATCTGGGCAAAAGTTGTGTAGTGTATTGTAGCCTTAAGGATATATCCATCTGTTTTGTGCAGCAAATGGATGATGCAGTATACACATTTGAGCAGCTCCTGCACCAGAGTTTGGAGGGCCAGGAAAGGGAGGATCTTTGTAAAACCACCCAGCGCTGCCAGGATCGTGTCATCAAGGTGAAACCGAATGTCCATCTGCCGTATCATATCTTTTTGAACCAGTAGGTTCTTGTTTAAGATTTATAAATTTGTACTGTTTTTCAAAATTTGATGTCCAGAAATTTGACTACGACAGCAGCACAGTTCGTAAGAAGTTCTTCAGAGAGGCTCTTCTGCAGATATTCATCCCCTACATGCTGAAACAGCTCTCCCCATCATGCTCTGCTGTACGTCTTCACTGTGGTAGAGCAACAATGCATTATCCAATCTAAAACTTCTCAGAAAGTATTTAAAGTTATTATGTTGTTTATGCAGGAACTCCCCCGTTTCCAGGAGCTCATTTTTGAGGATTTCTCTCGTTTCATTCTGGTGGAAAACATATTTGAGGAAGTGGTGCTGCACACAGTCATGAAAGACATAATAATGGGTAAGACTTCTTTGAAAGAATGAGACCTTTACAAACCAAGAAGATTGAAACATTTAAAGTTGTGATGTTTTGGAACCAAATGTTTTCTTCTGTAATGTATTGTGATGTACATCCAAGTAAAACAGATTATTGGAAAAGAAAATGCCATCATACTATGCTCTTATCAACATTCCTTCTATGTTCCAGCTGTGAAGGAAGCAGCCGTCCAGAGGAGACACAACCTGTACCGAGACAGCATTGTTTTGACCAACAGCGACCCTAACCTTCACCTGTTAGGGGAGAATCCTCCCATTGACTGGGCTGAGGAATATGGAGGAGGTCAAGAGGAGGTGGATGGAGAGAATGCAGGAGATCCAGAGGCTCAAAAAAGGCGCAGGATGAAGCAGGTGGTCTCTATGATCCAGATAGATGGCAATGCCTCTGTGCTGCCCAATGAATCATGCCTGGAAGTGCCCACTGTAGACAATATTCCAGAGGAGGAGGCGGAGGTACGTTCAGAGAAGCAAGTTCCCAATGGAACCAAAAGGGATGTGAACAAAAATGCGATTGATGAGATACCACCAACAAACGGAAGTGCAATAAAAGAGGAAGAGAGCACAACAGAAAATTCACTGCAGGACACAGAGAGCAAGTCTGCCATAGACTGTGCCATACAGGAAATCGAGAATGCAGTTCAGGAAGGGGAACATGAACTCAGGACACAGAAAACTGCAGAGTCATCATCCTTGAAAGAGGAAACTGCAACCGAGGAGGTAAAACCCACCTCAAATTGTGAAGAAGGGGCACGACTAAACCCAGCAGACACAAACAAAGATTCACCTTCAAGCACAGAGGAGGAGCCTTTGGATTCGCCAGGAAGGGAAGGGTCCCCATCAGACCAACAGGAAAATCACATTACGGCGAGCACTCATGACTCATCACAGCACGACGACAGCGGATTCCAGTCGACCACTAATGAAGCAGCAGAAGAGGAACATCAGGCAGGAAAGGAGGAATGTAATGACTCTGAAACTGGAGAGGATATTGGGAAGGGAGAAAGTGCACATATGGATCACCAGTGAAATATCTCATGAACTCTGTTCATTTATTATGTGTTTATGCCTGTAAACAGTGAGCAAATGCATTACCCACTGCTCTAAAACAACTTTTGACTGAGTGACAGGAGCTTTTTTTGGGGGTTTTTTTTTTGCCCGTAAAACACTTTTCTCACTACTCTGACTGTATAGACATTGTTGTCTATATCTTTTTGCATGCACACTCACATTTTTTTGCACTTAAAAAAACAAAACAAAAACAAAGTCACTCTTAGTTAGAGCTGTGCTCGAATACAAACATCCTAGGTCCAAATGTCTTCACCTTTCTGTTCACAAGTACAATATTCACCTTTATTAGTTCCTAGGTTTAGTGTCATTTCATTTGTGTGTGGTGCAGAGTAACAGACTGCAGAAAAATTGTTTTTGCAGTGGAAATCAGCCACCTTATGCCTCATGATGATAGTATATGGTGCCTTATTGAAATCTGCATCTCGTATCTGATACAGTGCTGCCTTGCCAGAATTCACACTAAAGACACTGAATTTTATTTTTCATCAACATTATAATAGAGGTTTGTTTTATGCTTTCTTAATCGGTGTGATGGTTTGTAATCAAAGCATCCTTTTGACATAAAGAAGTCTGTTGAGTTGCCTGCACAGGAGACATTTAGCTTGTGAACTAATACTTGCTGGAACGCCAAACAAGCTGCATCTTGTGTAAGCTTATTTAAGACTGGAGTGTTGCTTGCATTGCTGCTGCTGGTGGAGTAAGCATTATTTTCTTAGACACTGCTGTCATTTGTTGTGATTACAGAAGTGACTGCATAGATTTTTCATTAACCAGGCCAAACTAGAATAACTGACTTTAAGCCATTTTCCATGTGGTGCTTTTCGCCTCCTTTTTCATTTGTTGAATCTGGATTTTTTTTTTAAATTTTTTTTATTGCATTTAGTAATTGCATTATGATATCAGTATCTTCTGGGTCGCACATACACTGTACAGTTTTAGTTTATGTAGAGAATACTGCTCAATGGGTTGTGGGTCCTAGTGGAGATATGCGTCATGTTATTTGATTTAAGTGCAGGTGACTTTTGTAAAGGGTAATTCATATTTGTACAGCGCCACTGTTAGGGAACCAGAAAGTCATGTTAGGTATTTGTATTTCAAATTTAAATTACAAGCAAATTATTGATGTGCAAAATGTTATCAATAGGGTCTGACTCATATATCTGGCCACAACAGCTTCCTAATTTCTTCAATTCTGTTTAAAGATTGACTTTTTAAAGTAGTTTTATCTATGAAATGACAATGAATACAACTTTGAATTCATGTAATTGAATATTTGTATTTATTAGTAACAGCACATACGTTATCTTAACCTTTTTAATTGTATCCTGCTCAAATACTTTTGCATTTTTATTGTATTATCTTTTGGAAAAATAAATCAATATCTCTGAGAGTCTGCATATTTTTGTCTTTAAGCAGTTGTTTGCTGAATAGTATTTGAAATGGCTATATTTACATGACTTAAAGAGGTCATGAACTGAGAAATCAAAATTCCCTCGATCTTTTGGTCGTTGTACTATAAAAACATCCTGTACGTTTCAGAACTCGAAACTTTTTCGTTAGTCTAACAGCTTATATTGAAGCCAAAAAAAGCAGTTCATGACCCTTTTAAAGTGAAAATGTGGCTTGGTGTATCTGTCACACCAGCAGGCGGCAGTGCAAACGTGTGTCACGCTCGTTCTGTCACCACGATGAACATTCGGCAGATGATTTTAATTCACCCCTGCGAATCGAATCTTTTGAGTTCGTTCACCAAAAAGGATTAATTCACTCTGTACAGGTTCAGTGAAGACGTCATGTTCAAAAATGCTCCAGCACTGCCTGTATTCGAATTACTGCGCCATAGCAGTAAGCCTTTGAAGGCAGGAAAGTAATCACCTTCACAAGAGAGAAATTTAAGTGAACGAAAAATAATCACGAGAACTATTCGTTCACTTATTTCTTTTTTTTAAATACCAATTCGTTCACGAAAGAAACGTTTATGGCAGCCATTTGAGGTTTTATTAATTTAAAAAGTGTATTTTATATGGAAATGTACCTATAAGTGATGTAATTGAATTTATTTACATTTGTTTATCATATTATTATTATTATTAAGACTTATTAACTTAATAATTATTTTTTTAGAGAATATATTATTTCAATATTTAGTTATATGAGTTACATAGATACGATACGTGACATTTGAACATTTTGCCCCTAATTATACATATGAACTCCAACACCCGCGTTCGGCGTTATCCTCCCACAGCGTTATTATCCCCAACACACACCTGTTAAAGTAATATTTCTTTATTTTAGAGGGGACCGAAAAAAATATCCCGACGTACTGACGACAACGTTTTGCGTAGCCTGAGCGCACACACAGCTCTGGTAGAGAGAGAGAGAGAGCTCAGCGTCTCGCGCAGCGCACAGCCAGAGAGAGAGAGAGAGAGATATCAGCGTCTCGCGCCAGCGCACAGCCAGGCATCAGTATCGGCGGCGGAGGAGACGAGACGCGCAGCACTGAATGATCCCGCGCACCGTGAACACATCTTACCGACTTCACACTTGAGTGTCACTGCACAGAGATTACAGTCAAAGGTTTTCCACCACTGTGGGACGGGGGAATGATAAACCCCGGATCCCCCGGGCCGTTGTACTGTTCTTAAGGATGCGATCACTGAGCCCACCGTGGGCCTCGCTACTCACCGAGGCTTTCCTCATCACAACAGTCGCCGTCAGCGCTGCAATGGCAGGTAAGACACATTTAATTCATGGCATTTATGGGTATCGTGATGCCGGACAGGTGTCTTGGAATAAATAAGCAGTATCTGGCTATTTATATAGCCCAAAACAGCTTGTGCAGCCACATAGTGGGGATGTGTTTTGTATATTTTGCTTGTTCTGTGCACATGTGCACTGCAAGTGTTTGTAAAAGTCACAATTAAGACCATACAAGTATTTTTATATCAGAATTCTTTTGAAAGATTAATAATAATAGAATGTTTTTGCTTACACATTCAGTGATGGAAGGTCCAGTCTTTTAAATGAATTCAGACTGTCAGATTCTGTTTGAATTGTCTTTGATTTAAATTAATTTTTCTGCTGTTTGAAAAAACTAAGTAAACTTGAACTCAAAAAAAATATTATGATATGGACACACATGTGGACCCCCTTATCCACATGTGTTTCCATTTTGGAAAATGTGTGCACTCGTAGGTACATTCACACTGTTTTGATGTCATCATGTCTGTATGACAGTCATTACTCTTAAGATTTGTGACCCTGGACCACAAAACCAGTCATAAGAGTCCATTTTTTGAAATTGAGATTTATACATCTTCTGAAAGCTGAATAAATAAGCTTTCCATTGATGTATGGGTTGTTAGGATAGGACAATATTTGATCCAGATACAACTACTTGAAAATCTGGAATCTGAGGGTGTAAAAAAATCTAAATACTGAGAAAATCGCCTTTAAAGTTGTCCAAATGAAGTTCTTAGCAATGCATATTACTAATTAAAAATTAAGTTTTGATTTATTTACGATAGGAAATTTACAACATATCTTCATCGAACATGATCTTTACTTAATATCCTAATGTTTTTGGCATAAAAGAAAAATCGATAATTTTGACCCATACAATGTTTTTTTGGCTATTGCTAAAAATATACCCAAGCGACTTAAGACTGGTTTTGTGGTCCAGGGTCACATTTGGCATGAGTCCTGATAACGTCATTCATTGTCACGCACACCCCATGGGCTATTCTCTAACCCCTCAGCTTTGTGTAATGGAAACAGGCAATCAGCAGTCAGGAATGAGAACTCCAGACCCTGACACATTCCTCCTGCCACTCAGGTCTGGGTTATAAATAAGAATAATATGAATGTAGAACATGACTGCCACAAGACCAAAGACAGTCTGCAAACTCAAGGAAAAACTGAACCACATAGGGCAATGCAAAAAAGGGTTTTTGTGCAAGACCTTGTACTCGCATACAGTGGGTATAGAAAAGAATCACCCCCCTTTAAAATAATCACATTTTGTTGCTTTGCAGCCTGAAATGAAGACGGACACAGTTTTTGTTTTATTCAGCTGTATTTACTCAGTGCAACTTATAACATCCAAGTGAAAGATATAACACCAACATGTCAGAAAAATAAATAAATAAATAAATAAAAATACAGAATCACTGAGTTGGAAAAAGGATCACCCCCTTGTGTCAGTATTTTGTTGAACCATTTTTGCTTTAATTACAGCCTTTAGTCTGTTTGGATTTGTCTCTACTAACTTTGCACAACTAGACTTTATTTTTCAATATTTGCCCACTCTTCTCTGCAGAACTGCTCAAGTTCAGATAAATTTGATGGTGACCGTTTGTGGACTGCAGTCTTCAAGTCATTCCACAGATTTTCAGTGGGGGTTGAGTCTGGGCTCTGACTAGGCCATGCAAGGACATTCAACTTTTTCTCCTTCAACCACTGTGTGGTCAGTTTTGCTGTGTGCTTTGGGGCATTGTCATGTTGGAAGGTAAACTTTCTTCCCATTGACAACTTTCTGGCAGAGGACAGCTGATTTTCCTCAAGTATTTGACAGTATTTTGTCCCATCCGTTTTTCCTTCTATCCTGACAAGTGCTCCAATCCCTGCTGCAGAGAAACACACCCATAACAGGATATTACCACCTCCATGCTTTAACTGTAGGAATGCTGTTATTTGGATGGTGATAAAGCCTTTAAAAATTTGTTGTTACCATCTCCTGACTTGTGCCTGTCCACAAATATATCCCAGAGATCTTTTGACAGTGCCATGCCACCCATAGTTGATTGTTTGCTTCAGTTGCACTACCAAGGACCGAAATGCTCCAGGAAAACTCTTTTCATGCTGAGTTTACAAGTCATTTTTAGGAGGGGTTGAGCCTTTTTCCAACTCAGTGATTCTGTTTTGTTTTTTGTTTTTTTCTGACATGTTATATCTTTCAGTTGGATGTTATACGTTGCACTGAGTAAATACAGCTGGATAAAACAAAATATGTTAGTCTTCATTTAAGGCTGCCAAGCAACAAAATGTGATTATTTTAAAGGGGTGATTATTTTCTATACCCACTGTATATAAAAAATACTTACTGAGATATGTAGTTCTTGCTGTATATTCTCTGCAGCAGCTTATAGGATAATATATTATAGAATAGACCATCAAGGTTACTACCATTGTATTAGTTGTTTTAAACTAATATGGGTATATTCTTTGAGGAATTAACTTTAGAGTACCATGATTTAAGATAATCATTCAGTAGTACTATGAGGGATACATTATATAAAACTAACATAATGGTTTTCATCTGATAATATACTTTTTTAAAATGATCTGTATTGATTGAGATTGAATATACATCGACTGGCATTGGATGTTTAATTGTACATGCACATTTCTCCTGTTTTTATATGTAATTACCTAAACATTAATGATATTGTTAAAGGTAATCTTTATCTAGATAATATAAAAATCAATAGCCATTTTTCATATTGTACATTATAATATTGTGATGCCTTTTGAAATTGTAGCATTTTGAAATGATTAGTTTTAGTTTTTAGTGTTTTTTGAAGAGGTAATTCACCACAGACAAGGTGGAGTTTTAATAAAATTTGGCTGTCTAAACAGTAGTAAAATAAAAAATAAAAATTTCGGTACTACACAACTAGAGAAAAAGGGTTATGGGGAAGAAGACAGGAAACTTCAACACCCATAATGCACTGGGTTTGATTAGACTATCCGTGAGTGAGGATACAAAAATGCAGAAGTAATATCGGTAGTTTTCACAAAAGCCCTGGAGCCGTCAAAACTTACTGACAAATAAAACCTTGTTCACATTGTTCATGTATTTATACTATCAACATTGTAACAATAAAAAGCTGGTTAAAATCGTCAAACTTATTATTTAATTTATTTAGGCAAAATAGTATATAATTATATTACTTGCCATTTATCAGTTATCAGCCATAACATCAGTACATTCCTATTTACTATCCTAGATCATCAGGGTATCATTTTTGTGGTGTAGTAGTTTAAAAAAAGATGAAGAGAGTTTAAACTGCATAAAGTGACTGTGACCATGGTGGATGATATTTAACCAGAAGCAAATACATTTTATTTAGGCTTTTATGAGTTGCCAGGGCTTTGCTCACACTGTAGAGGAGCTGTGAAGTCGATCATTTACCATCTAATGAGAATGAAGACAATTTAAGTAACCTTCAAAAATGAGCACTCTAAATGGTTCTTCTTTCCGAGAACTTGTATAGAAGCAATTATGCAACCACAGAGATATAATATAGATCATTTAGATGCAGAGGGAAGAGGTAGGTGGTGTTGTTATTGCAAAAGAGAGGAATGAAAAGAAGATGTAAAAGAAGAAACCACAAGAGAAATAAGTGAATGGCAGTTCTGGATGAGGATTTCAAGGTCTAGGTCAAAGAGTACTATAAGCTGAATATTACACTGGATAAAAGGTCTTAATCAGTATGTTTATCTAGTTTCCCAGTATAAATATTTAAGCTAAACATCCTTAAAGGAATACTTAAGCCAAAAATGAAAAATTGCTGAAAATGTACTCTTAGGCCATCTAAAATGTAGATGAGTTTGTTTGTTCATCGGAACAGATTTGGAGAAATTTAACAATACATCACTTGCTCACCATTGCATCCTCAGCAGTGAATGGGTGCCGTCAGAAGAATGAGTATAATACTACTCCATAATACTGCTTTGTCCAGTGAAAAAGTCATTTCGTCTGAATCAGAAGAAAAATATGCACAAAGCAAGCACCGTTTACAAGCTAAAACAGACCAAAACAGTTCTAAACAAATATGACAAATCTTTGGTGAATATTATTTAAGAACAAGATACATTTACTTAAGAAGCAAAATTGCATAGGATAGACCTGTTGTAGAGAATGAATTGCATTAAGTTTATTTTCCTTAGTCCACTAGAATATAGTTTTTCTTAATCATAAACCTCACTAATTGCGATTATTAACATAATTATAATACATAATTTAGATATTTATATTATTAGAACATATTAACAAAAATACTGATTCAAATTCATTTTTGCAGTGTCTGAAATGTATATAGAATTATGGCACATGGCTCAAGACCTTTATTTAAGCACTCAGAAGTTGTGCCTCTAAAGAGATTAAATGCAGTTAATATCTATCGGAGTCTGTCTTTCTGGTGCTTGCTTTCTGCTGATGTTGCATCCAACAAGATACTCTGATTTTATGCCTGGAGTGCAGGAAGTCTTTCTCATTTCCAGTTTGTCTCTCTCTCTTTATCACCTCTCTCGTGTCTAACGGCCCAGTGTGCTTGAGTTCCTGTTGTGATCTCGCATGATGAACCGTGTGTGTGTGTGTGTGTGTGTGTGTGTGTGTTTGTGTTTGTGTGGGTGTGTGTGTGTGGGTGTGGTGTGTTTATGTGGTGAATATGCTGAAGTCCACGTAAGACTTAAGCGCCCTGAAAGGGGTGAGATGTTTTAAGCAGCCCGTCGGATTGACTGTAATCATCGTGTGCTCGTGCATGTGAGACTTCAGATTCACATTTGAATCTCACTTCAAAGTGGAAGCCTAAATCTAAAATATGCACTTGAGTGTCTTTCTCTCATGCTCTGTAATCTTTGTGTATATTTTAACAGCAGGAGAAATGTCTGGTATAATAAGTATAATTCAGTTGTTCTGTCACTTCATTGTTTCAGTTTTGCTGCTTTTTTGATGTAAGAATGGCACACAATAGAGAAATGTGTTATTGAAACACAAAAGGTTACAGCCGCCACTCAAGAGTTGCACCAGAAATCATCCATCATGAATATTCTCTTGCTGTTTCTTTCACTCTAAGCTATTATTCTCTGTTTTCTTTCTCTGTTCTTCCTCCTCTTACTTGCCTTAATTCTTTGCATTCTGCTCTCTGTATTTTTTCTCTCTCTCTCAACCCTTAGAGATCCACTGCAGCAAAATTGCTACAGTAATTAAATACCTGTTTTTTATTAAATGTGGGTTAACAGCAGCTCACACACTGACATGCATCATAGCAACATGTTTGGCAGAAAACAAATATTTACAGTTGGAATCTCCCAGCATGCGAAAGTCACACAACATGGTCACTGTCTATTGACACCATCAAATAAAATGTAACAATCTTAAATTATTTGTTTTGTTCAAATGTTTAGTTGTAGAAAAATTGCAACATTACAAAGACTAAATAAGCGCAACAGTGGCAATAGAGCCCATTTAGAAGATCAAAGATAAATATTCCAAATAATTTTCAACAGAGCCTAATGAAATTTAGAGAACGTATTAGGGCTGCTGCTGAGATACTGCTCAGAACACCTGTGCTATAGACCGGATTCTGAGGTAATTTAAAGGGAAGTCAGCGAGGTTTGGGAATGATCCCAGAATCATGAAATGTTAGGGAGTATGAGATGAACCTAAATAAATATCAGCTATTTTGCGTGCCGAAAAGTGAACAACATTCACTTGAAAATAAATCTTTTGTAAAAGTAAAATGCATTTTTTGTTCAAATAAAAGCATCTTTCTCTCTGTGCATGAGACCCACCTGACACCCTGACGTTATAACCTGACACTGATGTAGTGCATGTGTGAAACCTCTCTGGCTCAATACAGTGTCTGTAGAGTGGCTGGAGTGCTGCACATGTGTCGGATAAGGTCATGCTCACCTGAGAATACTCTGTCTCCTGGTTTGAACCATGGTGGCCCAGCAGTTTCTCTGCAGTCCATACTGCATTTAGATCTAGACAAAGAGTTGTTATCCTGAAGTGGCATTTTCAATGATAAGTGTAGTTAAGGACAGAATATGTCAGAGAGGAAGCTGTTTTGCATTGCATATAAATTTCCGTTTTTCCTAAATGTCATATTGGTATTCTTATTGTCCGATTGAGACAATAATCGATGCATGTCATGTTTTTACTGCACATTGTTGATTAACTGGATAATTACATTTCCGCCTCTAAGCGACACAATGGATTTCAGCTCATTACTAATTTAGAAAGAAGATTGGCCAGCTAACGTCTGCCCTGAATAAGACAAATGTATTCACACATGAGCACCAGTATGAGGTCAGTAAGCAGACAGTGATGTAAGAGTGTGAGGTGGCTAAAAAAGGAAGATGTTTCATTTTTTATGTTATTCACAGTTCATGGTGACAGCAGCTGATGAAAGAATACTATTTCTGGACTCCACTCTCACTAAATGGGCTGTTTCATTATGTTCAGTGTCGGTCAGTAATAATGTTAATCGCAACACTGTTATTTATTTATAGCAGATGTTGTGTTTCTCTGTCCACATGTGTATTGACCAAACTGTGATGTTTCAGGAAGATACTAAGATTGTAAAGTGACTGCTTTCACAGGTTTTCTTTCAAAATTACACTTAGTCCTTAAAATGTAAAAAGCAGTTAAACTAAATGTAGTGCATAATCTTTGTGCCATTAACAGCACCAAATGGAAATGCAGTAGGCCGGACTTAAGAACATTGAATCAACCAGTGACGTGAATCTGGGCATGGCTACCTGTTTTGGAACCGTTGAAATGTACAGTATTTGAATGAGTTGTTAGTTTTGCAGTTCTGTTTCTGGTATTCAATCAACATTCAAATTTTACTATAACATTTTATCCCAAAGTTATGAGGTCATACACTACAGTTCAATAGTTTGGAGTCAGTAGGTTTTTTTTAAATGAATGTCTATTCAACAAGGATGCATTAAACTGATTAAAAGTGATAGTAAAGGCATTTTAATGTTGCAATAGATTTCTGTTTCAAACTTTCTATTCATCAAAGAATCCTGACAAAAACCTCACAGTTTCCACAAAAATTCTAAGCAGCAAGATTTCAACATTGTTAATAAGAAATGTGTCTTGAGCTCCAAATCAGCATGTTCCTGACCTTGGTGAGCATAAGACACACCTCTCAGAAACATTTTAAAAATCTTACCAACCCCAACATTTTAACATCCAACCCTTTATGTATTTATATTTATGTCTTTGATTTTCTTTTTTTCACTTTTCTGTGAGTACTTTATTCATAGTTGCAGAATATGCGATTATATTTTTTAACAGTTTACAGGGGAAAGGATTAACATTAGCATATAACCTCTGGAAACATTTTGCCCTGTGCTCTTACAGTATGAGTCAACTTTAAATGGTGATGTGTATTGACTCGCTGTAATGTTATTTTTAACATTTCCAAAATATATGTTTTTGACATTTCACAATGAGAGAATTCAAGATGCTCAACACCTCCAAAAGACAAGAAAAGCCCTCAGCTCTGTTCTCTGCTCTGTGCCTTCCTCAGTCAGTCAGCCTGTCATGTCACATAGAACACAAAGTTCTTGAGAGTGACGGCATGCAGTGCACACTACTTTAGCATGTTTTTCAAGCAAGTGTACAGGAATCTGAAAGACTGGCATAGTCTGGAGTGAAGAATAACAGCATCATTCCTTTTTCTGTTGCGTTCACTGAATGGTGTTTTTAGGCGAATATTAATTATTCACAAGAACGCCAATTGAAGTTCATGGGAAACACAGTGGCAATATAAAACAGATGTTGCACCTGTATAAAGCATTCATGGCTTTGTCGGTCCACCCTAAATAGACAAATGAACCTGAGGTAACCTTAAAACACTGGTGGATAACAACTTCATTCAGCATGGCCATTTATTCTGTGAACCCAGAAAGAGTGAGTTCTATAAATAGCAAGTGACTCGTAGAGGCTAAGATGACACTATTTCATTATTTTATTTTATTTTCCATTCTCCAAACTGTTTATCTTCTGTAGGGTTGCAAAAATATTGTCATGATTAATATTAACCATGATTTTTGTTATTAAATTTTTTTTTTACATTTCATCAGAATTATTGCGTTTTAACATTAGCACATCAAGAAAACATCAACTTGCATGGTTTGCTCGCAGATTTAGTCACAAATGACCATGTGAAAGAAAACCGACTGGCTATATTACATTGGAAAATATTGCAGTGGAGATCGCTGAACTCCAACTTATGTTTTCAACTCCAACTTACCGGTGTTTTCATATGATCAGCAGCACTTTTCCATAATGCAGAGAGAGCGATTGTGCATGGTTGCCAGGTTAGGAAGATTAAGTAAACCACTGAACAGAAAAGTTCTGATAAATATACTTATGGCAACTGCAACCATGAAAGCTTGTGAAGACTTGTTACTAATGCAAGATAATGCAAATACCTTAATGAAAATGAAATGTGATCAAAATTAAAATAGGGATTATATGCAGACCTATTCTAATAGTTTATTGATATATATAAAATTATTAATTTTTTCTTCATAATATATATGCTAACAGTAATATATATATATTATGAATAAAATATTTTACCTGAATGTCATGTGACCATTAACCGTCATCAGTGAACTGTGAACATGTAAATGTACTGTTAAATTATTAAACTTAAACTTAAAATCACAGGCTTTTATTTACTAAAGTAAATACTTCGGTCAAATGTGACCCTGGACCATAAAACCAGTCATAAGTAGCACAGGTATATATTTGTAGCATAGCCAAAAATACATTGTTGGGTCAAAATTATCGATTTTGTTTTTAATGGCAAAAATCATTAGGATATTAAGTAAAGATCATGTTCCATGAAGATATTTTGTAAAAATCCTACTGTAAATATATTAACCCTTAAATGCATACCTCGGGTCTTTAGCGACCCGGGACATAATTCTCTACCCTCTCCCTCCTTCATTTTTTTTATTAAGTTAGACATCAACTTTCTTACTATTCCTCAATCTATTAATTATAACAATATAACAAGAAAAAAATAGTAAAATATTAAAGAATGCCAGTTTTCTGATACGTTTTTGTAAAAAGTGTGTAGGGTTGCTAGAGACCTGAGGTATGTAAATGTGTAAGTATTTTTTCCTGCGCAACTATATTTACATATCTGATGACTCAATGCAATGCATCATTTTTTCCTCAAAGTGGCACTGTTTGATACACAATGATGACATGACGTTTCACTCATAATTACAGCAGGCATAAAACAAACGAATATCATCAGCAAAAATGTAACTGGCTTTACTGCAGAGCAATTACTATACGCAATGAAATATAAATGTAACTGTCATTTGATGTGGATGTGGCGAATAAGCTCCAGTGATCAAAATATTGAAGTCATTGAAAACGATAGTGTTGAGAATATGGCTGAGATTGTGAATATGAGCCAGATGCTGAATGTAGTGTGGAAGTGCGCTCTGACGATGACAGCGATGGTAAAATCATCTGTTCAAATTTAACCCTTTTAAGTTTCAAAAGGTAACAAAATATGCTTTATTTTATTCTTCTGTAATTGTTCTTAAAATATCAAGAGTGTTTTTTTGCTATTGCAGCAGTTTGAGAGCCATCCGTGCTGGATATATTTGTCACGGAATGCCAGGAGAAAACAAGGTAAGTTCCAAGTGCAGTTTATTAGAAAGAACAGAACAAAAACGTTGCAAAAGGTAATCCAAAACCTGACACAGACAACACCAACTAAGAAGACAATACAATACAGACGCAAATGACAGACAGAGAAGGCAAGATATATATGGCTGGGATAATCATGAACAGGTGTTACCGATCAGAACGGATTAGTGAGCAGGGGACTATGGGAAATGGAGTTAAACACATAAAACATAGAAAACCGAAGAGCGCCTTCAAGTGGCCAGTCCAGGGCACCACGACCAGACACTGTGACATTACCCCCCCTCTATGGAGTGGATACCAGACGCTCCACCAGAAACACAAAAGTTCGGGAGGGAGGTGGAATAGAGGCGGACCAGGGGGAGGGATGGCGGGCCAGGACCAAACAACGGAAGAGGACAGAGATAGACCAAGGCATGAGCACAGAACCGGCAGGGTGAAAGGCCAAGGCGAGACCGGCAGGATGGACCAGCAAGACCCCAACCACACAGGACTCCCAGCATATGGCCAGGATGGAGCCGGAGGAGCGAGCCAGTGAGGATCCTGCTACACCAGAACCCAGGTGGGCAACCAGGACGGAGCCAGAATCCTGTCAGGCAACACTGGTAGGACCGAAATCCCTCTCAGCAACTCAGGAGTACCTGAAAACAAAAGCAGAGAGAGTTTAGTCTCAGCGAACTCTGCGAGCTCCCGGACTGGAGCGGGCTCCGGAGTGGGCTCCCGGAACGGAGCGGGCTCTGGAGTGGGCTCCCGGAACGGAGCGGGCTCTGGAGTGGGCTCTGTGAGCTCTGGGGCTGGACTGGGCTCTGTGAAATCGGGATGGAGCGGGCTCTGGACCCTGGGCTCTAGTGAGCCACCCGACTGGAGAGGGCTCTGGAATGGGCTGTGAGCCCCCGACTGGAGGGGATTCTGGATGGGCTCTGTGAGCCCCCAGACCGGGCGGGCTCTGGGACGGGGGCTCTGTGACCCCCCGACTGGAGCGGGCTTGGACTGGGACTCTGTGAGCCCACCGACTGGAGCGGGATCGGACGGGCTCGTGAGTCCGTGAATGGAGCGGGCTCTGGATGGGCTCTGAGCTCATGCACTGGAGCGGGCTCTGAAGTGGTCTCTGTCTCTTTCCAACCTCAGCCGATTAGTGGGGAGTCGAAGGACAGAGTGGTGGTAAGCTATGAAGCTCCCCCGACTGGAGCGGGTGGACTGGACTCTGTGGCTCGGGACTGGAGCGGGCTCTGAAGTGAGCTCTATGAGCTCCCGGACTGGAGCAGGGTCTGGACTGGGCTCTGTGAGCTCCCCGACTGGAGCGGGCTCTGGACTGGGCTCTGTGAGCTCCGGGACTGGAACGGGCTCTGGACTGGGCTCTGTGAGCTCAGGGACTGGAGCGGGCTCTGGACTGGGCTCCGGGACTGGAGCGGGCTCTGTGAAATCCGGGACTGGAGCAGGCTTTGAAGGGAGTCTTCCTGTCCTCCTTCTCACCCTCCACCGCTTAGTGGGAGTCTGAAGGACAGAGGGGGTAAACTCTGTGAACTCCCCGACTGGAGCGGGGGCTCCGGAGTTGGGCCAGCGAGCATCCAGATTGGAGGGTTCCGGCATATACGGGGAACTACAAGGGAAGGGATCAGACCGACATAAGATCACCAAGTGCGGTGGTAACCAAGATAATAAATGAGGCCCCAAAAGTCAAGCATTTAAGCCCATACATCTCCCGAGGACCGGCAGGGTTGTCTAAAACAATCATTAAGGATTTTCGTACGTCTGAGTCATGAAGTCCCATCCTACCGCAAGGTCCAAAAGGACTGAGCCCGAAAACTACAATCTCCAGTCCCCCGTTGGCGAGAATCCGCAACATCCGGCAGCCGAGCCCTGCGCCTTCGGAGGGAGGAGGAACCATCCGAAACGTGCCATGATCCACCAACAAGGTAACCAAAACAACCTGCTGGAACTGGTAATGCATCTTGATTCTGTCACGATGCCAGGAGGGACAAAAAGGTTAAGTTCCAAGGCAGGTTATTCGAAGTAACAACATAACAAAAAGAACAGAACACAACCGTTCAAAAAAGAGTAATCCAAAACCTGACCCAGAAAAAAGACAAACTGGAGAAGACAATACAATCAAGAGACAATGACAGACAGAGAAGGCGATGATATATATGCGGGGATAATGAGTAACTGATATGAACAGGTGTTACCGATCAGACCAGGATTAATGAGCAGGGGACTATGGGAAATGGAGTTGAACACAAAACAACGAAAAACAGAAGAGCGCCCTCAAGTGACCCGTCCAGGTCACCACAACCAAACACTGTGACAAATTGGTCCGGCCCTGTTTTCGCTAAATACCAGAATATGTAAGAATGATTGGCAAAACATTCATGCATTTAAAGGTTAAAACCTTAATTTTTGATTAGTAATATGCATTTTTAAGTACTTCATTTGGACAATTTTAAAGGCGTTTTTCTCAGTATTTAGATTTTTTTTGCAACCTCAGATTCCAGATTTTCAAATAGTTGTATCTCGGCTCGAAAAATTGACCCTTATGACTGGGGTTTTTTTTTTTTTTGGGTATGGTCCAGGTCAACTGGTTGCAGCTGACAAAAACGTTTGGGAATCCCTGTTTTAGAGTGATCTAAATTTAAAAAATCCCTGCTGTGTTTAAAATACAATATGACAAAAACAGCTCTGCCTTTAGCCAAATCTAGAAATTGTCCTTCTGTCAGCGAATGTTTTGGGGCCTGTTTCAGTCTGTCCTGGATGAGTGTCATCTTTATTAAGCCCAATTTATACTTCTGCGTCGAACCTACGCCGTAGCTTACGCATAGACGCACACCCATACGCCCTGACGTGCACCTCTCCAAAAATCTAACAGCACATCAATTCTACGCGCAGAGTGTTAGCAAGTACCAGAGTTTGAGATTACACTGCACAGCAGGACCAGCAGGACTGGGTCACCTTGAGGCATGTCTGAACCATGGCCAGACGGCAACACTTTCCACCCTCAGCAGAGCCACTTTGGCCTTAGTTGGCAGGAGCAGAACGGAGTGAGAGATGATAGTGGTGCTCCATAGCAGCGATATGTGTGTGTGTGATGTGCTTGGAAGTAGGTATTAGGTTTGCTATGTAGCACGGATTACGGTTAAGTCTAACAAAACTGCAACAGACAGTCTTGTCTGGGTTAAGTATATGCAAATCTACATATTTTAAAATATCAATTTTCTTAGTCATCTAGATTTCTGAATGACTAGTCGGCTAATCGTTCTTACAAAATCCCTGTATAATTAGAGTAGTCTGGTTTAAAGCACTTTTTGTGTGTGTGTGTGTGTTCAAACACAACTGGATGGAGTGCAACAGAATGGAAAAAGATTAACTATATTTATCTCGACGCATCTTAATGTATCTTGACATTATCTTTGCACCTAGTATCCTTCAGTCACTTAGTCCATTCACATGGTTTGATTAATATGGTCACATGCAGATGCATGTGTGATAGTCATCTCCATACATATCAAGTTAGGAAGTGATGATATCTTATGTTGAATTGAAAGCTGGAGAAAGAGATTTTTAGACAAATGGGTTGTTGTGTTTTTAAGAGTGATAAAGAGCTGGAAATGAATGTGTGTGTTTGTGCAGCAGCGTACATAATTGTGTCCGTATGTGTGATTGAGAGGCTGTCAAATAAAAAAAGCTGATATTCTTCTCAATGAGATTAAGATCTGAAACTGATAGACAACAGAGAACATGTGCATCTCTGCATCACCTCCAGCACAGTGACAATGAGGGTTTCTGGTAAAAGCCATCACTGCTGATGTATTGCAGGTTTAATGAGTCACTTCTTCACATTTGTGCACTTAATGGGCAGTTCCAGTAAAAAGCAATATGCAAGGCAATGATTGTTGGTTTGAGCCTACAGTTTGTTTGCCTACAGGGCAGCATTGAAATCAATAGCAATTAATAAGGTGACAGAACTGTACATGACTCTGAAAGCGATGTTGTGTTTTATTTCCTTCACTGTCTCCCTTGACTTGCTCTGGTTCAGAAGAGTTCATGCCCGCCCCCTTTTCAACTACTGCATTGGCAGTGACTCACACCTGATGATGTCACATTTACTCAGTTGCCATAGCAGTTGTTATGGAAACAGGAGCCAAGGTTTCAGTGGCTGAGTCTTTCAGATCTAGAACTCAAGGCTGTGCATTACAATGATTTTGTCAGACATAAGAGGTGTTCTTATTGGCATAATGTGCAATGAGGTGCCCAAAACCCCTTTAGACATGTCCAAATTACTGTAGCACAGTGGTTCTCAAAGTGTGGCGCCCATCAGCAGAAAAAGAAAAGAAATAAAACAGTAAACAAGCAGCCAAAGGACGTAACTTAGAATGGGAGATGGATCGGTGTGTGAAATGGAAGAGAAAAGCCATAGATGAAGTCCCACAGACCCAGACAGGTGCTGGTCATTCAAAAGCTAAATACAGAAAATATGACGAGGAATATCTTGCTCTCGGCTTCACTCACCATTTACCGGTGGTTGTGCCGAATTCTGCACCCCTGCCAGATTATGCACCCCCTCGTTGATGTCGCTACCTGATTGCCTAATCCCAACTCCACCCCTAATCTTAACCCCTCCCCCACACCTACTCCTAACCCTACCAATACTAGGGGGTGCATAATCTAGCAGGGTGCAAATTTCGGCACTACACGATGCATAATTTAGATTGTCGCGTGACCACCAAGAGAAAAACAGCTCTACACTGATGCGCAAAATGACAATTTGAAATCATTTTAACTTTGTTTCAGTACATCGTAAATAGAACAAGGTATCAGTTTAATGTCGGGTATTTGTCGTGTCGCGCCGCGTCTAGTGTAAACAGCGTCACTGATTATAATGGGTTCTACTGTATTTTGCCGCTAGCGTCCAGTGTAGACACGGTGTTTAATATCGTTGAGGAGGAAAGCCTGTGTGTCCTATCCCTTCCGAAGAACAGCATACCCCCCAAAAACCATAAAATATGAAAACTACAGAGAGATTAGAATAACAACAGTTATTCTCTGTATGCTATTTTTCAATGTTCCAAGTGTTGCAGGTGTTTTTTCCACTGTAGATTTTTTCAATTAAAAACACAAATTTTTCATAATGTTTTATAATTATTGGTAGTCTGGGTAGATGGGATTCGGGAGAGGGGGGCAGATTTTTTATAGGTTTTAAGGTACGCGACCAAAAAAGTTTGAGAACCACTGCTGTAGCACATGGCTTTGAATGGATTATTGCATTTATAATATGGTAAGAACACGAATAAGATCAAAGACACTTATGTTTAATAATTTTTTATATTTATGAACAATTCTTCTTACAAGTAATATAGTTTTCAAATGCAAATAAAATGCAACTCACAATGTAATCATGCATAGTTAGGATAGCAATATTCAACTCTTCAATTTCTACCGTTTTTTTAAGTTTTGGCAAAATTGTACGATATATTTTGTACATTTTCCTACAACATGCTCAAACCCCAGTGACAATTATGTTTTGGGTGGGGGAATGCTTCACGCTTACGGTTTTCTAAAGATCTGACATTTTTGTATGATTCACATCAAATGAATTCATACGAAATTGTGAAAATTGATATCTTTCTTTGTGAGATCAAGTTGGATATCACCATCCATCATGTTTATATTCAACGTGATCAAGTCTTGGCTTGAAATGTTCTACACTCTGCTGTTTTTAAGTGTCAAACTTTTGCAGTTTTCTGTTTATATTTTCAACCAGTTTTCTATTTTTGCGTGAAACCTGTTTTACATTCCACTGTGTTCATTTTGCCATCTCGCATCTCTTGCCTCAAGTATAAAACAGCCTCAAGGCACTCAAATAAAAAGAAGTTTATCTTGTAAAGATGTAATAATTATTTATTATTCAGATCTCCCTACTGAATACCAACAAAGCTTTACAAGCTCCACCAATGTTGTTCATTAGAATGATTCTTTCACTTGTGGTGTTATGAAAAACATTTGTTTAGCATGGATCCCTTCTGACAATCAGTGGGAGACACACGACTACTTTGTTGTTCTCGGACATAATTTGATACTTGTAGGTTGTAAGAAATTATAGTCTGCCTCGACTCAGCTTCCACTCCAAATTGTGTATTAAACTATGCTCCTTTCCCTACAAAGAACTTAATTATCATATAGATAGTTCTTTCCGATCTTAATCATATGTAAATAGTACCTCCGGAGCGATAATTTGTCACTTATAGCGTGGGAGCAGCAGCAGGCCGTCAAGAACCATCTGCTGACCAAAAGGGTACATGAAATAACTGCTATGGATTCTGTTTAATCTTATCACCTTAACATTTGCTTGTTCCCACTTGAGTCTACCGAAGATGTGGGAACGGAAGGCTATCACTTTCATTGTCATCCGCAATTTACATTTAAACCGAAACTTAATGTACATGTTGAGCGGGAAGATGAACGTAATACAGTATAAAATGATTGAGCTTAGGAGGATGTTCGGGGTTCAGTCTGACTCCGTTCAACCCAAGGTACTACATGTACTTTGTCACTACTATTCTGTAATAAAAGTTATTCTTCATCAAGATCTTCGACGTCTTCTCTTTTTCTTACAGGGTGTTGGATCTTCTCTGCACTTCGACCTGCTGCCCCAGTTCTGCCCTCAAAAGCAGAGCCCACATACATTAGCACTGCTGTTTTATTGATGCACTGTCATTCCTGAGCTCTCCATCATAGCAGTAACACAACACAATACACTAGATCAGAGAGAGCTATTCTAACATAAAATGGCTGATTACTGTTAGCTGTTTATGCAATTATTCTGTATGACAAATAGCCTGACATGTTTTTGTTGTATCCGTGGAAGCTAAATAATATGTGAGGATCACTCGAGCTGCAGCTCGAATTTCATTAATCCGCTTGAATCTTTTTATATAATTTTAGGGTGAATGAATTTATTTGATTTTTTTATTAATATTTTGCATTTACAGATTCATATATCAGCAGTAAGGCCATTTTGACGAATGAAAAAATATTGGTCATTAATGTAAGGCAACGTCAGTGTAAAGTGTAGAGTGGGTCATTTATCAGTGTCTTTGTCATTTCTGTTATAGTTGTGGGACATTGTCCTCGGAGTCTGGACTGTGCCCGGGAGCGACGGCACTTCTGCCAGCCTGGCTCTTCACACTGCGGCCCATGCCTAGACCCATTTGTGGAGAACAAACGAGGGAAGTGTGTGATCAGGAGACGAAATCGCCCTGGTGAGTATTGTCAACTTCAGACCGAGTTGTACCACCTAAATCGTACAGTGCCTTTCAGGAAAAGTCAGTTCACTTGGTGGCGCATTTTTTAAATTTCAGTGGCTCAGGGCACTATTTCAGACATGCAAACCACCTCTATCTACCTTGATGGAGAAAAACTGAAATCTGACAATCTGTTTTGCCCAACTCACATTATTTCAAACAGGGCAATGATATAGTAGCGTGATATAATTTTCCCCTATAAAACGATAACAAAAGTTTGATAAATGTTTGATATAATATGTGCCAAAAGCAGAATGAAAGAGCGCTACTCATTTTAACTGCGCCACTCGGACCATTTATCCACTTGGCTCAAAGTTCAAACGGCAGCACAGCTTGAGCTTACTACAGCAGATGCGTTTACTTGCTGATGACTGATATGACAAATTATATTGATATCGCCTGATATGAAAATGTTATAGTGCTATTTTTTAGCCATATACCCTAGCCTAATTTCAAATTCACATTTCAATGTAATATTTAAGATCTGACATGAACTGTCCCATAAATGTTGTTTCTAATAATAAAATAGCCTAATAATTCAGGTTGGGCCATGTGCATGCATAATCCCAAGCACGCGTCTCAGGACACTGACTTTGTATTGGAACTGGAGCTTCTAATGCAGTGACACAATGGCTTTACCAATTCGGGATTAGCTCTTTTTAATTAGAAAGTGGGACTTTTTCCGCAATATTGCATGATGCACTTTTTCCCATTCATAATATTAGTAAACCATCTTGGTATATATAGTCTTTGGTCGTACACACGTTTCACAGGTGTTGGCAAATATCTTTGTAGCAGCATTGAAAAGAGTTTACAGTGATTTTGTCAGGCAGTTTCACACGTTGATCTGATACATACCATTTCAAAATGTATGGAAGCATTTTCAGGGTTCCCCATCATACGCGTTGGACTGCAGTGGAAAACCTATTACTCCTTGCAACCCTCCAGTCTGGCTTCCCTCTCCCCCTCTTCCACCCACACATTGCTGCAGATGCAACAGGAGGGAGGGAAGCTAATGAAATAATTCAGGCGGTCTCTTTCTACACTGCAGTGGAAGGGATTGACAAATGCTGGTGTAAATCACTTAGCTTGAACCATACCAACAAGCAGCAGTTAGATGTAAATATCTTCAAGCATTTCATTTTCGTTTTCAGCTTTCAGTTTGTAGCCAAAAAAAGAAAGAAATGTTCATCTTGACTACAACCTTGAAGATTATTGATCAGTAATTTTCCAGTGCTGCCTTAGGAGGACAGTGCTGTTGACACCTAATCGATACCATTCAACAGGCAGGAGTATGAACAGCGCCCTTTTCTTCTCTCGCTTTCTTTTGTACTGTTCATTTCGATTTAGAAGACCTTAGAGGCCTCACACATTTTTCACACAGCCTGCATTATTTCTTTTCCTTGTGACAGACATAGCTGCTTTTGTATATAGATACATTTTTCTGTTTTTGTTACACTGATGTAAAGTTGCACATGTGTGTATTTATGCTGGCTTCTTTGGTTATTTGGCTAATTTGACCTGCCTGCTATTTTGTAATTTACTGTGCACATATTTTTTGCACATATGTATTTTTATTATTACCTATGGTTTCACATTAGTTCATGACTGATGAAGAAGTTTGCATCTTAATAAACGTATTAAATTCTAAATGTAATACTTAAAACCGACTCAAACCACATGCGAGTAATTTACTAGTTGGTGGCCTCAAAACAATGTTTTAAACTGTTTGTAATATACTTATGATTATCTGTAGCGAATCAGCTCATTTGGAAATATGAATAATTAATCATAACTTGTTATAATTAATTATGAATATTTAGATCCGCTGTAAATATTTAGCTGACCTCTAAGGGTCAGCTGTCTTGTCAATTCTAAGAACGTTGGTTTCCTGGTTAAGGGAAATAACTTTATTACTGTACAATACTACACAGAGCATTTAGCAAAAGTCTGCATGATTAGGGACTGCAATTATGAGCAAACAATTAACAACCTCAAATGTGATATAAGTAAGACTTATAATTAACTACGTAAACACTTAAACTGGTCTTACCTACACATACACACTTAATAACTGGTCTACCATCACACAATACACACACACCCCCACACACACAACCATTTGCATAGTAAGGTTACAGTTAAACCCCCCAAGATAAAGGAAGAAAAATAGAATATGAAGTTATGGAACCATTTGTATATTCAGCAGATCTACCCCTGAGGGAAACATCAGATTCTTAGTTCAAACTTTGTAAAAAGGTGCGTTATGATACTTAATGTTTCAATTAATAAAACTAAGTTTGAATACGTGCACGTCTCGTCTGTCTTAAAGAGAGGCTTGATGCATCTGAAGGCTCACGTTGATCTTTGCTGAATTTGGTTGGAGACAAGACCCGTTGTGAATCAGAGATCTTGATGATGGAAAGGTCGAGGCCGAGCTGCACGAACTTATGGTGTTCCTGAGCGTTTTCTCCCATCTTCAATCTTCTCAATTCAACCAAACCCCGACTCGGCGGCGGGTCACATAGAATTGCGCCTTTAAAGTCTGAAAGATTCACACCTCTCAGATGGCTTGTCCTGAAGAGGCTGACTCCCAAGTGGGGTTTTGAGATACTGGGGTAGTTTTTAAGGACCCTTTTTTGAAAGCGGGTAATTTGCATAGACTTGGATCAAATTCTTAGATCTTAGAACCTAAATATTTGCATAGGGGATAACATACAATATACACTCTCAATTGATCATCCAAATACAAATTGATAAGAACAACACGTTATATGTAAGGTAGACGTGAGAGGTTCGATCTAAGCATGCATAAATAGTCTCATACAACAGATATACAAGACATAAAAACAATAATATACCATGAGCTGAAGGCTCTGTGTATTCACTTCCAATAAAAGTTTCCTATGAATTATTAGTAGAATCCATTCCTAACTGTGGCTTGGGGATTTCCTTAGGAAAAGGCAGTGATTTTCCCTGCTCACATTCCATTAGTTCGTAAATGTATCTGGTGTCAGGGTTTCCATGGTAACCAGGGGGGGCCTGGTGGCTGACATCCTGGCATCCAGTTTATTTGGTGAGGGACTGTGACAATTTGTTAATCTAACGAATAATTGATTTGTTAAATCAAATGAAAAATTGTGTGTCTGATTGGTCCAGACGCTACAATATATTTTTAGAAATATTATTATTATTTATTAGAAATTGAACCAAAATGTCAGGTAAACTATATAAGTTAGTTTGAGCACATAAAATGTGAGCTTTGGCTTTACATCGGATGCGATCTACTCGTAGAGTGTGAGTTGGTACCTTGTCAGAAATAACACAGTGTATGTCCGGCCTAATGGGATTAGTGTCTATTGGCGATTACATATCTCAAACATTCACTAAACAACATCGGATATTCACAATAACATCTACTGTACAAAGCACTGAGAGGGAGAGCACGGCTAGCAACTGCAATATCGATCGGTCAGAAACCGCTGCTTTTTTTTTTCTGTTCCGGGTGGTCTTTTTGACAATGACAAATCAACAACAAAAAAGTTTAAATGAAGTCAGCAAACAGCAAAACAATAATCCTATAACAGTAACTGCATCATTTATTCATGCTGCAATGCAAGCTGTGAACTTACAAAGCCTTAACATTTCCGCAATATGAAATTCTTTGTTCAGACAACTGTGTTTGACTAGTTGGGACATCATTTGGGATAATTCTGTTGGTCTGACAAGGGTTTTTATGTAGTTTCAAGAAAATGAGACCCATGATTGGCCACATAAAAAATTGAGTATTGATTTATTAATAAAAGTTCATTTGAGTTACTTGAGTTAATTTGCAGTTTTTTAAATGTATGTGTTATGTATTTAATTATGCAAGTATACAAATATAAAACATGCAAATTGCAATGCCGATTATCTAGTCTGGATATTAATGAAGCTTGCATGTCACTAGACAAAAATGTATCCCTTAAATCTGTAGTCCACAGCAAACAAAAGCTGTTTTCCACATTATTTGGAGCGGAAAATAAATAATCTGACACTAAATAAACTTCGCTCACTCTGGTAAAAATAAAACTTTCAGTGGTTGAATGGCTGACACATACACATACCCTCTCTCTGTCTCTCTCTCTCTCAAACGCTCTATCTTTTTTTCTTGTCCCACTTATGAAGGTTTTGCTCTTGGCGCTTTCTCAGTGGTTGCCGTGGTGATGGGTTTCATTCATGAATCTGAAGAGGCCCCTCCCCTGTTCTCTCCCTGCCCGCCTGTACGCCCCATTGCCCACATACGCATAGCAGCACCACACAACAGAACGACTGACCAAATCCACCTACGCTTAATGCGTACACATACACACACACAGATTCCGCAGTGCATATGCAATATTACACAAGCTCATAACACTTCAACATGCAAATTTTTGGTGTGTCATGATGAATAATTTTAAATGTTCATAATATTAGGCGCACTTCCACCCAATGCAATACAAACTATGCCAAGATATATGTCTTATTCCTTGGTGCATTATTATTTAACTGACCTTATCAGTTCCCACTTTAGATTTTCTGTAACTGACCTGTTAGTTTCTAGCTCAGAGGGACAGCATTACTCTAAGATAAAAGGCTATATGATTCTTATCATGCACATATATAGTACGGATTTGCAATACCCTAAAACAAATCCAATTCCACACAAAAAGATAATGTGACGTGAAGACTGAATCAGCGTTGTTCATCACAGGAATATGTACATTTTAAGAAAATATATTAGAAATCGAATGAGCTATTTTTAAATGCAAAAATATTTCACGTAATTCTTTTTTCACTGTATTTTTGATTAAATAAATACACCCTTGGTGAGCATCTTCTTTCAAATATAGTAGAACATTACTGACCCCAGACTTTTGAAAAGTAATGCTTATTCTCTCTCTTCATCCTTCCTCTCTCTTTCTCCTAACTTTCATGTTATTTCTCTGTCCCACTTTCTTGCCCAAGCAGTCAAGTTCAGCCATCTCCCAGAGCTGGATGAAGAGATAGACATTATCTCCTCCATCATCAGCAAACATAGAGAATCAGACAGGAAACCCTCAGGGTAAGGTAACATTGATCCTGCCTTAACGGGAGATTTCACCCAAAAATGAAATTGTCATCTTTTACTCTCGTTCCAAACCTGTATGACTTTCTCTCTTCTGAAGACCTCAAAGGAGACAATCCTTATGTGCTCCTATTTTCCATATAATGACAGTGAGCATGTCAAGTACATATTAAATGTGCACTGCAGTCTATTCAGGATTTCTGAAGCCATACCACAGCTTTCTGTGAGAAGAAAATTTCAATATTTATATTTAAACTGACACTGTTAATGTGAGAGATGTTTGTAGCTGATGATCATCTAAAGGCCCTATTTGGAATGAACATGAGTGAGAATGTGATTTGATAACTGGCAGGGGAAGATTATGAGTAGATAAAGACTTTGGTTTTGCTGTGTTCCTTCAAAAGGCATTTGATAGCTTTGGACACAATGAAATTAAAAAGTTGTTTGGAAAAAAAAAAAGGTGCATAATATTTTGTAATTAAAAAGTTGTATGGAAAAAAAGGTGCATAATATTTAACTTTTTGTAACAGCATAACATTTATAAGAAGTTTTTTGGGGGGGGATGAATTGTCCCTTTAAGAGTTCTACCATAATTTGCCACCCACAACACATCTTTAAAAATCCAAATAAATGACAATAAAAAACAACATTGTAATTCAGTGTTTTCAATTCATTGTGACAGTCCTCTCTCTCTCTCTCCTCTCTCTCTCTCCTACTCGTCTCTCTCTCTCTCTCTCTCTCCTCTCCTCTCTCTCTCCTCTCTCTCTCTTCTCTCCGGGGTGTTTTAAATCAGCCTAAATAAATACATGTAAATGTCTCTTTTTTTTAATCTCTCATGTTCTTTAGCCCCCTCTCCAGCTGCTTCCAAAGCCCCTGAGGATGGATCCTGGCTGAGCAGTCAGCACAGAGCAGAGGCTTCTACTGCTGCTACATCAGAACAGCCTCTGACAAGTGCCCTGACCACCGCTGCCTCTACCACCAGGCCAGCCTCACGCACTCCCTTTATCGCTGCTGTGCACAGTGCCCCCTTCATCATCCCGTACCCCTCGGAGGACCACTCTTTCATCAGTGCGTTATACTGTATATTGTTTGCTGATGTTTATAAAGATATATGAGTTTGTGGACTGTATCACTGCAGAGCTTTTCCTTCTTCCTTCTTCAGCCTTTTCTTGACCATCTTTGTTTTCTCCTTTAGTATTTTTGGGTGTGTTTCTCATGGTGGGCTCAGTTGCCATGGTCTTGACCGGTGTGTGTTGGGTCAGGTGAGATTGTTTTTACCAGTTGCTACCAGTTTAGCTTGTATTTTGTCCTTTCTCTCTAATAAACCAACTCAGAATGATTGTTTTTATGAGTACACTTACACTACTATTCAAAAGTTTTTGGACATAATTTGTTTTTTTACATCATACTTTTTATTCCGCACGATCAATACTGACAAATGGCATTAACGCATTTGACAAAAGATTTCTGTTTCATATGCTGTCTTTCTAGGCCTCAAGAATCCTGAAAACAGTGCCAGTTTCACAAATTTAACAGTTAAAAACGTTTTTCACCATCAGTAATTAGAGGAAAGTGTTTTAACCCGAACTCGTTTATTAGAGATTTCTGAAGGATCATGTGACAATGAAATTGGAGTAATGCTGCTGGGAAAATTCACTTCAGCCTGTAATAATTCATTGGTTTACAATATTATTGTTTAACTAGAACAATAGGTTAAATAAATGGAATAATATGGTTAAATATTACTATGATTTACTGTACTTTCTAAACATAATGCAGCTTGATGACTAAAATACTTCTTTCAAAAACAAAAGAAAAGGACCCCAAACTTTTGAATGGTTGTGTAGGTTACCTCAAAGAACACCACAATGAGTAAACCAAAAACAACAACAAATTAGATGTTGTAGGGTCTTAATCGTTAAAAACCTTGTTGGATCAAATACCTGCATGAATAAGTAGACATGGATGATACTGATGCTATGTCATCTTTCTTCTCAGAATGCAGAGAGGAAATCATCTGTCCCAGAAGGTTGATTATCCTGCTTTTGGGTTAATAGGTCCCAATTCTGACAGTGGCATGGTGAGTAGAGCATACATATACATACAAAAACAAAGCATCATTCTTGCATGTGTCGTGATGCTTGTATGTTCAACACCGCTTCTTTTATTCCGTCATTAGACTTAGATAAACACTTGCCCCCGAGTGCACTATGGTACCACTTTCGGAAGCTTAGAAGCACAAATGATGTCACCAAGTGAGTATCCCAATATAAGAAATTAAAACCTGCTTTCATGGATAAAACGCATTTCCCCATCCGATCCTGCCTGCCTGGCTTATGGATATAACGATAATATTAGATAGGCTTCTGTTTCCAGATTTGGGTAGTAGAGTTTATTATATATTCTTTATTTTTTTGAAAGAAATTAATACTTTAAATTGTTATTTTAAATAGTAATAATATTTGACAGTATTACTTTTTACTGTATTTTTTGAACCAATAATTGCTGCCTTAGCAAGAGTCTTTAAAAAAACAACAACCTTGAAACGGTATTGTCATCTACTCCATCAAAATTTGAAAACAGATAACAATATTTCTTATCCCACAGTCATTTAACAATTTAACACATGTAGGCCTATTATGAATATTGGAACACTGGAATATTAGAAATTATACATGCCCAACTTTCTTTTAAATAAGTGAAATGGAAAATATAACTTGACAGATAATAAAGAAACTAAATGTATGCGCACCATTAATAAAACCATCTTAAAAGCTCCGAGACTTATTTTATTGTGTATATTTTAAAATAGGTTGGTCAAAAAGAAATAATGTGAGGTCCCATGAACATTTGGCTATAATTTATCAGGTTAAATACATCAGCCTATTTTCTGACCAAAACTGACTCGTGTATTATTTACATAATTATTCAAAACTGAGTGGCATGTCTTCTGTGTTTTGTTATCATGCAGGCAACGAAGTGATTCCAAGATTCCTGAGTCAGGAGCCACTTCGGATGAGGAAAATGAAGACGGAGACTTCACTGTGTATGAGTGTCCAGGACTTGCCCCAGTAAGAGCAAAACTTTTCTATACGATATTCTGAGTGTGGTGGATCACTTCTGTGTCTGTGTTCACGTATGAGAGAGATCTCCCCATCGCTGTCATAAATCACGACTCCTGTAGGTGTAATCGATGGTATTATATGTCACCCACTGTGCTACAGTTTGAAGTCTCCTGTAGTGCCATGGTGTTTGAAAGTATCTTTCTCTTTCCAGACCGGGGAAATGGAAGTGAAGAATCCACTGTTCGATGACTCCACCTTTCATCTTCACCTGCAGAGAAGTTACAACTAAACACGAGTTCTCAGAGGACACATCACTTCACGCATGCAATCACAATGGTGTGCTTTCCTCATCTGATCCATTCAGGCAAGGTCACATAAGTCATCTGCACTTGCAGCATGGTCCGTGTGGACATTTGAGAGCATTTTTCTTTTGTGCTGTTAAATACAATTTGACACTAGTGTTGCAGCTTCCATCCATGAACAGAAAACAGAATGCATTGCAACACTGACAGAAATAATTCACTTTGTTAACATGTTGATTCACACATACACAAGCATCCTTTCTAAAGACCAGCCCCTTTGGACCAGGACCCTGCGCTGTAGTAGCTTTCAGTTTAACGGCAAATGTGTAAAAGCATTGCATGGATTTTGACCAAGAGTTGCACCCATCCTGTATAATCATGCACAGTTCGTGTCTCTTTCTTTACGTCTTCTGGACCTGTTTGATAGTAACGTCCGCTATAAACATACTGTACGTAAGAGACTGGGCAACCTCGGTGCTCTCAAAAAGCTTGAACATGATCTGCTCTTGATACCAGCTCAAGACTCATTTAATATCAGGTCATTGCTGAGTTCTGTTAGGACGTCTTCTGTATTGTGAATACTGTGCAATGGAAAGGAAACTTATTTATAGAATTAATTGTTTGAACATATCTTGCCTGCAAACACTAGTCATATTTAGAACAGACGTGGAAGTTGATGGACCTTGAGGAGCAACGTAAATGATACGATTAGCATATTTTATGGTTTCTTCTACCAAATTCGTCTGTGACTGTATTTTTTAAAATACCAATGGTGATTTTAATATTTTTTTATAATTGTGCTCACAAAAATAACCTTAAATGATATTATGTAGCCTCTGTATAATCAGAACGGTCCTACTATGCATGATAGTCAGTGTGCATTTCTGGTTAGAACAAAAACTTTTTTAACAAACCCAGCAAAAACAAAAAGGTTTGATTTGCATTGTAACACATTGTATATAGCTGCTATTGTGTACAGGCCAGGATTCTCCGATCTATGTGTGGTAACCTCTATGCTAGATCACTAACGGTGACGTGATGTAGTTTGATTCTGGAGCGCGTGTCGCCCGCTGCAGATTCTCAGGAAATCTGCCAACAGTAGCCAGTTTCTGTGCAGCATTTTCTGTCATTCCTGCAGGGGAGCTGTTCAGGTTCCTCTGGACCTTATTCCTTTGAATCTTCTAGTCAAAAACTGTGGCAGTGTCGTCATTCTTTCGATGTTGCATTGAGGCAAAGCAAAGTCCTTAAAATTAGAAATGTGCCTCCTTTAACATCCTCTAATTGTTTTGTTAGACAGTCATTGTGGGGATGTTAACTCTGATATGACCTACACTTTTCAAAATAAGTCACGATGGTCTTCAGTTGAGCCCAATAAACCTTTTTCAGCTACTGAGATTGCCTGACATGCATGTAAAGATGGAATATATAAAGAGGAAATAAATATTTATATCAGCTCAAATAATAGTGTCCTGTTTTCATTGATCATAAACCTACGTTTTGTGTGAAGACATTTACAGACAAACAGCATGAGACGCTTACACTTTTTTTGTGCCTTTTCCTAAGTATAAGGAAGTTCAGCCTGTAGACACTGACACATGAGACATTATTAAATGATTTAATAACACATGCTGACTATGCGTTTGTGGACAGTAACATCCTAAAATGTTTAAAGCAATAGCTGTACTTTTTACAACACTCCGTCATCATTTGTACAAAATCATGGCAACTTAATGTCAGTTACAGTATGAGTATAAAGGTTGTTGTCATTTATCGGGTCAACAATAACGATCATGAATGGACGATCAAATCTTTAAACTGGTAGTTTTCTCCTGGAGAAATCTATCCTAAAGTCTGGTCTTTCTATTCCTTCCTCATCTACATCAAAAGCGGCTTGATGTTTAACCTGAAAGAAAATCACAGAGTCCATTTCAAATCAAAGTGAATGTATATAGAATATGCTCTATAAATTTCACATTCATTTTCACAGAATTTTCATTTTTGGGTGAACTATCCCTTTAAGAATTCACTTTTTATTTTATTATAGTTTATTTCGTTACCTTTACATTAACTCCTTCATGAATCCGTGTGATTTGGCCTTATCTGTGAACATGTCAGTCACTTGCATTCCCGTCAAAATATCGCTCAAGGAATATGATGTTTTTAGAGAAAGCTTTGGGAAGTAGATGTCAGCCGGTCTGAAAGACAAAAGCAAAGCGTTCTGATTGGTTATAACTAAAAATGGAAATTAAATATTGACCTTAAAGACCATATTCTTCCACAGTGTTGGGGGTCAGTACGCATTAACAGTAAACATGCTTTCCGTAATCAAGATTTACTTTTTTATAGTACTAGTAAAGTACTCATTACTTTTTAAATTAGAAGGAATATTCTGAGATTACTTTCAATATGTACCGCCAGTACTTTGTTTCTCATGTATTGACTGACAGCTCTCCTTTCCTCATGTTGAGAGAAATCAGCAGTAGGTGTGGGAGAACACTATTGACTGATGTTATCTACTTCTGAGCTAATAGGGGACATGTATTTACTCATCTCCCTGCAACAAACCACCAGTTCAGTGTTCCTTCACAATGATAAAATGCAACTCGAATATTTCCAACCACTCAATATTAATTTGTTAAATAATACACACATCATTTATGTAATTTTAATCCCATTTTATTAACCAAAGTCTTTGCTACTGACCTTCCATGATCCAATTCACATACCTAAGCAAAATGCCACTTTGTGTTTAATTTTTTTTATTGCTAAATAGTGTTGAACTTTCTTCTCCTGCATCATATTCTTCATGCAATTTGTTTGAGCTGCTATCTCTACTGTACAGACGTGAATTTACATTTCCCTCAGCCTGAGGCATATTCATTTCACTTCTGTTGTGAAAGGGCTTTTACATTTGTAAAATAATTTTTTTATATTAAAAACAAACAAGCAAGCCCTGCCAAGATTTAAAAAGTAACGTAACGCATTACTTTCCATAAAAAAGTAACTAAGTAACGTAATTAGTTACTCTTTTAGGGAGTAACGCAATATTGTAATGCATTTCTTTTAAAAGTAACTTTCCCCAACACTGTTCCTCCACCTTTCTATATCTCGTCGATTAATAACCTTTTCCAGCTCAGTGACTGAATTAACTGGGACTTCAGTAGAGATTAGCGTCATTAAGGATTTTGATGTAATCTTTTTGATATATAATTTGAACTAGAACTGTGGTTTCAGCATCTACGTGGAATTCAGCCTCATGAGTAAATTTTGGGTCAAACGGCATAGTCCATTTTCCTGGAGAAAAAAATAAGAGTGGAGTTATTGACATTTGAAACCTGAAGAACAGAATGGCATTACTAGTACAGTTTGTGACTACATTGTGTCCAGTTTGTTTACCTTTAAAATATATGTAAATAAGAAGGATCATGGTATTAGCATCTAGATATTCAACAACTTTATTTTCTCATGTGTTTTTTCCCTGACATATGTGTTAATCTTGTCTAAAGTAGCAAATAGGTGAAAATCCACAGGAAAGCCTTCTGGGAGTTGAAACTGCTTCATCTTCTCAGGGAACTCAGGAAGTGGTTTTGATTTGTTGCTAACATAAAGAGCACTATGTACATCCATCTATGTCTACCCTTCTTTGGCTGAGTTCTTCAGGAAAGTCTTTTGCACTTCAGTGTTGAAGATCGAGCTGTCATGACCGATGTCCATGAGAAGCTGCTCTTTGGTTTCACCACCAGCTCCTATAAGACAATGCAGAAAAGGACCATGGACACACTCAGTGGAGAGAAAAAGGTATTCTTGGACTGATATTTGGGCGTTGAGATAAGACTCCTGGAAAGCGAAATCATTTTTTCTCCATAACATTACTGTGAGTGTGTCAAAAGTTGGTAAAGAACCATCATCTCCGAGGACGATTTGGTGAACTATTACCAAAGCACAAGTGTACAAACATATGATATTCCTTCCCATGATCGCTTTTCAAGTTGACATATTACATGAACTCCCTGAGGAAACAAAACAGAAACAGTTTTACAGCAGCAAATGCACCTAAACAGTTTTAACACATCAGTGACAAAACAAAAACTTATTTATTCTTGTATGCTGTTTTGCTCTCTCTATTGTTATTTATCATGTTCTATCTTATAGACACACAAATTTCTAATTTCCCACCTGTCCAGATAGCTGCCATCTCTTTTTCTAAACTGGACTGAGCTCTCTCTCTCTCTCTCTCTATATAATATATCTCTATATAGTTCATGATTGTGTATATATACTATCCAAGTAGCTGCGCAACTTGCCCGATGGCTCACCGGGCTTCTCTCACGGTTACCTACCGACTGACCAGTAGCGGGGGGGGGGAGAGGCCTAGTCGTAAGCTGTACGGGTGCGGCCACGTCCGCGGAGGCGCCCCGTCAGTATGCAGAAGCCCACAGGACATCCACAGTCTTGTTGAGCGGGCTAGTGGAGGAGGGAGAACGCCCGACGGCAGTCAGAAGATCGGCGGTCCACAAATTCGTTGATGCGCAATACCCACTGAACCCCAGCACCGACGGCCCGAGCCTGGCTGGCCGGGTGTTTCCTGTATCAGGACGGACTTTCCCCTGGCCCCAGCCGGATGGTAAAGCTAGAGGGGAAACCAGTGCAGGCCTTGTTGGATTCCGGCAGTTCAGTCACCCTAGTGCAACCTACCCTGGTAAAACCAAGGCCCGAACAGAAGTCAGAGCTGCCACTGACGTGTGTGCACGGAGACACCCGCTATGTGCCGGCCCGCACGGTTCGGATTTCAGCGGAGCCCGGGACCTGGGACATCGAGGTGGTCATTGTGCCGGATCTCCCCGTACCTCTGCTCCTGGGACAGGACTGGCCGGTGTTCAAGAAGCTCCTCCTCACCCCCAGGACACCTGGCCGTACCGCCCGGAACGGGCCACGGCGAAACCGTTGGGGGCCGCCCAGCCCGAGACCGGCCTACCTAGCGACGGACAGCGAGAGGGAGGGTGAGTGTCAGCCAGCTAACCTTCCATCTGTCTACCTTGATGTGTTTTCACAGGTCACGACCGGGGGTTCGTTCGGCAGGGAGCAACGAGAGGACGACCGCCTGCGAAACTGTTGGGATCAAGTGCGCCGAGTCGATTGAGGTAGCAGGCTCGGGACCAACACCTTTCTCATTTTGAAACTAGAATGGTTCTGCGGTACTGTGTCGACCACAGGCGGGGGAGGAAAACTTCTCTTGGTCATGCCTTAAACAAGAACAGAGACAGTCATGGAGCTTGGAAACATGCCCATCCGATTGGCGGGGCAACATCGGGGCGAAAATACCGTCCAACGAATTAGGGGAAATGTTTCACTGGCCAGGACTGGAGGCGACGGTGAAACGCTTAGCGTAGATCCCCACTGCCAGCAACGTACTCTAATCATCATCCCCCAAGCCCGCTCATTCCAGGTGGGAGAAACCAAACCAGCCCCACTGCGGTAGCCTATCGAGAGCACGTACGGGAAATGAGAGAAAGGATGGAACGAGTCATGCCCCTGGTTAAAGAATACCACGTGACAGCCCAGCATGCCCAGCAAAGCCTGTATGACCGGCCAACGCCCAAGCCCGGTAGAGTTCAGTCAAGGCGAGCGTTTGTTGGTGGTTTGGTCCAGACAGCTGCGTTAGTTCCTAGAAACCTGGCGGGACCCTACACAGTAGGGAAACGAATGGGACCGGTTACGACCATGTGCGGCAACCCGGGGCCACCGACGAAAGGAGGGAACTCTACACGGTAACCTGGCTCCAGAAGTGGGTTCACTGGCAATACCGAGCCAACTTGCGCGCTGGCACACACGCCCTCAGTAGTGGAGTTAGATCCGCATTTGTCGGCTACCCAGAAGACGGAGCTCGAGGCCCTGGTCAGTTCCGGGATGTGTTCAGTGAGAGCCCGGGTAGAACCACGGTCATCGAGCATGAGGTCCGCACACCACCAGGAGTCGTGGTCCGGCAGCGGCCCTACCGGATACCTGAAGCTCACGGCCGGCTATAGAGGAGGAGGTAAAGAAGATGCCACAACTGGGAATCATCGAGCCCTCCCTTAGCCCCTGGGCCAGTCCAAGAGTGATAGTTCCAAAGCCGGACAACACCCTCCGTTTCTGTAACGACTTCAGGAAGCTTAATCAAGTTTCCGCCTTCGACGGATATCCCATGCCGCGGGTGGATGAGCTCTTGAACCGGCTGGGCAAGGCTCGATACATCAGCACCTTGGACCTCACTAAAGGATATTGGTAGGTGCCCCTCTCCCAGGGCTCCCGGGAGAAGACAGCCTTTAGCACTCCCAATGGCCACTGGCATTACCGGGTGCTACCATTCGGCCTACACGGGGCACCAGCCACATTCCAGCGGTTGATGGACATCTTGCTCCGGCCCCACCAACCCTACGCCGCGGCTTACCTAGATGATGTCATCATACACTCGGAGGGCTGGGAGTCTACGGAGGGTGTTGACAGAGCTCCGGCGGGCTGGCCTGACTGCCAACCCCAAGAAGTGCCACCTCGGCCTCACCGAAGCAAAGTACTTGGGGTACAAGATTGGAAGAGGGCTCATCATGCCCCAAGAAAAGAAGATCGAGGCGGTAAAGAAGTTCCCACGTCCCATCAACAAGACGCAGGTACGGGCATTTTTGGGGTTGGCGTGCTACTACCGAAGTTTCACTCCTAACTTCTCCTCTATAGCCTGCTCACTTTCAGACCTTACCAGGAAGGGGCAGCCAGAGAGGATAGTATGGAACCCGGACAGAAGACCGCTTCCAGGCATCAAGACGGCCCTGAAGGACTCCCCAGTCTGCATGTCCCAGAATTCGGCTTCCCCTTCACCCTTTATAACGCGCCTCCGGAAACCGTGCTAGGTGCAGTCCTCTCCAAGCTCCGGGATGGCAGAGGGACTAGTATACATATGGGGGCCGCCGGTTCAACACGGCACAGACCAGCGCCACTCCAAACATGGAATGCCACAGGCGAAGGACACGAACGCACGGGTGACGCGGTGGTTCCTCGCAATCAGGACTTCTGATTTCCGTACAACATAGGCCGGGGCCGACACGGGAGGAACTGGGACGGGCCTTCCCGTCCCGGGGTGGTCCGGTTGGGCAGGTATGGCAGGTAACATCAATTCCCCACCTGTAATAACCACACAACAAGTTGTGTGTTTACCAAAGGACAAGGGCGACGCATACGGGGGGGGGGGGAGGGAGGTGGCGGATATCCCGGTCAGTAGCAGTCGCCTGGAAACGCCGCTCAGCTGCCACATGATAACAGAAGCCACAACACATGTGCGTGATGAGGGCGCACCGGAAGCCGTCCGCTGACATAAAAGCCAGGAGAAGATGGCACCAGCGGAGATTGAAAACGGAGCTCAGGCGACCAGGTAATTATGCTTGTTTTTTCCTTATCCACAAGACTCGACGGCACCCAGGAGAGGGACTGCACCATGGCACTTCCCACCATGAGCATTCCGCGGGAGACTGGCACCCGAGCACCATCTCTGGGCGTGTTGGATCCAGTGCTTGTGGCATAAATCACCCTCCGGTGAACTTTCTCTCAGTTCCGGAGGTCTGTGTTCTCATTCCCAGCGACAATATATAAATATATATATATAGAATATTATATCATATATTATAACACCTTCACTCTGTTTTGCCTTTCCTAGTAACACAACTCTAATTATTAACTACTATGGACACAAATCAGTATACAATCAACAAACAGCACATACATGACCTTGATCGAATAATATTCGCCTAGTTCAAAAACTGGTGCAAGTGAACAAACAAGCAATGAGTATTTCCTATTGATTCTCTACCTGTACTGTTAAAATGCACACAAGTCACTGTGTAGATTCTTAAAAAGCAACCCGCTGAATCACTCTCAGAAATGATGTTCACAACGCCCTTTTACTATTATTATTTTTAGTCTGTCATTGAAGCTGTGGATCACAATGCATGTTAGTCTTGTCCTCAAGCTGAACGAACATCAATCATGAACAAACAACACTAATGGTACAGAACTTTCCATGTATACATATACTGAAGTTTTAATACAAATTTGAATTTTAAATACATATTTAATTTTAAATCAACTAAATTTGCTTCATTTTGAGATGGACTGGAAGTAAACAACTTAGTGAAGTGAGATGTTTAATTCATTACTTGCACTGACGGATTCAGTGTGTTAATTGAGTGAATTATTTCTCGGAATCATTCAAATTGGTGATTGGCCTGTGAATCACTTGCTGTATGAACCGTATGAATCTCTGTATACGTTTGTATTTTTTGTTTTGTTTATATGTTTATACAGTAACTGTACTGCCTTAATGTTTTGTACATTTTAATAAAAAATGTTTTTGATTAAAAAAATGTCATAAACGTTCTTTCTACCTCTCAGAATGTGCTCCATACGCATGCGCAATACATATTCAGACCGTGACGCTTTAAAAAGCTTAGTGTGGAGGGGGGAAAAAAAGTAAGTAAACCGATTTTGCTGAATGAAAATGAATGTCATAGCAAAAACGATTTGTGCTGAAATATAAATAAATGTGCAACTTTTCTCACATGATATAGAAACAGTGAATTAGATTCTGTGCGATCGTTGCAACTCGAGTTGCACTTAGACAGATAATCAAAGATGTCATACATTTTTCTAATTCATATGCTCATCCTTACCAAACAAGGGTATCCATGTAGCAAAGATCAAATCTCACTTTTTCACTTGTCATTAAGTATCCGGTCCGTATCCATCCGCATTTACCAGAAAAATGGAAAGTTCGTGAATGGGGCTACTCTTGACGCGCTGTATGTTGTCGTACAAACAAAACGAATTAAAAATAAAACTCATACTATTTCGTTTCATCTTCTGATGTTCCGAAGGTTGATTGCTAACATTTTCTGGAGGATTAGCACCTACTGTAACACGAGTCTGACTCTTACAACTGTGTTTGTTTGAGTCTGACTCTTACAACTGTGTTTGTTTGAGTCTGACTCTTACAACTGTGTTTGTTTGAGTCTGACTCTTACAACTGTGTTTGTTTGAGTCTGACTCTTACAACTGTGTTTGTTTGAGCCATGTTGTGAGTCAATGCTGAGCCTCCATTTTCCAGTGAGGTTACATGCAGGCCTGGCTGCTTTTGTTTGTGTTTGTATAAATAATCTCTACAGTATTGTCCTCTGGACAATAGACCAGGTCTCAAAGGATTAGACTTGTAAAACGGCTGTAGATTTCTGAGTTATGAGATTCTAAGTAGCCTATTGTGTGCCTACTGCCATGCTACAATATGTGTTCAAAATAATGTTTTTCTATTATTTTAATTATTTCATTTCACTTAATTTATTCTTTGTTTTGTATCCAGATATGAATAATAAAATGGACAAGCCACAGATTTGAATCTTTACTCCAACTGTGTGGTGTGAGAATTTAATGTAAGACAAAGGCCATTGACAGTTTTTGAGTTTTACTTTACTTTTTACAGCACATCTTTCCAGTTAGGCTTCACATATTAGGGCTGTGCAATTAATCGCATGTGATTGGTAGTAAATCGCCATCACATGCTTTCAGATGGAGAGGCATTTACTACACAGAACCGTAGTTCACTGACAATCTAGGCAATATCGCGTTCATAATTGCAGATGAATCGCATTCGATTATGTAGTTATCAGTGAACTATGGCTCTGTGAAGTAAATGCTGCTCCATCTGAAAGCAGGTGATGGCGATTGGAACCCTGACGAGATGCGCATGCGATTAATTGCACAGCCCTAACACATATAACCAGCTGCCTGAAAACAAGCCTTAATGTGAATCACAGTGAGTCCTCTTCAAAAATGCCTTTTCATATATAACAAATTTTAGTTCATTTTAAAGGGGTCATATGGTGTTGCTAAAAAGAGCATTTATTTTGTGTATTTGGTGTAATGCAATGTTTATGTGGTTCAAATCCTTAAAATATAAAAAACTTACTTAAAGTCTGTGAGTCAGAACAGCTGGCATTGTAGTCTACTCTACCAGGATACCGTGCCCTCTTCTCGTTTCGTGTTTTCTGAACATCCGTTCCCTCTATTCCCACACACATGTGTCTAAGACGGATCATCTTTAATCATCTTGGTTCTGACACTGTTCTCTTATTGACACTACACTTGAAAATGGTGAGGTCACACTCCGTCATGCTGTCAACATTCAGGCACCCACATCTATATAGACGCTGACTGACCCTTCATCTTTCAGTCGTCCTTCGTGGCTCCCCACTTGTTCTGGAAGTGTTCCTTGTACAATCAAAGTAGTATTTCACCTTTCACACTCCTCCGATTCCTCCTCCCGTATAGGCACAGCCGGATAATAATCACAGCGCTTTCTACATCACTTGCGTCCTGACGACCCGCTTGATTCGCCTGTACTCGCCTTCCTGGCATAGGCGTTGCGTGGAAAACCCACGGATCCTCGCATTGGATGAAAAAAAAAATGCTTTTCCAACAAGGGCATCGGCAAGGGCACGCACTAATGCTCTCATGCACCCTTAACCTGTGCAGGCTCCCACAATAAGCAACCACATGTTTGCCCTAGCTGGCCTCCGCTTCGTCCACTGTGAAAGCCGATTTGGCGAGCCACAGCGCGAAGTTGATGTATTTCCTCAGCAACCAGCACGGATCAGCTCTAGGCATGACGAAGCGGATATCGTCCTTTTTTTGGAAGGCCAAACAAAGTAGTTTCGCCTTTACAACGAAGCGCACAGCGTCTCCACGACATGGCTGCAGCAACAATACTACAGCAAGAATAAAAGTTACGCCTTCTTTTCTTTGCGTGAACATTTGGGCGGTTTTATGCAAATCTTCCCACATAGTGATGTTGACATGTGGGGGCGTGTTTAAACAAGTCGTTTTAGGAGGCCATGGACAAGTCTTAACTTTTATAAAGAATATCTCTTGGATTTGAGATTTTTCTGGGCATCTCATAAATTAAATGTCTGGGACCGTCATTGTATTTCAGTAATTCAACTCAAGTTGTGAAACTTGTGTATTAAATGAATTCATGGCACACAGACTGAAGTAGTTTAAGTCTTTGGTTCGTTTAATTGTGATGATTTTGGCTCACATTTAACAAAAACCCACCATTCACTATCTCAACAAATTAGAATACTTCATAAGTAGTAAAACATTTTTAGTGAATTGTTGGCCCTTCTGGAAAGTATGTTCATTTTTACTGTACATGTACTCAATACTTGGTTGGGCCTTCTTTTGCATGAATTACTGCATCAGTGAGGCGTGGCATGGAGACAATCAGCCTGTGGCACTGCTGAGGTGGTATGGAAGCCCAGGTTGCTTTGATAGCGGCCTTCAGGTCATCTGCATTGTTGGGTCTGGTGTCTCTCATCTTCCTCTTGACAATACCCCATAGATTCTCCTTGGGGTTCAGGTCTGGTGAGTTTGCATGCCAGTCAAGCACACCAACACCATGCTCATTGAACCAGCTTTTGGTACCTTTGTCAGTGTGGGCAGGTGCCAAATCCTGCTGGTAAATGAAATCAGTATCTTCAAAAAGCTTGTCAGCAGAAGGAAGCATGAAGTGCGCTAAAATTTCCCTGGTAGATGCTGCGTTGACTGTGGACTTCAGAAACACAGTGGACCAAAGTCCTCTTTTCAGATGAAAGTAAATTTTGCATTTCATTTGGAAATCAAGGTCCCAGAGTCTGGAGGAAGAGTGGAGAGGCACAGAAACCAAGTTGCTTGAAGTCCAGTGTTAAGTTTCCACAGTCTTTGATTTGGGGTGCAATGTCATTTGCTGGTGTTGGTCCATTGTGTTTTCTGAAGTCCACAGTCAACGCAGCCATCTACCAGGAAATTTTAAGAGCTCTTCATGCTTCCTTCTGCTGACAAGCGTTATGGAGATGCTGATTTCATTTTCCAGCAGGACCTGCTCACACTGCCAAAGGTACCAAAAGTTGGTTCAATGACCATGGTGTTTCTGTGCTTGATTGGCCTGCAAACTCGCCTGTCCTGAACCCCATAGAGAATCTATGGTATTGTCAAGAGGAAGATGAGAGACATCAGACCCAACAATGCAGATGACATGAAGGCCGCTATCATAGCAACCTGGGCTTCCATTACACCTGAGCATTGCCACAGGCTGATTGTCTCCATGCCATGCCTCACTGATGCAGTAATTCATGCAAAAGAAGCCCCTACCAAGTATTGAGTACATAAACAGTAAATGAACATACTTTCCAGAAAGCCAACAATTCACTAAAAATTTGTTTTTTATTGGTCTTATGAAGTATTCAAATTTTTTGAGATAGTGAATTGGTGGGTTTTTGTTAAAATCATCACAATTAAAAGAACCAAGACTTAAACTACTTCAGTCTGTGTACATTGAATTTATTTAATACACGAGTTTCACAATTTGAGTTGAATTACTGAAATAAATGAACTTTTCCACCACATTCTAATTTATTGAGATGCACCTGTAGTCTTTGCAACTTTACTTCTTTATGGACCAAGAGCTTGTAACACTCCAAAGAGAAAGGAAAATTTGAAATCGCATCATATGACCCCTTTAAGGGCTGCTTAAGAATAAGCTGCACATCAAATTATCCTGACTCATTATCCTGCTTTAGTCCCGATTGATTTGTTAGGTTATTTCAAGTCAGGGTTTGGACTTTAATCCCAGCTTTTCTTAGTGTCTTTTATGAAACAGCAACAGAAAATAGATAGAAGAAAAAAAAAACAACAACAACCCAATGTGATGGCCATCCTACCTTCAGCCGCAGCAAAATCTTTTTATTGAAAAGATGTGATAGTTACATGACCACAGGAAGATAAACAGTCAGAATAATAACATAAGCAATTTTGCCACCACACAGACAGCCTTACAATAAAAGGTCTCAAATATCAACAGTTTGATTTTTTTTTTAACTGTACATTGTAAAATTGTCACACTCAGGATCAAATAAGAATTAGTAATTTCTGCAGCACTTCACAATACAGTTCTGTAACATTAGTGAATACGTTCAGTATTTTACAGCATTTATTAATCATTGTTAATAAAAATTCATGAATATAATATTGGTCATTAGTGCATTATTAGTTCACAATGCATTATGAACTAATAATATTAACATTGTTAATGTTAATGTAAAAAATTATATTAACCAGGATTAATAAATGCAGCATTGTTTACTGTTTATGTTAACTAGTGCATTAACTAATGGATAAAACAGTAAAGTGTTATGGGAGTTTCTATATTTATGCTATAATGTGAGTAAAAACCATTTTTTTCCAACGTATTTGAAACAAAGATAAAATAGCAAAGCTCAAAACAACATTTAAAATCACATACAAACACCATAGAAAAAAAATACAATGAAGAAAGAAAAAAAAAACCTAGTCCAATTAAAGAAATACAAGCCAAAGAATTGATAAATTCACCTGGACATGTACATTTTTTTACAGACACAAACATAAGTCTATAGACAGTAATAACAGGTCACTGCTTTAAGTTACAGAGACTCAGAAGATTGGCGAGACTCTTTCCCCTTTTCTACTCCTCCTCTTTTTCAACATTATGTTTTTTAGGCACCTGGAGATAAAAATGTAATGTAGAACAGGTCAAAAAGTATTAGTAGAATCAAATATCTGATAACATCATCTAATATATCCTGCATGCAGGTCTCTTCCAAATTTTTGTTTTATGTTCCTGTAACAATTCACATACATACCTTCGGTGTCTCTGTGTTTTTATCACTCCTTCTACCTTCCAGTCTTTCTCTGTGTGGAGGTCTGTCATGGGAAGAAAAAAAAAAAAACATTTTAGTTTCAATGTAACTTTTCTCTTAACATTGTATCATGTGTACATAGAAATTATTTCAGAAAAATATTTAAGCATACCCCGAAGTGGTTGTAGAACGGGGCTTGAGGCTGTCATTGAGGTACGTGTTGGCTTCTACTGCTCTGCCACTTTGGTTCCTGCTCTTCACCTGCTGCTCAGCATTCGTGTTCTTTGTGTTACTGTAGGCTGAGGGCAGCCACTGGTCCAAACCTGAGGTGCCTTTCTGCCACCCGTGAGCCGTCTGCTGCAGGAGCTCCTCATCAGGGTCAGCTGCAGTAAGATACAGAGGTACGACTGATTACATACTGATTTAAAACACATACTGTATATATTTGGTAAATAAGTAGTAAAATCAATAAGTAGATTACAAGATGAGGTTGTGTTCATCTATTCTGATGGCTCACCTTGATGTCTCACCCTTCTTTGCCTCTCGTGGGCCTCTTTGGTGGTGTGGTGTGGTTTCAGTGGAGACAATCCATCGATTGAATAAGCTGTCTGGGGCCGGAGGTCACACTTGTCCTGTACAGTATAACAAGATTGAAGAGTATCAACTAAATGGTGGGCTCCATTTCTGCTCTACTTTCACAAAAATGCTTAAACATACTTGCAGAAACAAATCATGAATGATACAAAACATATTAGATGTAAACCCAAGGGAAATTTGACACATTTTTTATAAAATACTTAAAGGCAGGGTAGGTGATTTGGTTCAAAAACATTTTTATGCTGTCACTAAGTTAAATGGTCTAAATGTATTTATATCGTCTGTGGAAGGCATCGGACAATAAAATGTTTGCCCAATCATATCCCTCGGTCCGAGGACTACGATAGGCTGTACTACCTGCCTGTCAACGTATGTATTTGCATACCTCTGCGCACCCTGTTCACGCAGACATATTATAATAATATTAAATAATATTCTTTTGTAGATATCTATCATAACATTTATGAAGCCTCTCTTTGCAAAACTATGTAAATGTTTTCTCACAATGCTTTAAAACAAAAATTTCATATGAATTGTAATGAGTGCCTATTTTGTGTTGATGTAGTATTTTATTTTATTTATAATAATTTTCACACTAAAAATTGGGGGTGACATTCACATTTAGAACGTTACTGACTTAAATTAATATAAAACATCTCAGAATTGAATGTGTGGACAATAATTTCCTATCATTCCAAAATAATTTAGTGCCCTTTTTCAGATTTTTAACCTATATGTGTAACAAAAATGTTCTACAATTATGCCATTTTTGTATATTTTATATGTATTATTTCTTTTTGCTATTCAGCATCTTTGATTCTATGTGTCTATATGTAAAACTTTATTAGTAAGACCTGTTATGTACTTGAGAAAAACACACAGGTTGTTATACCTGATGGTGAAAGAGCACATCCTCTTCCAAGGCAACACCACAAAACTCACAAGGAATGAGTACGTCGCCCTCAGCGGGGCTGGAGGAGGAACTGTAGGAGAGCGGCGAAACGGAGAGGGGCAGGGTGGACGGACTGGGTGTGTGGGGAGGAATGACATGACTAGCCCCTTGAGTGATGATTTCTTCATTTTGAAGAGAAGGAGCTTGTTTACTGAAGGAAGCAATAGCAGAGGCTGGGCTGCAGCCGGTCTAGAAGACAAAAAACGAATATTTACTTTTATGCTGGCCACTAAAGGCAAAAATCCAAAACAAGTGACTCCGATAACACACCCCTCCTCTATGAGTCTATGGCCTCAGAAAGAGGAGAAGAATCTGACACAGGGTTCGGCCTGTGGGAGAAGCTAGAGGGCTGAAATTCGAGGAGGTTCCCATGGAAACTAAACACCACATTGTGAAACAATAGAGACCTGACAAGAAGGAATGGAGTGTGAGATTCAACATCAGTGCTGACATTACAATAGCCTGCCATGAAGAACATGGCTTATGTTGTACACCGTTGACGTAGACATGTAATGGCACTCAAAAGAGGGGACTCAAGTACCAATGTGGCTGATGCAACTTCACACTTGCCGGCTCTATCAAGACACAAGAGGCCTGGCTTAAATATCAGGCCAAGAGGGAGTGTAACGTGATGGGATGATTGGGGCCTCATCACTTACCTGGTGTAAGATAAGGTCTTCCTCTGGAAAGAGCTCTTCACAGAACTCACAAGGTAGCATGATGTTTGAGGAGGGGCTGTGGCCCACGGTCGGATTGATTTTAGGGGAGGCCGCAGTGCAGTTGTTTTTAGTGTTGGAGGAGAGCTGGGAAGTGAGATTGCTATGGGCTGGTGTCCTTCCCAGGCGACGGTCCCACACATCAGTCCACACGCCCTCCTGACGGGGGTCCTCCAAGTCACCTTCACTCTGCAGGCTGAGGGCCAGCATGTAGTCCAGACTGGAGGACTCATAGTCTGGCAGTTGTCCCAGAGACCACAGCAGGTTGTTGTTGTTGTTCCCCAGCTCCGTTTCCTGATCCAGCACTGAGGAAATGAGCAGAGTGGAAGGTTATTTCTTTTTTTTGCTTGAACGTCCTGTTAATACCTGATGAAAGCTCCCCTCATATTCAACAACATGTTTAAAACCCATTCAAAATCCATTATGTTTATTGTAGGGATGAACTGATATGACAACTCATTCAATGTTATGGCCAATATTTAAATTTACACACATTTTTTACATTACATTTCACATTTATGCAGTTCGCAGATGGTTTTATCCAAAGTAAGTGGACAAATGGATTTTGTCGAAATTATTTAAAAATGAAATACTAAAAATGAAAAACCAATCATTTTACATGCTACAAGTAAATTTAGGCATAAAACCATTATAGAGTTCTAAAAAATTGATATTCAATTTGAGATTTGCTAAATGTCACATTTAACAGTGTTATTAAATTATTAGTAGTTTTTAAAGATTAACTTCAAGTGTTAGATCTTGACGCATCTTCTATGTATCTGCACAATATTCTGTGTGAAGACGCAATGCAGCATAAAAGCCAGATTAAATGATTACTGCTCTGACCCACCTCAGCCCCTAGTATAACCCTAGTAATGTAGTTTTAATTGCTGTGTAAATGTATTTGCCACCTCTGAGTAAAGATGCCTAATTGCCAATTCAGATGCATTTTTGTGCCTCATTTGCAGTGTAAAGTTGGCATAAATGTAAAAATAGGGGAAATTCACAATTAGATATCCAATATCAACAGACTTGTTCAATTTTAAAAATGTCTGTCAAGGCTATATCATGCATCCCTAGTTTATGGTGAATATTTTTTGTGAATAAGGACTAAAACAGCCAGACGGGATACCTACAATAAGCAAAATCACTGTTCCTTGTTTCTGCGTTTCTCCTGGTTCCTCCCCTCACTGTTCCTCTGGTGCTGTTGTGTAGTCTGTCCTCCAAGGGTCGTGGTGGACCCCTGCGTTCTGCTGCCCCCGTGCTGTTATTATTGTGTATTAGGTTATGGATTGAATGCGCCTCAAACCATGCTCCAGGAGACTGAGCCCCTGCCCTACTACTGTGCCTCTCCTGAGGTGGAGTCAGACTTCCGCACAGGGCTGGATGGATGTGTTGTTCTCTCAGCATAACGTTACACTTGCAGATGGGGCAGGGCTCGGTGCGGGTCCCACAGTAATCCTCATGCTCTTTAGCCTGAAAGGAGGCCACCTCCAGATCACAGAACTGACACGGGACCAGTCGATGACTGCACTCTGACCTCTGAGAGGGGTAAGAAGTGTCAAATCTACAGAACTCATCAATGAAAACAGCAATATGCATAACTGTTTATATTGTACCTGGTGGACCTCCATGAATCTTTTCTCTATCTTTAATCCACATTTGCACTGTTCCTGTAAAAAGAGTTTTAGATTTTATAAAACTTAAATTTAGCAGCCTGGGGAGAACAACAACTCATTTTCTGTTTCATTCTGCAATATACATAACATGAACGCTACATGTAAGTTAATGCTATTTAAAACAATGCTGCTATTCAATATATTCTACAGTCTTAGAGGCAGCATGAAGCGAAATTTGTGATCGCCTTTTCTTTTCTATTGTTATGTATATCTGAGTGAAATGTCTTCTCTCACAAGAAAAAAGTAGGGCTGGACTTGTTTTTGTCTGGAATTAATTGGATCACGGTTGTTAGCTAATTGCTGCGATCTCATATGAGTGAGGTTGCGAGAAGAGTTAATGTTTTTGATTAAAGATTACAAGGGCACATTCATTTTTTTTAAAATAATGATGTGCATGGATAAATCATAAAATAAACACTAAAATATTCCATAAAACAATAGAATAGTCAATTTTTATTTGATAATGACTTTAAAGGGATAGTTCACCCTAAACAAAAAAGATCTGTTAAGATCTCTAAATTACCTGTTTTTTTTTTTGTTACTTTATTTTAAGGTGTCCTTGTTACAGTGTAATTATACATTTAAATACTGAGTAATATTAATTAACTACATGCACTTACTATATGTTAAGGTTAGGATTAGGGTTTGGCTTAGGGTTACTTGCATGTAATTATGCATAATTAAGAGTTATTATATTTGTAACAAGGACACCTTAAAATAAAGAGTTACCTTTTTTATCATCACTGTTTTGACTCCATTGACCTTCATTGTACAGACATTACAAAGAAAAAAAAATCTTCAAAATATTTTGTGTGTCTGTGTTAAGCAGAATAAAGTCATGCTGGTTTAGATAAACATTATGGGACAGTAAACTGAAAAAAAATAAAATAAATAAAATTTTAATCGGATTCTCACAACCTACAGTTATATGCGGACTTGCATTTTTTTTTCCAGAAGATTTTCTTCAAAGTTTTTTTATTCATGTCCACAGCACTCTGACTAAGGTCTTTAGGGATATTATCAAATATACAGTCGTTTAATCATACACCATGGCCGGATCGTACCTCTGCATGGTCCATCTCTTTGTGCTGCACAAGCTCAGCATGAGGAAAAGGCTCCTGGCACACCTCACAAAGAGCAATATTCCGCCGACAGTGGATCTCATGTGTTGTAAAGTTGGCTTCTGGAATGTCATGCTTGCTAGAGACAGAGAGCATATCATGGTCAGTTGGTTGACACCATATTGGTTCTAGAAACACCACAATTGCCCTTGTGTCCTTGACTAAGACTAAACTGATGGTTACTGCTGGGAAGCCGTCACTGTAAAAATTATAACACAAGTTGCTTTGGATAAAAGTGTGTCATCCAAACACTGACTGCTGTACAGCCAGGTGGACTGATGGGAGGGACTGGTAACTCATAACACACCTAAGTGAACGCCAAAGGTTGTATAATAAAACGAAACTACAAAACAGCATTCCTTATCCAAAGGAATAGTTCACCCAAAAATAAAAACTATGTACTTGCCCTCAAGATTTTCCAAACCTGTTTGACTTTCTATCTTACATGCAACACAGAATATAATATTAGGCAAAATGACAGAACATGTCACCATTCACTTTCATTTGAAACAAAAATGAATGTGAATGGCGACTGAAACTGTCATTCTGACTAACATCCTCTTTTGTGCTTTACCTGGGGAAAAAGCATGTGGGCACGTGAAATGACGATACGATTTTCACTTATTTCTATGTATTTATTTTTACTTACCAATTACTGCAAAACTGGGTATTTTCTTCGGCCATAGTCTGTGTGGAAAAGAGAAACCAATTAAACATACTGTATATAAGTGTTTCTGGCTTAAACTAAATAAAATGTCCTTAATAAGATATAGATGGTAAAAGGGGAAAAAAATACACCATAACAAAGATTGTACTTCGCTCTCCTGCGACTTTTAAATGAATTGGGAGTTCATTCCGTGAAAACATTAAACCAGGGGTGTCCAATCCTGCTCCTGGAGGGCCAGTATCCTGCAGAGTTTAGCTTCAACCAGCTCCAACACATTTGCCTGGAAGTTTCTAGTATGCCTAGAAAGAGCTTGATTAGCTGCTTCAGGTGTGTTTGATTAGGGTTGGAGCTAAACTCTGCAGGACACCGGCCCTCCAGGACCGAGTGAGTGTATATAATTTATACTTTGTTTTTTTTCTCTCCTTAAAACAGCTAAAATTAGACATACTAACATTACACACTTACCTTATTATTGCCGAAGCTTGTAAGCGACCACCTGAAGCTGCAGTTTCGGTAGAGAAGTAAACTAATAGTAACGTTACTTTTCGTCCTTGTTCTCGGTCCCAGAACGAGTAAGCGTTAAAGGAATTATTCAATGGAACGAAGACAGTCAACAGTGTTTAGCCCACAAAACTGAATAGACGCCAGGGTATTTTAAATAGCTGCTTTGAAGTCCGATTAGTATAATCTAAATGCCTGGGCTGCCATCTCGAAGAGTGTCCATTGCTGGCCTGCTATAACGCGCACTACAATACTAGGTCATGAGATTCGAGACATTAGACTCTGTACATCTACACAGAGACAAGTAATAAACTACTACTGGCCTGAGGTAGATCTGCGCCAGCTACCGCAATGATCGGTTCAGCTTTCGTTTCGTGCTACAGTATCAACAAGCGTCCGTATCCGTGAAAAAAGCATGACTGACAGATGGTGACGAAGATATTATTTTTTAATATTTTCAAAATAAAAGACGAAGATGCTCGGCAAAAATACTTGGCAAATAACGAATGGTGGAAAGTAGCTCCACTGCAAATTATGTTGCATCTTTGTTTGACGTTTTTATCTGGACGATTTTATTTATTTTTTTCCTAAAAAGTGAAAAAATCAGAAGGAATTTTTTTTTACTTTTATTGGGTTATTTTATTAAATCAAAAAGAATGCATCGTATAGGTTAATATTATATATAATTATAGGTTTTAGGCAGTCATGTTAAAGACCAACTAATTTTTGATATTGCTTTATCTTTAGAAAAACAACAACAACAATAGTAGTAATACTACTACTACTACTAATAATAATTATTGTTGTATTTTAAATACAATTACATATAATAGGATGCATATTTAAAATACAACAAAACAACAATAATAATTATTATTAGTAGTAGTAGAAGTAGTAGTAATACTAATAATAATTATTATTATTGTTGTATTTTAAATATGCATCCTATTATATGTAATTGTATTTTTGTTATGATTGTTCATGAAGAAAGACCATGTATCTTCAGAAGACTTTAATTTTGTCATTATAATACATTAAAGTTTCTGGCTTCACTTATTTTGTTATCATTCGCCCTCTAGTGGACGCTACCTTCCATGATCGGCTAGAGAGAGAACACGACGCCTACATCTACTCACATTTTTGAGGAACACTATAAACAATATTATTAATTATAATAAATTATGATTATACTTATGACTGCACCCGGCAAGAACGCTGAATGTATTTGATAAAATGTTTCACAGCACAGCAGGAGGAGGTTTTATAATGTTCGCTGGACCATAAAATGGTAGGACATATGTGCTTTTAAAACGTAACAAAATGTATTGTTATGAAAAGAATCCGAGATCCCAACAACAGTAAATGCACCTTGCTACTATAAAACTTTTATTAAGACGATGGTATTATTTAGTCATAGTCATGCCTGTGTAAACATTAAACCGTGCGTGTATTTAGACGTATTTAACTATGCACAGTAAGTTAATCCTTTCATGTGACACAATGCTAAATCGTGTGTTTACAACCCCTTTCAGTGAAATGTGTAGAAAGATCCGTGTCTCTTCTCCGGAGCCTGGTCACATGCGCGCTCGGGAATAATGGCTGCACAGGAACCCTCACCACCATCTTCATTAGAAGGCAACAAACCTGGCTTCCCCAAGAAAATACTCGCCAACAAGCTGGAGGACAAGCATCTGTGCAATATCTGTCTGAAAATCCTTAGGAGACCGTTTCAGGCGCAGTGCGGACATCGTTTCTGTTCTTATTGTTTTAATAAAGCAGTGAGGTAAGCGCCATTCAGTCCAGATGGCCCACCACGACACTACAAAAGATGAACACGAGCTGTCAGGCCCCCCGTGCCATTTTTATGGTATATTTTATGAGCGTACAAGCAGTAAACGTTGCTTCAGATCGGGGAGCATAAATAAATGCAGGCTGTCAGGTTGTGTTCGGCTTCAGGTTTCGCTGGGCGAGGTGTAAACTACAATAGCCAGACTTGCAGCTATTGTCAAAATCAACTCTTTTATTATATGTGGTGTGCCTTTGTATTTAAACGTTTTTGTTTTTCTTGTGTGTGTCTGTGTGTATGAAACCTTTCCTTTTCCATCGCAGCTCCGGACCACAGAAATGCAGTGCCTGTATAAAGGAGGACATATTTGAAGAACCAACATCAATTTTGAAACAGGGCTGTGTAAGTATTCGTTTTATTATAAAGAACGATTTAAATGGTAGGAAAATCGCCTTGAAATATTTTTAGTAATGATAGCCCTTCCGCAAATAAATAAATAAAAATAAAGTGATGATTAAAATACCATAATCACTGTAATTTCCACTAAAATTCTGCTACTATGGTAAAACCACAATACATTTTTGTTTTGTATATTTCTGACTTTTTTTGTAACCGTGGTGGCTAATACAAAGTTACTTAAATAATTGGGAAAATATCCAGTTTTACTACAATACAATTGTTCTATTTTTAAATGATCTGAAGTACAGTTTGTACAGTAACTGTAGTAACATATGTGGCAGAAGCTGTGACTTCCCCTGAAGTTTTTCGGAAGGGTGGTGGTGGCAAATGTTAAAGTGAAAGTTGTTTCAAACCTGACTTGTTGTGTGGAATGACAAAGCTTTTATGGGCCATTCACTTTCGTTTTATTAAGTGAATAGTGACTGAGGCAGGCAGTCCTCACAATTGTTATTTTTAGGTGAACTATCCCATTAATAATTATTATGTTATAGGTTTTTAAATGAGTTGAGTATATTTTCATAAATTAAATAATTTGGTAGGGGAAAAAACTATTTTCTTTTCAAGATTTTAGGCAGTCAGTTTTTATACATTGAAGGCAATGACAACTATATTGATAACAATAACAGTAAAGGTTTAATACACATTGTAATTATATAAGAATAGAAAAATCCACACCACAGAGGAACAATATTATTGAAATATTTTTTTCTGTGCGCATATAATAAACAATGTTATCGTCCATTGGTGTGAACTGTGTGAACAGGCCTTAACCCATTTTTCACTGTCAGTAATGAGACGCATGAAAGTTGAAATATTTTACTTTCAGTATATGCAATTTCTTTTTAGGCTTTTCCTGATAATGCTGCCAAAAGAGAAGTTGAAGCTCTTGAAGCTGTTTGCATCAATGAGGAATGCAGCTGGACAGGCACCATTAAAGAATATGAGGTACTGTGTGTCCCTTCCCTGCTTTATAAAACTGCTTTAACCAGCTTTGCCAAGCTGAAAAGTGCCCCAAACCCACCAACAAACTAGCTTGACCAGACTGGGAGACCAACTAAGACCAGCAAATTTCTTTCTTTCTTTCAGTGTTTTGTCTTTCAGTGTTGTTTGCATTTTACAAATAGTTTTAAATGACATTCACCATCTGTGTGGCTCTTTATCTCTCAAAGGCAAACCATGAGGGAAAGTGTGACTTCAGGATCCTTCCCTGCCCATCATGCAAAGAACTTCTAAGAGCCAACGAACTTGAACGTCACAATGAGAGAGAATGCCCAGAAAGGACTCTTAATTGTAAATACTGCAAGGAGCCATTCCATTTTAAAAACATTAAGGTAAGACTCTTTATTTTCGTATAAACATTAAAAATACTGAACTGTTTTTTCTTAAATATAATGTGAGGATAATTAATCAAGCATGAAAATAATCCTTTATTCATTCATGGCTTTCATTTCATTTTTTTAGTTTTGAATTTTTGTGATACTATTAAGAATAGGTTCTTTTTTAGGCCCATGATGAGATATGCCCTAAATATCCCATGATTTGTGAAGGTTGTGCCAAGAAAAAAATTCCCAGAGAGAAAGTAAGTAAATAGTATTTAGGCTGTTTAATTTTTATTGGTTTTTTTTATGCTGAGAGAACATGTTCATAGTTACTTTCCTTTGGGTATCTATCTTTTCCTTCTGCAGTATGTGGACCACATTAAACTGTGCACCAAATTCCGAACACCTTGCAGATTTCACGTTGTAGGCTGTGATATGACGGTAGGTAATCTCACTTTTTCTCCATCCATTACACTTCATATGCATTTCGGTTCTACAAACGTCTTTTTAGCATCAGGCTCTCTGATTTTCTGTAGGTGGAAAAGGAGAAGATCCATGACCATGAGCAAGCCTGTTCCTACAAGCACTTAAACCTCCTATTGCACTTCATCATGGGCATCAAGGTGAACTTGGAGAGTCTGCAGCCTCAGAGTCTGGAACTGGCCAGCCATAAGGTCCACGAGCTGCATCAGTCTCTGCGGGAGCTGGAGCAGAAGATGGGCCAGCTGAGTGGAGCAGGGGCTCCCGTGCAGGGGGCCTGTGCGCTACTGCCGCCACCGCCTGCTCCGACGCTCGGTACGTCTTTCACCCCACTCCCTACAGCCGTTGGGGCAGCCTTGGAGCTGCAGCTACACAGTGAGAAGACCAAAGTGGCGGAGCTCAGCCGCCGCTGTCAGGAGCTGGAGCTGAAGGTAAGCACCTTTGAGAACATTGTCTGCGTGCTCAACCGTGAGATGGAGCGCTCCGCCACCACCATGGAGGCCTATAACCGTCAGCACCGGCTTGACCAGGACAAGATTGAGATACTCAACAACAAGGTAAAGTGTTTGATGGAAAGCAGATATGTATATTTTTTAAACCTGAGATACAGTTTCCTACAATATTAGATTTTTTATGCAGGTACGGCAGTTGGAGAGGACAGTAGGCCTTAGGGATCTCTCCATCGTGGAGATGGAGGCAAAGATGAGGGAGATGTCCGCTGCCACTTACGATGGCGTGTTTGTGTGGAAGATCTCCGACTTCTCGAAGAAGAGACAAGATGCTGTAGCCGGACGGGCACCTGCTATGTTCTCGCCTGGTATTTTTTATTTTGTATATTTTACTTTACTGTTACATATTAAGAATAATATGAGGGATTGCTTGTGTTTGTCATTCAGCTTTGATATAAACATCTTGATGTATGTCAACACCCTGTTGTGTTTTACAGCATTTTACACAAGCAAATATGGCTATAAGATGTGTTTGCGCATCTATCTGAATGGGGATGGGACGGGACGTGGTACACACTTGTCTCTGTTCTTCGTGGTGATGAGGGGACACAGTGATGCCTTGCTTAAGTGGCCTTTCAATCAGAAGGTCAGTCTGATCAACTTCTTACATTGTGCATCTGGCCATTTTTTTGACCATTAATGAAATCCTGACAGACTTTTCAAATTAAATGATGTGCCTCTTCTTTTTTTTGTCCTGTTCATTTATTTAAAATTACATAAATGCAATTTGTGGTGTGACTCTCCAATAGCTTACTGATATTAATGAATAAGAAAATACTTGGAAAAAAACACCTAGACCTTGAGTACACTTCCATGTATGTAAGGAAAAGATATAATAGTTTTTATGTATAAATTTTTTTAAGACTAATGCTCATCAAAGCTGCATTTATTTGTTCAAAAATACAGTAAAAATCACTAATATTCAAATGTAATAAAGAGTTTGCCCATAAGTCTTTAATTTAAAAAAATATATATATATTATTTTTTTTATTTTTTTGTGATTTTTTCCTATGAGGCAAAGGGAATTTACTCCAGTCTCAGTGTCACATGGTACATCGAAATCATTCGTATGTGATGATGATGCTCAAAATTTTGTTTTATTATTATTTCATGCTTGAAAAAACAGTTGTGCTAATTGATATTTTGTGGAATATGTCATACTTATTTTTTTTTTTATGTTAAAGTGGTCATATGATGCAATTTCAATTTTTATTTTTTCTTTGAAGTGTTACAAGCTCTTGGTCTATAAAGAAGACGTGTAAAGTTGCAAAGACTAAAGTCTCAAATCCAAGAAATATTCTTTATAAAAGTTAAGCGGAAACCACGCAATACTTCAAATGTATCGTTCTTTTTAACAAGCCCCCACATGTCTACGTCACGATGTGCGAAGATCTGCATAATGCCGCCCAAACGTTCACGCAAAGAAAGAAGGCGTACCTTTTATTCTCGCTGTAGTATTGTTGTTGCTGCCGCCGCCATGTCGTGAAGACACTGCGTTTCGTTGTGAAAGCGAAACTACATTTTTTGGCCTTCCAAAAGAGGGCGATATGGCTTCGTCATGCCTGGAGCTTATCCGTGCTGGTCACTGAGGAAATACAACAACTATGCGCTGTGGATCACCGGATCGGCTTTCACCATGCGCACGAAGCGAGTCCAGCCCGGGGTAGTCACCTGTGGTTGCTTGCAGCCCGCGGACTATCCTTGTCAAATCTCTCCTCCCATCACTCAAGGCCGCGGTGTGTGACGCTGTTTTGTTGTGAAAGCGAAACTACTTTGTTTGGCCTTCCAAAAGAGGACACGACTAGAAATCAGTGGTTAAGTTGTATTTACAACACTGTTCCAGAAAAACTTTAACCCAAATATTCAGATGTGTCCAACGCATTTTATGGAGGACTGTTTCCTGATACTGGTAGAGTAGACTACAATGCCAGCAGTTCCGACTCAGTCTGTAAGTACGTTTTCATATTTAAAAAAATATGCCACTGATGATTCAAATGCGAGTTCTGAGCAGCGTAGAGTAGCGCTTGTTGTTTGTCATTTCTCAGATCACAAATGCAGACATGGTTTTATGTTTACGCGGCGCGATGCAACGCAACACGTAAAAAGACAGTATAAGTCATTATAATCCGTAATTATGTCCCCACTTGATGCAACAAGTGCCTCGTTTATAATAGGTTTTAATGTTTTTATCTCGTCACTCCGGCCGGACAGGGCATCACAATATGGTAGGGGCGTAACATTTCCGTCACACGCTTGAGGTATTCGGCCAATCACAGCGCACTGGATAGCTGTCCAATCAGAGCACACCTCGCTTTTCAGACCGATGAGCTTTGTAAAAATCGATGCGTTTCAGAAAGGCGGGGCATAGAGGAGAAACAATAATGTACAGTATGTGGAAAATGTTTTTTGAACCTTAAACCGCATCAACCTTAAACACATTTCATTACACCAAATACACAAAATAATGTTCTTTTTAGCAGCATCATATGACCCCTTTAATGATTCTTGAATAAATTTTAAATCGTAATACATGTTAAATATTAATTTCTTTAAAAAAAAAAATGACCCCAAACTTTTGAATGATAGTGTTGTTTTTGCTTTTCACACATGACAACATGACATTTTTACAGTCATTAAATTTGTTTTATACCATTTTTAATGGTATTGTTTTAAACATATAATATGTGACTGTGGCTATTTTCCATCCCTTTGTGTTCTCAGTTTATGCTTTTTATGGGGTTCTTAATGTTCCTTCCACTGAATCATGAATGACTTGCTTCAGCTTTGCATCCATTCATACCTGTGTAAACTCAGACCTTTTTGGTTATTCAAAAGTTTATCCAACACCTTGGTCCTTAGGTCACCCTCATGTTGCTGGATCAGAACAACAGGGAGCACATCATCGATGCCTTCCGGCCAGACATTTCCTCTTCCTCCTTCCAGAGGCCTGTGAGTGACATGAACATTGCCAGCGGCTGCCCTCTCTTCTGCCCTCTCTCCAAACTAGACACCAAGAACTCCTACATCCGAGATGACACCATCTTCATCAAGGCCATTGTTGACCTCACAGGCCTTTAAGGTGTCAGATGTTCACCATGCTCCTCTCTCCAGCCTGTAGTGGTTCCAGTGCAGTACTTTTTTTCCTGAGGCCTGTTCCCTCGGTCCGAGCTCTTTGCTGTGCTCGCGTGAGCCCAAAGAGACTATGGTACCCAGTGCAATACTGCGCTGGGCGTGACGCCACTCTGCATTATGTACCAAAATTGTTCCTAGAGTTTGTGCAGTTCTACTGTAATATAGTTGCCCTTTGGGAACCTCCCACTCTCTCGTAGTGGGATAGCTGTCAGCTGTGATTGTAACGTAACTACTTGCCTGTGCCATAGATGTGGCACCTTGCCTTTTATAGAGATTGAGAAGACTTTCTCCACAAGACAGATGTCATTTCATTTCCAAGCGCTTGGCTTGTCTCGCACTCACTATTTGGGTACTTTTTCCTTTCCTTAATGTCTGAGCTACTCGTAAGTGAATGTTTCGTGCGTAGACGGACGTGGATTCACACTAACGAATGATGTCGATGCGTTCATTTTGTGACTGCGTAGTTAACTTGCTTCACACACTTTGAGTATACGCATCGACGATCTTCTGACATTCCCTTTGAGCATTTTGTGCCTCGAATCTTTCTCGTTTTCATTGGCTCTCTGTAGTGGTGGACATTGCTTGAATTCAAAATGTAGAATTTGGGTTTTGATAACCTGCTTGTGAGTTGAGGAGTTTGTGTGTGTGTGTGTGTGTGTGTGTGTGTGTGTGTGTGTGAAGGTGTGATCTGTTTTTTGGCTTTCGTTTCCATTTTCGGTGTTCTTTGATGTATTAGTTTGCATGTTGGATCTGTGGAAGATACATTCAAGTTAGCAGCAGACCAGGTTTACACCCTGAGCCTGAGAAGCGAAAGCAGTTTCATTGTAAAGTCGCTGTTGAAGAAAAGAACTAAATCACGCTGGTCTTAAAATCATCCAGTTTTGCTTTGGACCTCAAATGCCTCATCAGCCGACGTGGTTCTACGCGAATAAAAGATGCAGCCTTTAGCCTAAAGGTAGTGTAAGTAGGACAGATAATCTCGTGTGCTTTATTGTGATGTGGAAAGGCTGATGTCTGTTAGCATTTCGATGTTTTCTTGTGATTTTGGGTGTTCTGTTGATATTGTGCTGCTTTGGGCAAACGTTATGGATGCCATTAAAACTATATGACTTGCTTTGGACCATGCCCATCAGTATAAACCAAGCAGGTGTTTGAGAACTTGTAGTCATTGATTCCTGTCGTCTTTTTCCCAGAAAGACTGTGGGGTGTGCGTTCTGTAAATGTGCTAGAAAAATGAGGAGTGTGATTTGTTATGCCATTTTGAAGTAGCCTCAGTCCTTAATAGACCGTAAGTTCAATGCATTTTGTCTATGAGATTTATTTTGGTTTATTTGCAACCAGAGAAGGCATTACTATACATATACAATGCATAACTCCTACATAAGGGCTTTTAGTATACAGTACGTCTTCCATGTGAGCTTTTAGGTCTGGTTATTTTCTGAAACGGAGTCTGAGATGCTTTTTTAAGATGCCTTCATGCTACCAAAGCACCTAGGCCCAGCCTATTTTCAAACCAGTTCCCACAGATATCGAAACCTCTCTGTGCATGAGATGTTTTGATAGAGAAGAAAAAAACATATAGTAAAATATCGGTTTACTTTGTAGACCAACATTTTATTTGTATTGCTTTACCTTTTTTATCTGTTGATTGCGATGAAGTTTATGACAGTTATACATATGAGTGTGGTATATAATTAATTTAAGTATAAATAGATAAACTATACAGTGTACACAGTTTCACGACTGATGTAGCTGTGGATATGACAAATATGAATCATAAATATATTATAGATTTACATCGATAATACATATACTATTTCCTGTTGGGATGGTTTCAAAATGTGTTCGGGCTCTTTTTGGGCTTTGGTAAGTTCTCCTTCACTTTGGCAGCATCCTCTGAGGGAATGAGATTTTGAAAGATCTTCCGGTTTTTCCTCTCTCTCTCAAGAACCTGTCTACATGAATAAATCTCACCCTCATAGATTTCCTTGCTTGCTTTTTGCCCCAATGAGATTTCAAAGAATAGTTCTACAGATGTGACGTGCCTCTGTAGCATAACTGCTTCTATACAAATGTTCTCTAATACATAGCTTTAGCTAACATTGCATGTGGCCAGGGTGTTGTATTGTAAATCATATTAATAATATTCTTTGAGATTTTTGGAAAGCATACTTTTTATTGACCTGTTTTGAGTAGCCATCACATGATTTACTAGTAGTAGTGCACACATTTTAGCTTGTGCAATTATACAAGTGTCCTTCCTGTTCTTGAGTGTGAAACCTACTGTTTGCATTCACTCAATTTGGGCTCATGTTATTCATACGCTGAAGAGGAGAATAGGAAATGCTTGACCTTACCTGGGTGAGAGGCCCCTTTATTTGTAAGAAATAATACGTTAACTGACTCTGACTCGCGTATTATTTTTGGATGTGCTATTTTTTAAGTTTTTGCATACCGTTGAGATTAAAACTCACAGAAAGAATAATTTATGGAATCCAGGACTGATTTTTTTTTTCTTCTTCAGCTGACTAAGATTTGTATAATTTTTATTTCCAGGGTTGCATTTCATAGAAGTTGCTTTAATAATCAAACTTTCTACGTAACTTTGTATGCCTTTCTCATGGTGTCTCAGTGCCACTGATCTTCCCGATTCTGTTTTACAGAGCTAGAGATGTTACTGTGAAGGCACTGTGGGTTTCTTCCGCAAATTGTGGTAGTAGATGTGCCAAGGAAGGAACCTCTGTGTGATTCATCCTGTGTTATGATTTAATTCTTAGTGAAATCTAAAATAAAGTCTTTTCTGTTCTCTTCTTTCTCCAGTCGTTCTGTTACATCACACATGTCCACATGAGGGTGCTCATGCACCATTGATCATTATGCACCATGGGGTCATTTTAGGATGATGAGTTGAGAATTGTTTCCTGTTAACTGTGATACATATTAATGAGCGAATCAAAGGTATGTGTCCAAGCATCATCTCTAAATCACATAAATGCATTGCTCACTCTCTATTCCAGGAAATATGAGCTGTTATGGGGGTGTAATAAAGGGCTTCTCAGACTGATGGCTTTCACAGAGTCCAGTGAAGTGCTCTTGAGTTCAGGCGTTCCCTGTTGGACTGAGAGCTACAGTAAGAGGTAAAGAGGGTGATGTCTGAGCAATGGCACTTTCAGCCAATTACCTGATGTTTAGAGGAGGCACAGCTGAAAGTGGTTTGTTTAATCTGGTTAAAAAGTAGTCAGCTGAAATTCCTCATGGTGATATAATCTCTGGAAAAATGCTTTTGTAGTTCAGGAAAGTATAGTAGGTCTTTGTGTTAATCTCCAGACATGTATACAAAAGAAAGATTTCAAGATAGCCAATCATGAAGCCTAATAGCTTACAGTGGATCAAGTATACGTTATGAATTAGATTTTCACGCTTCTTAAGTCTGTCATTGTAAAGCTTCAGTCTTTTGGTTTATGGGACAATTTGAGTGGAAATACAAGATTGCCCAAAAGGGATTTCCTGTAGGAAATATGTCCATGAACAAAGCCTTGTTAAACTCTTAAGTATATTCATTAGAGTAAATGATACCAGAATTTTAATTTTTAAGTGAGCAAATCCTTTTCAAATTATTTTTATAAGGGCTCAGTATATATTTGCCCCTCATGTTCTGGCATAAAAGGGCAATGGCAGCGATCTTCTCACTATCTTCAATTAGGCTGTTTGTCCCTGACTTTTCCCCTGGGCAAATCTGGAGCTCTCAATCACAGTTAACAGACCCTAATCTGAGAATTAGCATGAGGGTATTCCCTCTATCACAGCTTCCTCTCTGTGTGTAGTCAGCAGATAGAAAATGATAATTCTGAAAGAAACAAAGCTGTCCAATGCTTGAGGCTGGTTAGTATAGCTGGGTAAAAATAAATATTTCAGATTAGTTGCAATTGCTTCATTTAAATGGTCCCGATGTTGATTCTTATAAATAATAAGATAGATATTTTACTCTGTGCCTATTTTTAATGTCAGTGTGATAATGCATTTGTATTGCTCTGTCTGTCCTGGTGATGTCACTACGTTTTTTGAGCTATCCCCCTTTACTGCATAGTTTGTGCCATGTTGTTCTTTTTGGCATCCTCCGCACCATCTTCAGAAATCATGTTTTACTTTAATGCGAGTTCACAGTCTGTATTGAATTCAGTGCAATTAATGACCGTTTCACGAAAAATGACAGGATGAATCTTTTTCTAATTTTCTCTTAATTTTAAAGCAAAATTGGCATTTTTTTCCAAAACAGAATTGAATCGAGATCTGAAGTTAATTAAATTAATTTTAATCTTATTATTTATAATGAATAAACTCTTATAACTAATAAACTATAATCAATAACAACTGCAGCCCAAACCTACGTCAAGCACAAGTTTCAATTTTATATTATAAAAAGTTTAGATTTGTTTTTTTTTTTATAACCAAATTAGCCCCCTTAGGATATGTTTTAAGTGCATTCATTGTGGTTGCATGTGATAATGTGAAATAAAGTGTTTCTCTTCTTTTGTCATATTTGTTTGTACAAGACAGATCAACTGCAGATTTAGGCAATAATAATCAGACAGAATGGGTTTTGTGCGTTTCGTGCGCTGTTTATGTGCCCTGGGCGTCTCGGTTTTAGCCGCCTGCTGCACCTCGCGTTTTTGTAGAAGCGCTCTTGAGCACCTGAAGTAAAATAAAAAAAATAAAAATCAACTCTGAGCAGAAAAGCACCCTACGTCATTTGTGTTTTTTTTCTGTTGTCCAATCAAATTAACGGAGAGATGGGCCTTCCGTTTTGGTGACTGAAGTTTACAGTTGCTTGGAACCAGTGGAACGTCCAGGAGAGTGCAGTGATGGAGGATAAACTTTTTTAAAGTTTCTGCTAATATGACAGTTTACTTAACAGCAAGCCAAAGATTCTAGAGCACCTACGCTATAATCGTTGATTAGATTGACGGCCAACTGATTTGGTGGTTGCCTAGCAACATAAAAAATGCAGCGCACTGCTCTTTTCTAAATGAAAAAAAAAACTATTAAAAAAAAAGTGCTGTACACCTTGTACACATTCTGTCTGATCGGGGCCTTGATCATCTGCTGTAGTACTGAGTCCTCTTGCATCATCCAAGCAGAAAGACTTCCTCTGAGTCTGTTTCCCCTGTCACACACTGATTTCCCATTATCTCAGCGGCCCTGAAGACATCCCCTGTGCTGTGGCTCATGTTGCCATTTAGGGGTGTACAAAGAACACTTTGACCCACTTGAGAAAACAGAGTCAGACATCCTCCTGGAGCCCAAAAACTGCTGATTTATCTTAGCAGTAACAGATTACACTTGCTGTTACACGGGCTCCTTTAAGTATTGCGCCTGATGCCAATGTCAACCAACAAATCCTTTCAAAGGAACTGTCGTAATGCTTAGAAAAATTAAAGGCAGTAAACTACCCTTTGGGCTGTCTTTTATACAGCGACTTTTCAGCAGTTGTCGTTAACTAAAACTACAACTATTGAAAACATTTTTGTTAATTGAAAAATAGCTGAAATAAAATGTTGAATGAATTTTTTTTAATGAAAATTTGAAATATTGCCTTAGGAACTAAAACCAAAATAAAAAATTTATCTAAACAGTAATATTAAATAATAATAGTAAGCACACAAATTTACTAAAAATGAAAATATTAAAATGTATACAAAATATCAAACTTTATGAAAATATCAACTATAATAGTATATGCTGTAAATAATGCTAAAATGAAATTGATTGTAATAAGTCAAAGAATAGCTCACAACAAAGCAACCATAGTATAGTTAAAGTGCCCCTATTATGGATTTTTGAAAATTACCTTTCATGCAGTGTAACTCTGAATGAAAACATCATGCAAAGTTCTAAATCTAAAAGTGCACCGTGTATAAAGTTATTGTCTTTCAAAAGAAAGAGTCGACTCAGTCATGAAAACGAGTCGTTTTTAAAACGAAGGGGTCATATGATGCAATTAAAATGTTTCTTTCTTTCTCTTGTAGTGTATTGACAAAGCGTTCCGGGGGGCATAGGATAGACTCCTAATTGCAAGACTGAAGTCTCAAACCCAAAAAGATATTCTTTATAAAATTTAAGACATGTCCATGCCTTCCTAACATGCCTCATTTAAGCACGCCCCCACGTGTCTATGTCACTGTGTGGAAAATTTGCATAACACCTAAACTCCAACACCCGCCCAAATGTTCACACAAAGAAGAAGGCGTAACTTTTATTCTCACTAAAGTATTGCTGCCGCTGCCGCCATGTCGTGAAGACATTAACAGCATAAAGACATTGTGGTTTGTCTCATCGTGCTGGGACACGGCATCACAGTATGGTAAGGGGCGTAACATTTCTGTCACACGCTTTGATATTCGGCCAATCACAACGCACTGGACAGCTGGCCAATCGAACACCTTGCTTTTCAGACAGATGAGCTTTGTAAAAATCGATGCGTTTCATAAAGGTGGAGCATAGAGGAGCAACAATAATGTACATTGTTGAAAATAATGTATTTTTTTTTAACCTTAAACCGCATAAAAACATTTCATTACACCAAATACACACATAATGTTCTTTTTTAATCAACGTCATATGAAATATCCCTTTAAGCTGTTTCAAGTTGACGTCAACATGAAACATTAGCATATTTATGCCCTCCCAATTGTTGCGCACACAGACCCGGGAAAACTTGAACCTCCCCATCCTTTCTCTGCACTGTGAGGGTAAATCCGTTAGGGTATGTCGAAAAACTCCCAACTCATTTTAAGTGAAGTGACATGTGACATGTGGCCAAGTATGGTGACCCATACTAGGAATTAGTGCTCTGCATATAACCCATCCAAAGTGCACACACACAACAGTGAACACACACAAACCGTGAACAAACACCCGGAGCAGTGGGCAGCCATTTATGCTGAGGCGCCCGGGGAGCAGTTTGGGGTTCGGTGCCTTGCTCAAGGTGGTATTGAAGGTGGGGAGGCGCTGTCATCACTCCCCCCACCTACAGTCCCTGCCGGTACGAGACTCGCACCCACAACCTTTGGGTTATGAGTCCGACTCTCTAACCATTAGGCCACGACTTCCCCACGATTTTCTCCTCCTTTAAAATCATCCTACATCGCTGCAGAAGAACGGACCCAGTGTTTACAAAATGAACGTGCAAGGAGGGTCAGACACCCTTTACAAAAAAAAAAAAGGGTAAACCAACGATGTTGGACGATTTTGAAGTTGGAGAAAATGAGATGGAGTTTTTTAGACATAACCCTGACTCGAACCGTTATACCAGAGTACGCATGCGCCTCCCAGAGCTAGACAAGAAGAGCTTTGTGGTTAAAAATGTTGATAAATATACATTTTTAAAGAGAATGACCAATCGTTTCCCTAGATAAGATCCTTATTCATTGGCCGGGGTCGTGTAGAGCCCTTTGAAGCTGCATTGAAACTGCATTTTTAACCTTCAATCCATTGAGCACCACTGAAGTCCACTATATGGAGAAAATTCCTGGAATGGTTTCCTCAAAAACCTTTATCAGAAATTATCAGGAAATGTTTTATTCTGAAAGTGGAGTAATTCTTTTAAAAACTGTTGCTGTCATGTACTCCGTACTGTAGCATGCAAAATACGTATTTAGTTTTGTGTTGTGTTCGCTCTGCGCAGCTTGTAGGTCTCCGTCTAACCGGCTATCAGCAATATCTGTTTGCTCGCAATTGTCTAGAAATGTGGCGATGAATAGTGAATGTTTGTCGTTATTATTACTTGGAGTTCTGATAAAGAATAGAGCAATACGTTGGTGTACAAACTGCAGTGCTTTATCAATAAGTTTCTGCATTGGGCTAGTGCATATACCATGGCTGTTTGGGTGTTTACCACCAAGGTGTGGGCTAAGTAATGGGCGTTCCGTTATTGACATGCGCTGCACGCAGTAGACCAATCACAACAGACTGGGTCATCAGACCAATCACCACAGTTTAGCGTCACGCAAAGGAGGGGTTTGGAAAAATGAATCGTTGAGCAAAAAATGAAAAAATAAATGCATATTATAAGACAATGAAAGTGTTTTTTGACCTTGCATGCATGTTAACCTGTTGTTGGGGACTCCCACAACCAAAATATGAACCTTTCATAACCCATAATAGGGGCACTTTAATGATCAGGTCCCACTAGCAGTCTGGTGTTGTCCACAGCCAATTATTTCAGAGTATGCTGGGCAACCAAAACTTCATTTGATTGGTTACAAGAAGCAGGTCAATCTGTTTGTATATTGCTGCCTCGTAAATCTTTTTGACTGTAATTAGATTATGTATCTTTACTAAAAGTGCAAAAACACTGCCCAGTTTATCTTAGACCAGTCCTCACCATCTGCCTCCATGGTAAAAGGATAGCTCACCTAAAAATAAAACTGTCATCATTCACTCATCTTCATGCTGTTCCAAATATGTATAAATTATGCAGAACAAATGATGATGTTTGGAAAGTCGATGGGGTCCAAGTGAAAGTCTGTGGTGTCTAATCTTGTTTGGACCACAAGTTTAGAACAACAAGAGTGTGAGTAAATGATAACGGAACTTTAATTTTTAAGTGAATTATCCCTTTAGCGTGGGTGTAATTCTTACATCATAGAAGCAGGGCTCTGAGGGGTAACATGGCATTATTATGGCTCACAGTGGGGAAAGTTTGAGTGGTCTTTTGGGGAAGGTGACTGGACGAAATGGATCTACCTGCTGAGAGAACAGGCTCTGTGCTGAAGGAGTCATGCTGAGAGTGACTGGGTTTGCTAAGCCTTTTCCCACATGGAGGGTTCCATGCCTTTTGATGGCTGTTTTAAAATGTCTCTGACAGCAGCATTTGTATGTTTGATGGAAAATGTGTGTGCTGTAATCATGCCCTTTCCTCTAATTCATCTACATAGGCAGTGGAACTTTGTCAGATACAGATAGCATCTAAAGCAGCCTATAATATGTAGAATATGTTTATGTGTGAGATTGTGACTGTATTATCAATCCATATTATAATTCTTTAAAGCATTCTTTAGTGACAAAAAGTGGATTGTCTGTAGTCCATTCATTCGCGTGAAATAAGAGATGTTTTAGTTTGTTAGTAAGTTTTGTGTCAGCATCTTATAACTGTAGGAGTTCTCCACTAAACCCTGGGAGATCTTTTCATGTGGTGGACCTCCAGACTTCACTTCTATGGCTGCTTCCAGTCTGTGGCTCTACCTCGTAGTTCTTCAAAAGATTTGGTAAGGCTTAAAATGAAGCCTCCTTCATCACCCTGCTTGTAATGACCAATGTGGATTTTGATATGGCCATTGCGCCCCAATAAGCATCATTCATCAATGGAAATCAAACATAGTTTTTTTTTTTAAAGCAAATTATGTCTAGTGCACCACTATGTTGTTCACGGTTTTCTCAAATATGTGTAATGATGAGTATGAGTTCTGGAGTTACTGGAAGTTTCCCTCCCCCATGCCACATATAGGAATGTGTATTTCAGAGTTCTGAAAGTTCTGATGTGTCTGATGTGCAATCGAATTAGTGACTTGGACCCAGGTCACGTTTTAATAGACTTCAGATTTGACCTCAGACTTGACGAAAAAAGCTTAAGAATATTTTAAAAACAACTCAAGTCTTTTATCCTTAATTACTCATATCCTAAAGAAAGAATTTGAGGTTAATTTGTATGGTTTTATTATATCTGTGTCACGTATTTCACGTATGTAGTGGTAGAGCGGACCTATATCATAGAATTTGGTGGCATATGTCCGTCTATTGTGTGTAAACTCCAAAATGTCAAAAGAGTATGAAACATGGAGGGAACCACCGTGCCATACAGTATGTTCTCACATTTCATTATCGTGTTAGAATCAGGAACATAAGGAAGATTGGCTAGATGCTATTATGAAATTTTATTTTCAACAAGGCATAATGGCCACCGTCGCCCACTCTGAAATTAAGCTGGGTGATGTGAATTAAGGCCTACCCACTAACCACTTTCTGTATCCACCACTGACTCTAGGGTTACTCAATAGAGGTGCATGTTGTCACAGGAAGCCATTACATGTTTTTCAGCAGAATTTAAACAGTAAAGCAATGTAAAAGATAAGGAAATCTCAAACCATTTTTATGACCAGCAGATAGTCTATTGTAAATAATAAAATGTGTAAAATTAGATATTTAAAACAAATGCAGCAACTTTCCAATAAACAATAAATAATACAACTGACCCCAAACTAACAAGAATAAATATACCTTGATTACATTACTTTTGTCTGAATGTATACTAATGTTTTTTTTGTGTGTGTGTGTCCTGCTATAGAAAAATATATTTTAACTTATGGAGGGTATTTGTAGTAAAACTGTTGTTATACAAATGGTAATCAATATGCCAAAAAAACAATTTTACTATAATAAAACTATGGTTAATTTTCGTAAGGGACCTGGAGACCTTGTGGTTCTTTTTATTTCTAAATTTTTGAAATTATATTTTGCTTGTGAGTGCCTATCATGTCCTCTTTGAGGCCAAATTTCAGATGTCTTTCCTCAGTCTACTCATATCATTGGGTGATACTAAGATTGTCTCATTAAACCTTGAAGGGGTCAACCATGTAATTAAGCGACAAAAAGTAATATCTTACCTTAAAAGGGAACAGGCTCAGATTGCAATAGGAAACCCATCTGACTGAAACAGAATACTTGAAGCACAGTCGAGGGTTGGTGGGCCAGGTTTTCAGTTCTATTTTCAAATCTCACAGTAGGGGAGTAGCAGTCTTGATTCATAAGAAAATAAACTTCAGGTTTGAGGATATGATGAAAGATACAGGAGGACATTACATTCTTATTGTAGACCAGCTTTTTGGAAAAAGGGTCCTTATCAGAAGTGTGTATGCCCCAAATACATTTGAACCTAATATTTTTCTGAATTGTCAATATATCATAATTTTCTGCTAATCACATAAATATTGGAGGAGACTAAATATGTGCTCGACCCCAGCTTAGGCATTAATCCACCTAAACATATAGCAGCTTCGAGACAGGCTGCTAAATTGAATACGTGTGAAGATTTGGGCCTGCTTGATGCATGGAGAATCGTAAACCCTAAAGTTAGAGACTTTACATATTATTTGCACCCACATAGGAAGTCCTCTAAGATAGGATAGAATATAATGTGTTTGTGTCTAGACAGGTCATGGACAGAATAAAAGATTGTGCTATAGGCATACAGTGGGTATAGAAAAGAATCACCCTTTAAAATAATCACGTTTTATTGCTTTGCAGCCTGAAATGAAGTGTATTTACTCAGTGCAACTTATAACATCCAAGTGTATACAGTACACAGTATACTTTTTTCTGTTGGTATTGACTGGTTCACAACACCTTATTTCAAAAGCTTACTTTCTTTTCTATTCAATTGATCATATTTGGCGTATTTGGAAGAAAACTCTCAGTAATGAGTATATTGATGACGACAGGGTAGATATAGTTAAATTGATCCAAAGAATATTTACTTCCAGTAGATCGAAACGCAATACAAATGGTCAAAACGCAATACAAAATATTGCTGTATCTACATTACCCAACGTATTCTGAATAAGATGAATAGTAATCACTTTCCATTATGCAATAAATTCCAGAGTGAAATTGGAAATTTCATGCATTGTTTTTGGCATTGACCAGTCATTAAAAAGTTCTGGGATGGGGTGGCACAGAAGATGGTAGATATTTTTAAAATAACATTTAATAAGGACCCTGGGTTTTTCTTTCTTGGTCTGCCAGCAAAAGATATTGCTTTAACTGCTAACCGGTTTCTTCTATGTAATACGTTTCTGTTACTCACTAAATGTATTTTAATTGAGTGGATTCACTCTAGACCCCCATAACTTTTCCCTTACTGCAGTGGTCAGAGGTGATGGTATCATGTTTAAACAGAGGTGGAGCATCTACCAACCAATTTACAAGAGATCATATTTAAGGGAAGATTTGTATTCGAATAAGCACTTTATTTCACTGAACAACTTGATTACTTTGTATTGTATGAGATGGAACTTGCAGCTACCTTAAATATTTATAATAAAGATGCCTGAACAGCCATCTATACTAACAAAATTTGGATCGCAATGAAATTATCAACATCTTCAATTAAAGGTCCCCTGAAATGCTTAGAAACACGCAGCGTTACTCTGTGTTGACATCATTTTAACTGAAACAGGAAGACAGGGCGGGACATATCAAGCAGCCCCACCCCTTTTTAAAATAGCCAATAGCGTTTGTTTATATCACAGCTTGGGCTAGAGCCGTTCAGAGCCGTTGAGCTCCGTAAAGCCGCATTTGACAGGGTATGCCAGCCACAATCTCATCTATATTGCTTTAAAATATAGCATTCGGTGTAGAATTCAAATAGCTCCGATACATTTTGTGGTCTGCGCCGACTCGTGCATGTGATCCGCTCCATGCTATCGTGTCTCTGGACCAGAGCAGAGTGAATGTGAGGTGCGGTGGTTAGCGTGACAGCGCAAAACCAGACTTCTTTTTTTCCTCAATGGAAAGCATATTTACACTGTTTGAATCGTTCCCTGTCCCCTATATAGAGCACTACATGCCATTCACTGTACAGAAAATATTAATTCTGTGGACAAGTGACCGATTTCAGCTGCGGCTTCGGCGTCTATTTTATAGTGTAGGGGGCGGGCGCTTCGGATACTAGAGAGCATTTGATTGGACAGAAAGTTTGATGAGAAGCTGAAGTACGATGTGACATCAAATAAATCGTTGAGCCGTTTTGGAAGTGACGAACTGCAAGCTTTGAATGCTTATATCTTCTAAATGCGAATTTTGTCACTGTTTTGGAGCACACTGCCTTATAGATAAAAACTTAAGACTAACATATTGATACTAACACCCAAAAAACTTTAATTTTGATTTCATGGGGACTTTAAGGTAAGGTTATATGGGTAGTCTCAACCCCATCTGTAGCTTCGCCCCTTGTGTGATGTTTGCGTGTTGTGAAGCTTACAAAATTCCCTGAAAAACACACAAATATTGGGCAAAAGACTATATTTTTCTAGATGATTCAAGTATTAGCCTTATAATTTGACCAAAATCAGGTATCTCAGATAACAACGTGATGTTGCTATCTACCTTATGGACTAGACTGTGTTGGAATCGTGCCTATAATGTGTTAAATCTTGCTTTGGTAGGTAGCTCACTAGACTTTGGTAACATCTCTTTTGGAGACTTTTTCAGTTGTGTGGAGATAACTGTTATTAAATACTTTTTAAGAGTAGGATGATGAATACTTTAATTTGCAATTATGTTTGTAGTATTATGTGCATTGGTGTTTTTCCAAGACAAAATGAGTAGGACCAAGCTTCTCCTGGTTTCATCTCCTGCTTTAAAACTCATAGTGTCACCTCAACACTTCATTAACTCAACATGGCCAATAAAAGCAGAAGGTTAGAGGTCAAATGTGGGCCCCTGTAAGGTACACACCCTAGCTCTCAAGGTCAGAAAATGGTCCAAAGTTGAGAGCAGTGCACTTGCTCCCAGGAGACCAAGAGTATCTAATGACACCTCAGCAGGATGCTGGATTGGTACATGACTGTAAAAAGGGGCCCTGAGGTTGTCTAGGTAATTTCTCTTCTTCCTCTCCTGCATTCTAATTGCACAGGTGGCGACAAGTGGTGTGAATACACAACCATATGAAAGGTAAAATGGTGAAAAACAAGGTCTGATGGGATAGCTCAGTGTGCAGTGGGTGGACATTGCTTTCCCTCGTGTTACAGTTCATGACTGCAAAATGTTTCCACTGAACACTTCAGTGGTATCAGACATTAGCATTGGACTAACGCTAAAATATCCATTACGTTTTCTCCCGTGAATGTATTTCAGCATGTACATAACTCACTGAAGCCTCTAATGATGCAATTTAAATCCAAGCAGAGCAGAGCAGGGTTTCTTCTGTTTTCAAGGAATAGTCTCAACAATATGCAGATCACAAAATGAACATTCTCTTAAGAGTCTTTAAAGACCGTATTTATCTTCTGTATAGAGAATTTCATAAAATCAATGTTTCCTTGAGTGTGCAGAAGACTGTCAAACTGTAACATTTGGATAATTAATAGCGAACCTTTCATATTTTAGAGCAACAGCTCATTTTCTACTTTTTACCCCCATCTGGTAATGCCTAAATTTACTATAGACACCAGAAACTCCCACAAATCAAAAGAAATTCCTTACAGGAAGGGAGTCATTTGTCATCCTTAAGACTAGAAGCATGGCAAGAAAACTAGCATGCTTATGTGGCAGAAAGGAGTGAATTATGAGGGTATCAGAGGTTTATCCATTGCGTTCTTTCAGGATGGGCAGCTCACAGAGCTCATGGAAACTTGTCTCTGTGCTTGAGAGTAGTAATATTTATATCTATCAAGATGCCTACCCACTGAAGGTTATCAGTGAATTTGTATTCCACAGTGTTTCGTGTAAACACAGTGAAATAAATCCGCACCCCGGCCCCTTTAAAATAATCACATTTAGTTGCTTTGCAGCCTGAAATGAAGACTGACACAGTTTTTGTTTTATGCAGCTGTATTTACTCAGTGCAACTTATAACATCCAAGAGAAACATATAACAACGTGTCAGAAAAAGAAACTGAGTTGGAAAAAGGTCACCGATACCACCCCGATTGGTGTCAGTATTTTTTTGGTTGACCCTGTTGCTTTATTGACAAGCCTTTAGTCTGTTGGGATATGTCTCTACTAACTTTGCACATCTAGAATTTAAATTATTTGCCCATTCTTCTTTGCATAACTGCTCAAGTTCAGTTAATCCTTCAGTTTATTCCAAAGCGACTTACAAATGAGGACAATATAAGAAATCAAAATTAACAGAAGATCAACAATATGTAAGTGCAAATGACAAGTCTCGGTTAGCCTAACGCAGTACACATAGCAAAGTAAGTTTATATATGTAGCGCCCCCTGGCCCTCTTAGGTCTGGCCTGGCCTAAGCCTGGAGGGTGTGAGCACCCGGTGTTTCCTTTAAAATTGATGTCTCTCGACTATAAACCTCAGACGCCCTGATCCTAATACCACTATTTAGAGATATTCTACTTCAACTGATAATTAAATACAATGATAAGGTTATACATCAAAGGGGATTTATTTATAAAACAGAAAAAAGGAAATGAGAGAAAATAAAGTATATAGTTATGTGTATATATTATTAGTATAACTGTATAGACATCAAATAGGAATAATCGGCAGAGATATTCTAGTAATGACCAATAGGTAAATTCAATATGAATACGTACAGATATTAATACTCAATGTACAATATGAATACACAAATTGAAATAAACAATGTATCCCACTCAATGAGTTTCAAATAACTTTTTAACGTGCCTCCCTTAGGATGCACTTTGTACACACTCCCTAACTCATAAAGAGTAAATTCACAGTGAAATATTAAACTTAATACCCAGTGCACTGCTAGAACCAAATTATAAAGTCTCACAGTGAATATTTCCCAAACAGAGGGTATAACACTTTTGACTTCTTATGAACTGTGACTGTAAAATGGTAATACGATTTCAATAGACAGAATATAAACCAACGTGGGCCCACTCACACACAAACACACTCACACACCACCCCGATGGAGGCCTGAGACGTTGCTTGTGTGCGTAGGGGCATTTGAAACTGCAAATTGGCCTCTTCGCTCATCAGTGAGCAAAATAAACCCAATAGAATGTACCTGCGTTCTTTAAGCAGCCCGGATACTCTCCCGTGTCCGGCTACACAATCCTCCACGAACAGCCGTCCGTCCCCCGATGCCGGAGGAACACCCAACACTCCCGGTGGCTGGGTGCGCTATCCAGTAGCGTCTCGTACCTTCCCTCGATGTTAGAGGACCTTTGAGTGCTTCCAGTGACTCGAGAGGTCTATCTGAGTCCTCAGTCACGTCCCACGACAAATAATGAGCTAATAACAAGCTCAATAGTGCAGAATAGTTCAGCAAATAATACTCAAAGAGATCGCTGGTTCTCAATAAACAAATAGTTAACACACAGCCTGCGTCAACTGTTAAACTTAAACCCCAACAGATACTATAAACAAAACTAAATCATATAACTCGCGTTTTGCAGTTATAAAAGTTAGCTTTTTATCAGAACCAAACCCATCAGCGACCAGGATCTCCTAATCGCTGCTCGTCTTCTCCCCACAGTCTTTTAAACGGCCAATAAAATCAGCCTCACCTATGAGAGGGCGGGTCTAAACCAGTATATATCCAATCAACTAAAATAAATCAAACTTGATAGCGAAAACCACGTTTTCTCGCAAGTGCACATCAACCAAACATTAGTGTTCAGTGAAGGGTCTCTTAAAGGGGAACACACACATATCCAAGTGCTTTGTACCGTATACATATTTGACTGTAAACCCTTAATGGCACAGTGTTCAGTTACCATGCTCTCAATAACCCTAGCTGGCTATTATAAAATCTACATTATAATTCAACACACTCTTTTAAGGGAAACCCATCTACTTTGCTGTAAAGCTACTTATAGCTTATATACATATTTAAGTTCCCTGATAAGGGGGTTACACCCTCCCCCTTCTAATTTCTCATGTCCTCATGAGACTTAACATATTTAAGACTGAACTACTATTCTGACAGTAGAGCAGGGGCTTGCAGGAACACACCGGGGGCACTGGGCCATGGGGTGGCACCATACAGTGTTGCAGGCTTTCTTTGTCTGGGACGCCTCTTCAATGTGTACGACCATCCCTCGATGGACCAAGGTTAATGGTTTATATGTGGGCCAGCCCAGTTCATCATAACTCAACTTAACCACCAGCCTTACTTCTCTCTGAGATTTACGACACACAGCAGTTTTTTTTGTGGCGTTCGTTCCCTCTCTTGTGGGGCGGGGGGCGACCAGTCTCTGGTGCCATTTGTCCCCTTTTTCTCTATTCCTCCCCCCTTTCCTAAATTTAGGATCCGCCAGATGACCTTCAGGAGACTGAGTAAGAATCTCTCTGGGATCATTCCTTCTGTTCGTCTCGGATTCCCCTTTCTTTCTTCTCTAACAAACACTCTCGGGGGTCCAACTCAATGGACCCACATTCTCAGAAGGGCACAGTTTATCAGGTTTCCACAGCAAGGTGGGTGATTGCAGCTTCCCGCCCTTCTCTGAGTGCGGATCAACTCTGGGCCATAATAGCAGAGGTCATCATTATCACTCTCAGATGTGTCACGGGTTTCACAACCAACCAGATCAACATTGTCCTTGTTCTGTGTCTTTTGTCTTCTTTTCACTGTTTGTGCTCTTGTTACAGGAGGCTGCACGATTTGGTTCGAGTCATCAGGCTTCGAGAATCTTACATTGTCTCCAATGGGTAACAGATGGTCTCTGTGAATGGTCCTTATTCCACCCATTCCACTCTGCGGCCGCAGTTTGTACACCGGTAAGTCTTTAAACTTCTCAATGACAACATAAGGTAAGGAGTTCCATCTGTCTTGTAGTTTTTGCTTTCCTGTGACGGCAAGGTTTCTGATGAGCACTCGGTCTCTAACTGTCAACATTTGAGGTTTCACTCTTTGGTCATAGAGCCGCTTGTTTCTTTGGTGAGCCTTCAATGAAGTCTCAGCTGCTAACTGATACGCCTGCTGAAGTTCAGTCTTCATTTTCTCGACATACTGAAGATGATTCACTCCTCTCTCACCATCAGTGGAAGTGCCGAAACACACGTCAATGGGCAAACAAGCTTCTCTTCCAAAGAGGAGGTAATAAGGGGAGTAGCCTGTAGCCTCGTTCTTTGTACAATTGTAGGCATGTACAAGCTGAGTGATGTGTTGACTCCACTTACTCTTTTGGGCAGGATCCAGGGTACCGAGCATGGAAAGAAGGGTCCGGTTAAAGCGTTCTGGGTGCGGGTCACCTTGTGGGTGGTAGGGTGTTGTCCGTGATTTGCGGATTCCCAGCATCCCTAGTAGTTCTCGTATCAGCCGGCTTTCAAAATCTCACCCTTGATCAGAGTGAATGCGTGAGGGCAATCCATAGTGAACAAAGAACTTTTCCACTAGGACTTTGGCAACCGTTACTGCTCGCTGGTCTTTGGTAGGGAATGCCTGAGCATAGCGAGTGAAGTGGTCGGTTATTACTAGCACATTGGCAATGCCCTTGGAATCGGGTTCAAGTGACAAGAAGTCAATGCATACTAGGTCTAGTGGACCATTACTAGTAATGTGGTTCAATGGGGCAGACTTCTGAGGTAGTGTCTTTCGGGTAATACAACGACCACAATTTTTATGTACTGCTCAATGTCAATGGTCATACGGGGCCAGTAAAATCGATCTCTTAGTAGCTCAGTCGTCCGTTCCACACCAAGGTGACCAGAATCATCATGTAAAGACTGCATGACGGTTAGGTGATATTTCTCAGGCAGAACCAGCTGAACTTTTTCTTTCCCACTTTGGCTTTTGGTGACTCTGTATAGTAAATTGTTTCGAATGACCAGTTTTGGGCCCTGACGTTGTAGGAGAGTAAGCACTGGATCAGAACTCTTCATAGGGGTAAGTACCTTGCCAAGTTCAAGGTCTTGTTTTACCACTCTGATAACGGGGTCCTGTTCTTGTGCCAACTTTAAGTCTGCATTGGTCAACTGCTCCATATGACACACTTCCAGCAAAGCCGGGCAGGAGTAAGCAGGAGGGATGCTACATGGCGAAACCCCTAGCTGATCTACCAGGCGGGTGGATTCTTCACTCCAAGGAGAACTGGCCAACTGACATATTGCTTTGACACCTGACTGCGGAATTTCGGTCCAAGAGGCACTAGCAGCAGGGTCAGTAGGGTAACGGGATAGCGCATCCGCGTCAATGTTATGTTTGCCAGGCTTGTACTGCAGGCAGAAGTTGTATGTCGCTAGAGCTGCTAGCCAGCGATGACCAGTCGCATTCAGCTTTGCACTTGTCAATACATAAGTAAGGGGATTGTTGTCAGTTCTCACAACAAATTGAGCACCATATAGGTAATCGTGAAATTTGTCAACAACAGCCCACTTTAAAGATAGGAACTCTAGCTTGTATGGGGTAGCGCTGCTCTGAAACACTCAACTTTCTGCTAGCAAAGGCAACCGGTCGAAGTCCATCAGAATGTTCCTGATTTAGCACAGCACCTAGGCCACTCAGACTAGCATCCACGTGGAGTACATATGGCAAGGATGGGTCAGCGAAGGCAAGTACTGGTGCATGAGTTAGGCAATGTATGATTTTTTTGAAAAGCCTCTCCACATGCTTTGTCCCATCGTTCACCAAATGGTTCAGTCTCCTTGTAGTACTTCTTTCCTTCCATCTTGCTCAGTCCTTTTGCAGGGGGGTAGCCTTTTGTGAGCTCCGTCAAAGGTCTTACAATGGTAGAGTAATTCTTAATGAAACGCCGATAGAACCCACAAAATCCAAGAAAGGATCGTAAGGATTTCAGGTCAGTAGGCTCTTTCCACTGATTAACAGCTGCTACTTTCTCTGGGTTTGGAGCTATACCCGCAGCAGAAACAATGTGTCCCACGTACTTGACCTGTGGCTGACAGAACTGGCACTTGTCGATAGATACTTTCAGCCCCCATTCCTCCAGTCGGTCGAGAACCTTCATCAATCGCTCCTCGTGTTCCTCGAGTGTGCTGCCAAAGACAATGAGGTCGTCAAGGTAGATGATTACTTGTAATAGATGCATGTCACCGACCACTTTCTCCATAAGCCTTTGAAACGTCGCTGGGGCCCCAGTGATCCCTTGTGGCATGCGATGAAACTGGTAGAATCCCAGCGGACAGATAAAGGCAGTTTTTTCTTTGTCTTCTTCAGACATCGCTATTTGATAATAGCCGCTTCGCAGATCCAAGACTGAGAACCATTTGCTGCCGGCCAAACAGTCTAAGGCATCATCAATCCGTGGGGTAACGTATTGGTCTGGAATAGTGCGGCTGTTTAAGGTCCGATAATCAATGCACATCCGTACAGCACCACTCTTCTTCCGAGCTATCACAATTGGTGACGCATATGGGCTTCTGGATTCTTTGATGATACTAGCTGCTAGAAGATCTTTTAGGTGACGTCTTACATCAGCAATATCGGCTGGGCAAATGCGTCGTGAACGTTCTCGGAAGGGCTGAGGATCACTCAGTCTGATCTGATGGGTAACACCTCTGGCTAAGCCTACATCCCATTCCTCTGTGGAGAAGACATTACTTCGCTCAGCCAACTTCAGACGTAATCTCCTTTCCCAGGCAGCCGGTATGTTTGCCTCCCCAAAGTTGAATAACTCCGGATCAATCTGCCTTTTGGATACTGGGATTCCGTGTGCAACAGTAACTGTGTCGGTAGGGAATACATGGGCAATTATAGTCCCCGCTGGAATTGAGAGATCTTTACTTGTTTCATTGTGAATCAAGACTCTGAAGTTATTCACATCCACAGCTGAAGAAGGCAGTACAACTGGGGAAACAAACAGTCCAGCCGGAAGTGGATCAACAGACAAGGTTTCAATGAGAAAGATATCTTACCTCAAGGGTTTATTGGACTTGACTTTGCATACAGCATACCGCTCACCACGGGATGGGACGTTGAAAGTTCCTGGGCCTTCCCATTTCACTTGGCCTTCAGGGCGATCAGCAGCCGGAATTTGGCCGTTGTGATGGGTTTGAATTCTTAGAGACTGGGCGCTGTTTGTGACGTTAGTAGTCCCATTACAAGCTGTCAATCGCTGAAAGAAGCTGGCATTTGTTCTGATGATTACTGGGAACTGTGGCGGGCCTTGGGGGTCTGGGCAGACTAAAGCCAGGATAGCTATTGTCTCTTCAGCACCAGTGACAGTAACAGGGAACGAAACATCGATGACATTGTATCCTTTGTATGGATAATTGGATGAGCTAAGACCCCAGATAGATAACCCGGCAAGAGGATGGATGGGCACATTTGGCAGGTTTCATGAATACCAGGATTCGAAAACAATGGTGACTTGAGACCCGCTGTCCCACAGAGCCTGGCACGGATGTCCACCAATCTTTACTGCAACGGTCGAGGCTGGTCCCACTAATCCCTTGGGAAGACCATTTGGCTCACAGGTGTGTACATGACTGTTTTTGGAAAAACAGGCTTGATCTCCAGATGGGCTTCTGTTGTTTGGATCAGTCCTCATTCCTTTAGCTTTCCTTAAGGAGCGGACTAGCTTATGGATCAGTTGGGTGGCATTTTCAGGGGCTTGACACTTTGTAGCAATGTGTCCATCCTCTCCGCACCGGTAACAAAAGTAATCTTCCTTGTTCCTTGAAAGCTTGTGTCGCATCGGATCTGGAGCAGATTGTTGTGGTAACTGAGCATGACTCGATGAACTACTTGGACTGACGTTCATTACAGCTAGCTGTTGTTGCAACTGATGTACTTGTTTTCTCAAATCTTGAACTTCAAATTCCTTTGTTACCTCTGGTTGCTCTGCGGGGCTTTTATGTTGTGGCTTCGTTCTGGATTCTAGCATCAAGGATGAAGCAGGTAAGCTATTTGAACAGTCGCCTTTGAGCTGGGTCCTCAGTTCTTGAATTTCCGCTTTAAGTTCTCTTACAAATGCTGGATGGAATTTTTCCTCATCCTGCAAGTGTATGGGCTTTGCTGTGGCTGTGATCTTGCGTCGAGTGGCTTCAGTTTCTTCAGCCTCATGGACCTCATTCAGAAGGCTCAGGAAAGTGGGTGGGTGTTCTTTACGCTCCCTTAGCCTCAACTGCAGAAGCATCATGTCAGATTCAACAGCTCCACGAATCAGTTGTTCCACTCTAGCCTTGTCAACATGTGCTGGAGACAGCCCACCTTTTTGAACGACTTTAGTCAGTGATTTCTCCATCCTTCTCAGGAAATCAGAAAGTGACTCTCTAGGACACTGTCTAAGAAGCCGAAACGCAAAATACAAGTCTTCTCCAGACTCCGAGGACCCGAAAGTACTTTCCAGCGCTTCAAGGTACTGCAGCGCGCTAGCATCAGGCCTGGACATACGGACAGCTTTAATGATTTCCAGGGCTGGTCCCTTTAAGCTTTCAACAACCCTTCTTCGTTTTTCCTTCTCAGAGCACTCACATTCGGTTATCATCATTTTAGCTTGCTCGATCGAATGATCCATGGTTTCTTCTCCTGCGGGTGTCGGAACAGTACCAGAGAATGTACGTAAACGACGGTAGGCATTGCTGTCATTTTGTGCCCTTACCATTTTCTCTAGGATCTCACCCACTGCACGAATGATTGACTCAGGGGAACTGGGATTTGAACTCAGCGGGGGAAACAGAGCTTGTAGATCAGTCATAGACTTCCCTTCATCCCTAAGAAACTCAGAGAGTTTGTTGGCAAATCCTGCTGGAGCAGCAGTGGTTGAGTCTCTTTCAACAGCCATAAGTATCATCCAGGTCTCCTCCTCATCTGTAGGTCATAGTTCCATAGGGCAGCGTGTGGGGTCTACAGCCTCTCTACATTCGCACAGCACTAGTAGTGTAGTTGGAGTGGCCCCACATTTTGTGTCTCGAACACGGACTCTTCCAAAGACTTTCACACTCTCTGCCACTTCTTCAATGCGTGCAATCTCTGTGTTTCTTGGTACACCAGTCAGCAGCAAGGCGTGAGCTGGATCGATCCATGCCTCTCTGCACCAGTCAGCTAGTTCACTTTGAAGAAGTGGGTTACTTCTGCGAGACATATTTCAACAGGAAGCAGTTAAGTGCCAGAAAGTGTCAGTTTTTCTTAGGTATCAACTTAAAGAGTATTGACGTGTTTCTTTCTCTCTTCTCTTATGGTACCAGAGAGGGGAAGATGATCCCGGACGAGCCCCCAATTTGTGTAGCGCCCCCTGCCCTCTTAGGCTGGCTTGGCCTAAGCTCTGTAGGGTGGAGCACCGGTTTCCTTTAATTGATGTCTCTCGATTATAACTCTAGACCCCTATCCTGATACCACTATTTAGAGATATGAACTTCACTGATAATTAAATAAACTGATAAGGTTATACATCAAAGGGGATTTATTTATAAAACAGAAAAAAAGAAATGAGAGAAATTAAAGTATATAGTTATATGTATATATTATTAGTAGAACTGTATAGACATCAAATAGGAATAATCGGCAGAGATATTCTAGTAATGACCAATAGGTAAATTCAATATGAATACGTACAGATATTAATACTCAATGTACAATATGAATACACAAATTGAAATAAACAATGTATCCCACTCAATGAGTTTCAAATAACTTTTTAACGTGCCTCCCTTAGGATGCACTTTGTACACACTCCCTAACTCATAAAGAGTAAATTCACAGTGAAATATTAAATTCAGTAACTCACTTAATACCTAGTGCACTGCTAGAACCAAATTATAAAGTCTCACAGTGAATATTTCCCAAACAGAGGGTATAAAGTAACACTTTTCACTGTCTTATGAACTGAGACTGTAAACTGGTAATACGATTTCAATAGACAGAATATAAACCAACGTGGGCCCACTTTCACACACAAACACACTCACACACCACCTCGATGCAGGCCTGAGACGTTGCTTGTGTGCGTAGGGGCCTTTGAAACTGCAAATTTGCCTCTTCGCTCTTCAGTGAGCAAAATAAACCCAATAGAATGTACCTGCGTTCTTTAAGCAGCCCGGATACTCTCCCGTGTCTGGCTACACAATCCTCCACGAACAGCCGTCCGTCCCCCGATGCCGGAGGAACACCCAACACTCCCGGTGGCTGGGTGCGCTATCCGGTAGCGTCTCGTACCTTCCCTCGATGTTAGAGGACCTTTGAGTGCTTCCAGTGACTCGAGAGGTCTATCTGAGTCCTCAGTCACGTCCCACGACAAATAATGAGCTAATAACAAGCTCAATAGTGCAGAATAGTTCAGCAAATAATACTCAAAGAGATCGCTGGTTCTCAATAAACAAATAGTTAACACACAGCCTGCATCAACTGTTATACTTAAACCCCAAAAGATACTATAAACAAAAATAAATCGTATAACTCTCCCCCTCCCCCCCCCCCCCTCAACTCCGCGTTTGGCTTTTTAAAAAAGGTTAGCTTTTTATCAGAACCAACCCTCACGACCAGGATCTCCTAAGATCGCTGCTCGTCTTCTCCCCACAAATCTTTTAAAAAAACAGGTCAAACATCCAATAAATCAACCTCACCTATGAGAGGGAGCGGGGTCTAAACCAGTATATATCCAATTCAACTAAAAATAATCAACTTGATATCGAAAAACCACGTTTTTTCGCAAGTGCAACTCACCAAACATTAGTGGCTCAGTGACGGGTGCTCTTACAGGGGAACCAACAAATATCCAGTTCTTTGTACCGTAATACCATTTTGACTGAAAACCCTTAACGGCACAGTGTTCCGTTACCATGCTCTCAATAACCCCCTAGCTGGCTATTTATAAAATCTACAATTATATTCAACCACACTCTTTAAGGGATCAACCTCCTCGACTTCTTTGTCGTAAATGCTACTTATAGCATATACATATTTTACCGTTCCGCTGAAAGGTGTACATATAATTTATATATATACCACACCACAACAACCACAAAAGAAAAACAAGTAAGATTAAAAAATAAGATAAAGAGATAAAGTCAAATAGGTAAAAGAGGTTCAAATAAAGATGGAAGAGATGTGTTTTTTTTTTAGCCGATTCTTGAAGATGGCTAATGATTCAGCTGCTCGGATTGAGTTGGGCAGTTCATTCCACCAGGAGGGAACAGTTAATGAAAAGTCTGTGAAAGTGATTTTGTGCCTTTTTGAGATGGCACAATAATGCGTTGTTCATTTGCAGAACACAAGCTTCTAGAGGGCACATAATGAATGTAGGTAAAGGGGTGCAGAGCCAGTGATGGTTTTGTAGGCAAACATTAATGCCTTGAATTTTATGCGAGCACCTATTGGTAGCCAGTGCAAATTGATGCAACAGAGGTGTGATGTGCGTTCTTTTCGGCTCATTAAAGATTTATCTTGCAGCGGCATTTTGGATTAATTGTAGAGGGTTGATAGAAGTGGCTGGAAGACCTGCAAAGAGAGCACTGCAATAGAAGGGTCCCCCCCACGCCCTGATAACAAGAGCTTGAACAAGGAGTTGTGTTGCTTGTTCTGAAAGAAAGGGCCTGATCTTCCTGATGTTGTATAAAGCATATCTGCAGGACCGGGCAGTTTTAGCAATTTTGTCTGAGAAATTCAGCTTATCATCAAATCACAACTCCAAGGTTTCTGCCGTTTTTTTTGAAGGAGTTATGGTGATGAGCCAAGGATGGTAACAATTTGATAAGTGATGGGTGTTTGTTGAAGACCACAAGTCAAGTTCTATCCTTAACTTACCGTTGAGTTGAAGGGTGATGGTCAGTCATCCAAAAAGAAATTTCTGTTGAACATGCTGAGAGGCGGAGCAGCTATCGGCGATCATCAGGAGAATGAGAGGTAGAGTTTATTTCATTCAGCAGAGCAGGTGATATGAAATAGCCATGTTTCCTGATGATGGTGACCGTTTGTGGGACTGCAGTCCTTCAATCCTTCCACAGATTTGCCAATGGGGTTGTAAGTCTGGGATCTGACCTAGTCCATGCAGAGACATTCCACCTTTTTTTCCTTCAAGACCACTGTGTGGTCATTTTTGCTGTGTGCTTTGGGTCTTGTCATGTGGAAGGTAAACCTGTCTCCCATTGACACTTTCTGGCAGAGGGCAGCGATTTTCATCCAGTATTTGACATTATTTGGCGCCCATCCCATTTTTTTTTCTATTCCTGACAAGATGCTCCGCCCTGCTGCACGAGAAACACCTCATAACGGATCTTACCAACCACCTCCATGCTTTTTACGTAGGAGTGCTGTTTGGAAGCTGAGGAGCTGTATTGGATTTTTTCCGCCAGCTATTGTTGGGTGTTTGACACCAAATAATTCAATTTTTTTTGTCATTATCTGCCTCAGAATCTTAAGGTGCGTTTTTGTCAAAGCTCAGTCGTGACTGCATGTGGACTTTCTTGAGGAGTGGCTTTTTTCTTGCAACCCTCCCATACAAGCCATATTTGTGGAGAATTTGTGATATTGTTTGTCACATGCACACAATGACCACTCTTGTCAAATTCCTGCAACTGCTTCAGATTTCCTGTAGGCCTCTTGGTAGCCTTTCTGACCAGTTTCCTCCTGGCTCTCTCATCCATTTTGGAGCGACGTCCTGATCCATGGATGGGTGTTATGTGGGTTTTGTACCAAATCGCTTGTAACACTTCTAATAGACTTTACTTGCTTCTAGGCATTTACAAAGCCTTTTGATTTTGCTTCTTTCTATCCAACTCTGAACTTGTGCCTGTCCACAACTTTAATCGTCAGAGATCTTTTGACAGCTTTGGCCACCCATAGTTGATTGTTTTGCTTCAAGGTTGCACTACAAGGACTGAAATGCTCCCCGGAAAACCTCTTTTCCATCTGATCTAATCAAAATGACCACAGCTATCACAGTTGAGAACCGTCCAAATGCCTTTGGGTGTGCCAACGAGACGTCATTTCCGAAATGGTCAAATTTGTCACAATGTCAATCTCAAAATCTTTAAAAATATATGGTAAGGCATCATAGGATAAAGTATGCAAACATACAGTGGGGGAAAAAGTATTTTGTCAGCCACCAATTGTGCAAGTTCTCACACTAAAAAAGATGAGAGAGGCCTGTATTTTCATCATAGGTATACCTCAACTATGGAGAGACAAAAGAGAACAAAATAATTCCCTAAATCACAACATTGTAGATTTTAAAAGAATTTATTTTTGCAAAATTATGGTGAAAATAGTATTTGTCCACTACAAAATTTCATCTCATACTTTTGTATTTACCCCCTTGGGTTTGCACTGACAGAGGTCAAACGTTTTCCCTGTTAAGTCTTCACAAGGTTTTACACACTGTTTTGCTGGTATTTTGGCCCATTCCTCCAGGCAGATCTCCTCTAGAGCAGTAATGTTTTGGGTCTGTCGCTGGGCAACACGGATTTTCAATTCCCTCAAAAGATTTTCTATGGGGTTGAGATCTGGAGACTGGCTAGGCCACTTCAGGACCTTGAAATGCTTCTTACGAATCCACTCCTTCGTTGCCCGGGCGGTGTTTGTTTGGGATCATTGTCATGCTGAAAGACCCAAACACGTTTCATCTTCAATGCCCTTGCTGATGGTAGGAGGTTTTCACTCAAAATCTCACGGTACATGGCTCCATTCATTCTTTCGTTTATACGGATCAGTCGTCCTGGCCCCTTTGCAGAAAAACAGCCCCAAAGCATGATTTTTCCACCCCCATGCTTCACAGTAGGGCTGGTGTTCTTTGGATGCAACTCAGCATCCTTTCTCCTCCAAACACGAACAAAGGTTGAGTTATTTAAAAAAATTAAAAAAAAAATAAAAAAAATAAATTAAAAAAATATTAAACGCAAAAAGTTCTATTGTGGTTCAAATCTCTGCCATATGACTTCTCCCCCAAACCCTCTTCGGATCATCCAAATGCTTCTCTAGCAAACTTCAGACGGGCCTGGACATGTACTAGCTTAAGCAGGGGGAGACTTCTGGCACTGCAGGATTTGAGTCCCTGATGGCGTAGTGTGTTACTGATGGTAGCCTTTTGTTACTTTGGTCCCAGCTCTCTGCAGGTCTTTCACTAGGTCCCCCTGTGTGGTTCTGTGATTTTTGCTCACAGTTCTTGTGATTATTTTGACCCCACGGTGTGAGATCTTGCGTGGAGCTCCAGATCGAGGTAGATTATCAGTGGTCTTGTATTTCTTCCATTTTCTAATAATTGCTCCACAGTTGATTTCTTCACACACACCCAGCTGCTTACCTATTGCAGATTCAGTCTTCCCAGTCTTCCCAGCCTGGTGCAGGTCTACAGTTTTGTTTCTGGTGTTCTTTGACAGCTTTTTGGTCTTGGCCATGGTGGAGTTTGGATTGTGACTGTTTGAGGTTGTGGACAGTGGTCTTTTATACTGATAACTAGTTCAAACAGATGCCATTAATACAGTGGAGGACAGAGGAGCCTCTTAAAGAAGAAGTTACAGGTCTGTGAGAAACAGAAATCTTGCTTGTTTGTAGGTGACCAAATACTTATTTTAAAGAAAATAAAAATCCGGGAATTTAACCATCTAATTCTTTAAAAATTCCTAACAATTGTGATTTTCTCGGGATTTTTTTTTTTTTTTTTTTTCCGCATTTTTGTCTCCTCATAGTTGAGGTAGTAACCTATGATGAAAATTACGGCCCTCTCTCCTCTGTTTTAAGTTGGAGAAAACTTGGCACAATTTTGTGGCTGACTTAAATACTTTTTTTTGTTTTTTTTGGCCCCACTGTATTTATGCGATAAATGCTACCTTCTTTTTAAGAAGCCAGATTTTTAAGTTTAAATAGGAAACCGCCAAGCTTAGTGGGAAAAAAAATCATTATGGCAGAAAGAAATGTTGTTATAATGCAGCTTGCTGGTTTCATACAGAAAAGTATAGTTATAAAACAGCTATGGTCAGAAAGTAACAAACAACAGACTAGAAACAAAGGCATCCTATGAAGAGCTACTTGCTTAGAGGTTTCCATGAGGTAAAGATGCTTGTCCTAAAGGTGCGGCCATATTATCTAAATGTTTTGTGGGCAACACAAAGGTTTTTCCCCCATCGTCAGTAGGAGGGATGCAACAATACAGTTAGCCTTTATTACAGTATAGAATACCTTTTTTTCTTCTTCTTTCTTTTTTCCTTTTTCTCTTGCTCAGATCCTTTCTGTGATAAGAAGCCACATCAGATCACAAAAGGAAGTTATTTCAAACATTCTACTGAGGTTGTGGAGTAAAAACGTTATAATGTTCTCTGTTGTTGGACAACAAGTTTAGAATACTTCTCATTACAGTCATTTAACAAGCGACGAATATTTTTTGGCGCGGGGTTACTTTTTACAAAATGCACGTTATAAGCGTTGAGGAGGGCTTGGAGGGTCATCTCAGCGTGTGAAATTAGGTAAATGCAAAACCGGGGGGAAAAAATGCAATTCACAAGTGCGTATTGAACCGTGGATGTTGTACCAAACGGTTCAATATTATATTGAGAATTGTGGCATCCCTAGTCAATAGTAAATCTATGTAGGAAGCACAGCTCAAACATAAGTTACTTTCAAGCCAAGCAGCTTTCTAATGGTCTATGTGGCAAGTTTTAGAAAGAAAAAAATTTGGTTGCGCAAAATTTCAGATAGGGTGGATTCATATTGAAATGACTGGGTTTCAGTTGTGAAAATTCGGCGAGCAACAGTAAATGTGACTGCAACTTTAAAAGGATGACTATGACTGAGCTGTAGACAGCGAGGTAGTGCAGGTTTTGGAACAACTACACATTGTACGTTACATTTATGCCTTTGCCAGATGCTTTCTTATTAAAGCATTTTGCAAATTGGCTTATTCATTTAAAACTATGCATTACACACATTGTGGCAAAAGACAGAGCCTGTTTCAGAGCTTCTCAGCATTGTACTCATTGAGTATGACTTTATGAAAAGTTTTAAACCAACTGGAAACTAACAAGTTTTGGCTTTTACGGTAGACTGATTTATTGACGAAAACCTGAAATGTTCTGGACCACCAGATGCTTGGAATGTATAGCTGGAACACGGCAGTGAAAGTAATTTTATAAAGAATTCATCCAAGCAAGAAAATTATAGTTCTTAAAAATATCTGTATAGAACACTAGACTGTTTTTATCTTTGTTCTACTTGAATAGCATTTTAAAATGATTTGGATGACTACCACAGCCATTTAATCTACATTTCCCATTAAAAGTGATTTAAAAAAGTTTCAAGCTAATAGAAAGACAAGACATTCATGGTGATTTGATTTTGTTGTTTTTTTGGAGAATTTTTTTGTCCTTGTGTCTTCAAGTGTCTCTTTAGGCTCGGCTATCAACTCAGTCTCCATCTGATTCTCCTTGTGAGATGTCCTCTCATTCAACAATGAATCCATTCTTCAGCGGTTTTATAACACCTAGTGGAGGTTTGTGTGGTTAGATGTAGAGAAGTTTCTGACTCTAAACTCCCCGGATCACCAGGCTTTATTTTCCTTTCAGGAACACGGCTACTGTGAGACAGGAGGGCCTCTTGAAAAGGCTGTGTTTTTCTTGTCAACGGCTACTGTTTTTGTTCGAGGGGCTTGTGTTCTCACTGATCGAGCATTGCTGACGTGGAGAGGCATGGTGCTAAATTAAGAATTTTGCTGCACATCTGCAAAAGCCTGCGAGAAAGGGGAAAAATCGTTTGAAATAGCAGGAACTCAATATGGTTCTCATTAGGAAGTGTATTATGCAGGGGTTTATTGCATATCTGCAGTATGTTCGCTTGGCGCAGACAGTCTCACAGAGGTTAGCCCTTTGTCGCATATTGCCGCCTATGTTGACTGTGATGCAGCTTGATCTTCATGTTAAACCATCAAGTAACATGCTTTGTCTTCACAGCTACTGAGAAACTTTATTTATTGCCTTTAGTCTTTTCTCTACAGGACAGTGAGGAGTAGACAGGAAAGTGGAGGGAGCGAGAGAGAGGGGGGGGACAGGTCTGGGAAACGGCACAGGTCAGATCCAAACCGATGTTCCCTTGAGCACGTGCACCACCCACTGTGCCACAGCTCCAACAGCTACTGAGGAAATTGAAGGGGACACAAAAAACACAACTCAAAAAGTGGGTCATTTAGAAACAAAAAGGGATGTCTGTTTTAAAGAAAGGTAGAAATTTCAAGAATATAAATACAGAGCAAACCACAGAATATATGATGTTGCTCCTCCTCTCTTGTCAGCTCTCAGGAGGTATAAGGATGGAATGGGGACATGGTCTAACAAGGCGAATGGTATGACTGAAGACCACAAATATGTAAAAAGTCATCTGAAAGTACAGGTTAGATAACACTAGCAGTGTTAAGCTATGTTGAAAAAAACAGTGAAGCTAATATTTTGAAGTAATTAATACATATACATGATATATTATGCATCTATATATATTTGTGTGTGTGTGTGTGTGGTGTATTCATATAATTATTGCGGACCACAAAAGGTGGTAATTTAAAGAACATCTGGTTGGTTGGTTGGATGAATTCTTTATTTATTTTTTTATGTATGTATGTATGTATGCATTTTTTTATTTTGGATGGTTGGCAAATAAGGTGCGTTGTTTGGGTCCGTGAGTTATCTTAGAAAGTGAGTTATATAATCAGGTTTTGTTTCTTCCACCCAAAACACACTTGAAAATTAGTAGTGAGCCCCAGTAATGTTTTTTTTTATAAACTCTTGTCTGCTTTTCAAAGGATTAGTTCATGTCCAGAATAAAAATGTCCTGAATAAATTTACTTCCACCTCCCTCCGTGCATCCAAGAGTTCCCTTTCTCTCTCTCGTGTCTTCAGCAAAGAAATGACGATTTTCTAGGAAACATTCCAGGATTTTTCCCCTTGTTCCGCCATATAATGGACTTAATGGGTGGCCAGTGGTTGAAAGGTACAAACTACAGTTTCCGTGCAGTTCAAAGGCTCTACACGATCCCCAGCCAAAGGAAATAGGGGTCTTATTCTTAGCAAAAATGACCCGGGTCATTTAAAAAATAAAAATAATAATATATATATATATAATATATATATAGATAAAAGTATATATATATAAATATATATATATACAATTCACGCATTACAATAATCACGTTGGAAAGGTTGCGCGTTTAGCTCTTCATCTATGTACTCAGTTTCAAAAAGTTAGGGTAGTGCGAAAAACACTCAAAAACTTTAGATTTTTTTTTTGTAAAGGGCTTTTGACTTTCTTCCTTTTCACGTTTCCCTTTTGGTTAACACTGGGTTGGTCTTCCGCCTAGTAACGCTTGACCTTTCATACTGGACTACTAATTCAATGAAGTCTAGCTAGTGCAAATACTAGCATTTGTTGTTAAAAAAGTCTATACATTTAATTTTTTTAAGGAAATGTACCGAAATCGTTTTCATAGTAAGACCCTTTATTTTTTTTTCCCTCGGCTGGGGATTGTGTAGAACCTTTGAGACCGTATTGAAACTGCAAATTTGGACCTCAGCCATCCTTTCGCTCAAACCATAAGTCCCATTACTATGGAGAAAAATCCCTGGAAGTTTTCCCTCAAAAAATCCTTATTTCTGCTTTGCGACTGAAGAAAGAAGACATGAAAGCATCTTGGATACATGGGGTGAGTAAATTATTCATAAAATTTTTTATTCTTGAATTGGAACTGATCCTTTAAGCTTTTAAAGGGGTCCTATTTTGTTCTTTTACAAAGTCTTGATTTTGTTTTTTGGGGGTGTACTAGAACAAGCTCTCATACTAGGTTGTTTGAAAAACATTATTTTTCACATATTTTACATTTATTACAACACCTCTCTCCCCAGTCTGGTATGAATGGCTTGAATAGTTCCTGTATCATATGAAGGCCCGCCTTCTGAAATACTAAATGTGCTGTGATTTAGTTAGCTGGGCCAGTGTGTGCTGTGACTGGCAGCACTTGGCGCCTGGTGTCGGGAAATTTCATGCCCCTTACTATAGCCGCCTGCGAGCTTCAGTGTAATTATTGCGTCAATATCAAATCAATTTGAGTGTGATTTAAACCTGGATGATTGTAACCACTCTTAAGTTTGTCTGCTTTGGGAAAGCTAGCGTGTCTCAGACACAGTGAGAACACTCGTTGCCTTCTCTAGTGCAGCTCAACCAGGTCTCGTCCCATTCGTCGATTTTTGTGATATCACAAATCCTGGAAAATATGCTTTGTAGTCCAAACGAGTCATTTGTTGTTGTTTTTGAAAAGTGATTTCTGTTGAATAACATTTTTTTTTTTAAGTGGACTTTGAGCTTTGTAACTTTTGCAGATCTTTTTTATGCTCAAACGGCAACATTACAGATTAACTAAAGTTGAAAAAGTGAAAAAAAACATAATAGGACCCCTTTAAAGTGAATCACAGTGTTTCCCTGCTATTTTAACTGAAGTCACGCCAACCAGCAGCTGTTGTTCTTTAAAATATCTTATTTTGTGTTCCACAGAAGATGGAAAGTCATTCTGATTTGAAATGGAATGAGAGTGAGCAAATGATGACAGAGTAATTTTTCGGTGAACCCTTCAAGTTAGCCGCATTGCGACCTTCAGTTAGTTGAAAACCACTTATTACTTTCAACACCTTCTCTTAATTTTTACAGATTACCTCTACTTATTTATTTAGTTCTCCAGACGTAGCCTACAGACAATTTTGCACCTTTTAAAATAACTCTCCACTTTGATCATGTCACTAACATAGTTTTACAGGGTCATGCACCTACATGGGCACCTGGAGCATGTCTGTAATTTGCATGGTAGGATGTTTTGTACATGATAATGACAGTTATTTGGTGGCTTCACTTCAGGTCTGAGGTAGAGGTGTTTAAACGGTAGTATAGAATTAACAGGAGGAGGCTGAGAAAAGGAGAGGACAGCATAAGTGATCCCTCTGTGGCTCTAGGAAACGAGAGAGAGAGAGAAGTTGAGTAGAGTCCTAGACACCTCTACAACATTGTGAACTCATTTTGCCCCTCTGCTGGATGCAGTAATAGATTGGGGATTTCTCAGGCCCAAAGCTGTGAATGCTCCGGCACTAAATTTTGTTTCAGTTACTCTGAGAAGAAATGGTTTTCATAGAGGATAGCTCGAGTCAATTTCCCTCTGTCTTGAAGCCTTGTGGGACTTGTGAAGTTTTTGAGTGAAACGTATGTTTTTCTTCATTCTATATCTGAAACCTTGAGATGTTGTTATCAATTATCTCAAAAGAAACTGGTAAATTAAATAAAACAAAAAGTTAATACTGTAGGACTTTGTAAGTATTGGAGAAACAAGTGCATAATGAATGAAAGAAATTGTGGATTTCAGACAGAGGAAGTCAGGAGAGACATTGATGGACGACTAAAGGTCTCGGTAAAACCCTGTAGCATGGCACAATGCTTTGTATAAACATACATAAAGTAGCAGGGGTTCAACTAGTCTGTGAAATGTCTGCAAACCTTCTGGCAAGCCAAAGGAGGTCATGACCTCCTAGGAAACAAAGTATGTACTGTTTTTGCTATGCGTACGCTCTGAAAGAAGAATGTCATATACAGCTAGGTTGGCTTGAGGGTGAGTAAATCATTGGGTAATTTTCATTTTTTGAATTAAACTCAGCTTTCTGGTTCGCCAGCTAAAAAAGCACACGACTAAATGTCTGTAGACATCTTTTTCAACTCTAAATTGGTGCCATGCGCACTGACCTGTGAAAGCAAGTGCCCCTGTTTTACATAGGATTGACCCCAAGAGGAAAGATAGTGAGAGAGGTCATAGATCTCCATTTCTCGTTCAATCCCCAACTGTCTTTTGGAATCCAGAGAACTGCATAAAAACGGCACCTACTGAACTGAATAAACCATATGTTTGTAATATAACAGGATTCAACACCATTATCACATAGTTGACATTGTGTCCAAAATTGTGAGAAATAGGTGAACTGCATCATTTTCCATCTGTCTACCATGCACCCGGGTAAAGTTAAGCCTGTGAAATTATTGTCCATATACCCTTTAACCTCTTGAAACTTGATCATTTCTAGATGTCACTATACTCTTCTAGCCCAGAGCTACAGCAACTTAAATGCAAAACACATTTGTTACTTATCCAAAAGTAATTTCCTTGCTAAAGAATTAATTATCTGAGGTGATTTGTGACTTTATTCTTAAAGGTGATGGAAAACAGCTTATTTTCTCTTTTCTATAGAAGGACCATTCTGTAAAGATTGGTTGGATTGCAGCAGTATGTCTTCGAAATCAATGCAGATGCTGAAATTTCCTCATAAGAGGACGCATGCTGTGAACTCATTAGCAATTGCAGGTACTACAGTATGTAAACTGCAGTTCTAGCACACACACATTTTCTCAATTTTATTGTATATAGACCTAGAAACTTGCCTTATTAGCATACTGACAGCATCTAAAAGGCATTTTAAGCATTAAACATACAAATATATTATGTTGAATTTTGTTTTTTATATAATAAATATACAGCATAATATATTGTTACAAATTATTGTCACTCTACATTTCTCTGCCTACAAACTACTCTTCAAAAGTTTGGGATACATTTTTTTTTTAATGTTTTGAAAAAAAAATCTTATGCTCTGTGAGGCTGCATTTATTTGATCAAAAATGACATAAAAACAGTAATATTGTGATAATTTTATTTTAATGTATTTTAAAAGGATTAAATTTATTTTTGCAACTCAGGCACTTGAACTTCTCGGTAGCCATTTTCATCTTTCTTCAGTGTCTCATGATCCTTCAGCGATTATTATAATATGCTGATTTGCTGCTCAAAAAACATTTCTTATTATAAACATTGAAAATGGTTGTGCTGCTTAATATTTTTGTGGAAGCATGATCATTTTTTTCAGAATTCTTTGATGTGTAGGGTTGGGCGATGTCTATCAAATTGGCATAGGACGATGTCTACAGTGAAACATCATGATGGACGATGACATCGGGGCGGGGTTAGAGGGTGTGCCCGAATTGTGAATCGTATGCAGAAAGGCATGGAAAACAAATAACGCGTTCTATGGAGGCACTAAAGGGACATGGTTAGCCGCTTGCTAGCGGTAGACTATTACAGTACAGTACATGAAAGTTCACTTACCACATACACAGAGTAAGGAGAGATGACTGATAGGATGATGGCAAATGATTTGCAGATACTGAGCACCACTGACAAATATCTAATCTTGTAAAATGTGTGGTAGGTACTGCCCCTCCATAGTATAGAGGCACTTTCACTTTCGAATCTCGAAAGTGAAAGAAAATCAGAGAGGCACAGTTTGTGAAAACGCGGTTTTCAATTCCCTCCATATTAGTAATGGCCCCTGAGTGCCCGCAATTTAGTGTTATTAACCAACGAAATAATTGCGAGAGAAAGTATTGAAATATTTTTTTTTATCCTCCCATCTCGTAGGCTATTTATTCCCTTTAGGGGTTCCGTAGTACACTTAATTTCCTTTCCGAACACGGAATTGTGATGCGGCGGATTGCGGGGGGTAGGGGGGAGGGGGCCCATCTATCGGCCCAACCCTAATGTGTGGAAAGCTCAGATGTACAACATTTATATAAAATAGACTTTTTGTAGCAATTAAAAAATGTAATTATTTATGTAATATTAAGAATTCATAAAGTTTTACTTTAAAAAAGCTGTATGTAAATATGTTTTAAGATGCTGTCAGTATGTGAATATTGTATGCTTCAGAGTATATTAAAACATGTATGCATAAGCATTATGTACAGAATACTGTAAATCAGACTGGACTTACATTTTTTAATATCAAATAGCACAAACATCACTTTTTTTTGGCCAGTCAAATTCTGTCTGAATCAGGAGTAATGTTTAGGTTCAGTACTGAGAATCCACTGGAGACATCATCCTCTACCACGAGGATGGGCTTTCAGCGGCAGTCCACACCAGTAGTATCGATTAACTTTTGCAGTGCTCTTTCATTACAAAATGAATCTTATACAACATCTTCTCCATTGTTTCTTTTTCTCTTTCTTCCTGTCTCTTTATTTCTGAAAGCAGTCTATTGCTCCAGGCCTGAGCTTTTAAAAGCTCTCAAATCTGGAGCAGGAACACTCCAGCTGGGTCACGTTATTGTTGCTCTTCTCATATTTCTAAAATCCCAAATACTGTCAGCATTAGATTAGCATGCTGGCCGTAGGACAAGGGCAGTGGGATATAACTAATGTTTAATATAATGTGGATAATAGTTTAATATAAGAGTGGATATGATTATTTGGAGGATTTTTATTTGTTCAAACACTTGGGTTGATAATTAAGAGAAAGACTCTATTACTGATGTCGTTTTGAATTCTAATGAAGAAACTGTCATATAAAACCATTCACAGAAATTGAAATTCAGAATCAGACTTCCCATCCCTTCAGTCCTTTTGTGACTTGGACTTAAATTCAGTTTAAATTCAATTCAAAAAAGTTTGTCCGCCAAATGTGAATGGAAAGCCTGTGAGGAAGTCTTTGTGTCTCCCATGAAATAATGAAAACCGGGTGCTTAAAATCAGCTGAGCAGTGATGTCACCGGGCAAGCCCTGACCTCAGACAAAGCCTGAGGAGTGGAGCCCAGCCAACTGGAACAGAGCACTATTGTCCATGCGCCACTGTATCGAGACTTTCTAGAGTGCCCAATGGTTTCAATTGGATTGTGCCGGTGCTTTTTTGATGAGTCAGTTTTTCTGTGGTATTGGCTTCTCTTTTTCCACAGACAGTTTACTTTAGAACTAACTTACTGTATGAGAGAATGAATGAACAGACTATGAGTAAGGAGCAACAGAAGTCATAAAAATCCAGAGCGAGTGTGAAAGAGACAGGAAGAGACAGCTGTGTTTCCTGTTGGTGGTGATTGGGACACCTTCCAATGGAGCTCTGCTCCTGTGATTAGGACAGAAAGAGCAGCTGAGAATAAATCACCTGGACTTCTGATGATGATGTTTTTGCCCAAGCATTAATTTAAATGGTATAAATTTGAATGCAGGAAATATTCTGAATTTCTCACTTCATGGCCAGTTATGTAACAATGTTTGGATACTTAGTTCACTAACACAATGTTCCAGCTTGCTTTCAGGTTCAGTGACAGGCATTGGCTCGTTTTGCAGGATATAAGGCAATAGTCTATATCTTGAATGAAGTCAAAGATAGAAGCAAAACCCATCCATCAGAAACAGATGCCAAAAATCACTTTGGTAATTGAGAGAGATGGCAGGAAATGGGCAGTCACTGTAGTTATTGGATGAATAATGAAAGTTACAATATCGTTAAAAAGTTTGGGGTCAGTATGATTATTGTTTTTAAATAATGACAATTTAGTAATAATTACATTAAATGATCAAACATGACAGATACTTGATACAAAATACATTTTCTTCTTTTGAACGTCTTCGTATTCATCAAAGAATCCTGAACAAATGTATTGTAGTTTTAACAAAAATATTAAGCAGCCCCACTGTTGTCATATGATAAAAAAAAAAAGCTATTCCTAAAATAGTCAGGTTGACTTCTGAGCCTATATCCAATGCTTCTGAAGCCGTATTATAGCTTTGTAAGTTTTTTATGCATACCAACTGTATAATACTTGGAGAAATCAATCCCCTTCATTGTTTTCCCAGACGAATGTAGAACGGGTTTCTAACAGTCACAGGGGGGTGAGTACGTGAAATTGTAGCTCATACTTTGGGTGAACTAAATCACTTCGGGCAGTGGTTGTAGTTGAGTAACCAACTCATTCTCAAGTCCAAGTCATTGTCCATTGACCCAGACTCATTCGTCTAGTCGGGACTACAACACTGCCCTTACAGGGGGTCCTTATTATGCTTTTTCCACTGTGTTTTTTATTTTAGTCAGTTGTGTATGTGTACAGGTGCACTTCTCAAGAATTCGAATGTAATGAAAAGTTCATTTATTTCAGTATTTCCACCTCAAATTGTGATAACTCGTGTATAAAATAAAAGTCAATGCACTAGAAAACAGACTGAGTAGTTTACTAAAGGTCTTTGTTCTTAATTGTGATGATTTTTTTCGCAGTCACATTTACCAAAAACCCATCACTTCACTATCTCAACAATTAGCATATGTGACAGCCAATTCAGCTATCAACTCAAACAGCGCTTGTAGACAGAGGGGACCGCTTTGGGAGTTTGGTTAGAATCCATGAGCAGAAGTTTATTAAAGTTCAAGGCTTTAAACAGATGTCGATAATCAAGCAGAGTTCCCAATTGTATATAGAGTCAAGCAGATTCGATTGATCCCATACAACCGGTGCTGTCGGCAACGGACAATAGTGGACGGCAGGCAATGTCCAAACACAATACTCAGTTCCCTCAGCGGGCGTCGAAAACAGGGCAGAGTAAACAAATAACCGTGAGCAAGAAGTCAGCAGAATCATACACAGCAGAAAACAATCAGGAATAGCTCTACGAATAACGCTTGGTAAGGCCTTCGTCCCATGGCCATACTCACGATCAGCACACTGGACTGTCGTCAGTGTTATATTGAGTCATTCAGGAAGTGACAAGCAGAGGAGGCAGCTGGGGAGTGTAGCAACGGTAGGTACTCGGGAAGGCCGGTGCTCCCTCGGCTTGGCTGGGCGGTTAACAGCGCCTCCCCCCCCCCCCCCACCCCTCTAGGAGCGACTCCTGGAGCTTGATGTGGACGTCCCCGTGGTCTCGGTGCTGGGCGGTCGGGTCTGGCTCGATGAAACTCCTCGATGAGTGAAGGATCCAGAATGTCCCGGGCGGCTACCCATGACCTCTCCTCAGGTCCATAGCCTTCCCAGTCCACCAGATACTGGAGCTGACCCGCTCTTCGTCTCGAGTCCAGTAACACATTCACCCTATATGCCGGAGTTCCATCAAAGTCCAGTGGTTGTGGTGGTGGTTCTGGGGCTTCATGGCCAGGGTGAGCTCCCGAGTGGACGGGTTTGAGGAGGGACACATGGAAAGAGAGAGAGAGATACGATAGTTAGCAGGAAGCCTCAATTGGTATGTTACATCATTGATCTGTCTTAGTATCTTGAAAGGGCCAACATACCCGGGACTGAGCTTCCTGCTTGGTAGCCACAACTTGATGTCCATCGTGGAGAGCCAGACCTGTTGTCCTGGTTGGTAGGGAGGGTGTGGGCGACGTCATCTATTGGCTTGGAATTCTTGTGTTCTCACAGCTCGCTGGAGATGGACATGAGCACTGTCCCACACCCTCTCACTACGTTGAATCCAGTTGTCCACTGCAGGAACCGAGGAGGGTTCACCAGACCACGGGAACAGAGGCGGTTGGAATCCTAGGACGCACTGGAAGGGGGTTAGACCTGTAGAGGAGTGAGTCAGAGAGTTTTGGTTGGCGTATTCCGCCATGGCAAGATCAATACTCAAGTAACCTCTGTGGCTGTTCAACGGTGCAGTATCCGATCGAAGATATCCTTTCCGGTTTCGTCCCTGGTTGAGTCGTTCGACTTGTCCGTTGGCTTGTGGGTGATAGCCTGAAGTTAAACTGACGTTGATATCCAACTGATTGCAGAATGCCCTCCAGACCTGAGACGTGAATTGGGTACCTCGGTCACTGACTATGTCCTCTGGTAGTCCATATATCCTAAATATGTGTTGGAAGAGGGTTTGAGCGGTTTCCATGGCAGTGGGTAGTTTGGGTAGTGGAATGAGACGGCAGGACTTCTAGAAACGGTCAATGATAACCAGTATAGTAGAGTTATGATTGGATGGTGGGAGGTCAGTGATGAAGTCGATAGACAGATGAGACCATGGTCGTTGAGGAATCGGTAATGGCTTGAGTAGACCTGAAGGTAATTCCTTTGGGGTTTTTGACTGAGCACAGATCTGACAGGACTTGACATAGTTTGTGATGTCTCGTGCCATGTTACTCCACCAGAAAGAGTTCTGTACTAGTTGGAGAGTTCGAGAGATACCAGGATGACCGGAGCAGAGAGAAGTGTGAACCCATTGCATGATTCGAAGTCTTAAAGCTTGAGGTACATAATGCTTTCCTGGGGGTGTGTTTGCGGGTGAGGGGTCTTGTTGTTGTGCTTCTCTTAGTTCTTCCATGATATCCCAGGAGACTGGGGCTAGGATGATCGAGCTGGGTAGAATGGGACCGGTGATGTGATGCTCTGTGGAGAGGTCATATTGTCGGGAAAGAGCGTCTGCTTTTTCATTCTTGCTGCCAGGCCGATAAGTTACAGTAAAGTTGAAGTGTGTGAAGAATAATGCCCAACGGGCTTGCAGGGGGTTAAGACGCTTGGCACTCTTTATATATATATTCAAGATTCTTATGGTCTGCAATCACTTGGAAGGGATGACGAGCTCCCTCAAGCCAGTGACGCCATTCTTCGATCGCTGCTTTCATGGAGAGTAGTTCCTTATTTCCAACATCATAGTTGCGCTCAGCGGAGGTTAGTTTTCTAGAGAAGAAAGCACATGGATACAATTTGCTTGGTTGTCCTTGTCTCTGAGAGAGTATAGCACCTATGCCACAGTCTGAGGCATCCACCTCTAGTATGAATGGTTCGTTCGGATCAGGATGTTTTAGGATAGGGGCTGTTGTGAATCATTCCTTCAATGCATTGAAAGCGTTGTTAGCTTCCGAAGTCCAAACCAGTCTTGACGGTTTATTCTTGAGAAATGAGGTGAGAGGAGAGGCAACCATACTATAATTTCGGATAAACCTCCTGTATAAA